>VXBJ01002434.1:80682-214302 GCA_013400055.1 Nycticryphes semicollaris
TTTTTTTTTTTTTTTTTTTTTATGTCCTTATTACCTTACCAGTGAGTCTTGTAACCTGACTGCTACTTTTGTCATTTTAAAGTCCATCTTCCAACAAGGCATCCTTGGTCAGGAGACAGCATTTCCCTTGTCCCTGTTTTCATATAGTTAAATGTCCTTACTCTTAACATAAAACATCTAACTTAGTCACTTTCATCTGGTTGAATCTTTAAACCTAGTAGATGTAGCTTTGTGAGAATGAAGAACCTTCTAGTGCACAGCACACTGTCTCTTCATGAGGATACTGCACATTTTAAAGAGTTTGCTTCTCTTCCTTGAGAAGCTGAACAAATCCAGTTCTTCAAATCTCTTGGTGTAAGGCTTCTCCAGTCCTTAAATCACTGATGTTGATTTTTTTTTTTTTTTCAAAATAAAAAGATAAAGAGCTGCACTGTAGTATTATTGGTCTCAGTATAGAATCCTTACAGATCGCGCAATCAATCTCTCTTGTTTACAGGTCAAAAGACTGAATTAACAGCTTGGGTCCAAGATTTACCCCAATTACACCGACTCATTAAATTCTTTCAGATGTTGCTCTCTAGGAAGTAGTTTTTATAACCATGGTCTTCATTGCCTGTTCCTCATTGTATAACACTGTGCCAGCTGTGTCTAAACGCTGGATTCCAACTCACCTTCGTGGGCTATATTTCACTTGCAAACTGAACTGACTTAGTCACAGTTTCCCCCACTTTATTTCATTATGTCACCTCTTTTTTTTTTTTTTTCTTCTGATATTAGGCTAGTTCTTGTAAATCTGTTTCATCTTTTCTTCCTTCCCAGGCTGACAATAATTCTCCACTGAACTTCTTTATGAGAAGACAGTTTGCTACTTCTCAACCCACCTAAAGTGCTTTCTTGACAAATTTTAACCAGAAGGTAGTGAAGTACTAAATCTCACACTCTTCAGAAGTCTGTTTGCAGCTATCAAGCCAGTCTTTTCAAAAACTGAAATTTTTGGTTTTGATTGCATTGTTGTCCTGGGGAGGCGGTGAAGTGGTGGGGGTGGGGAAAGGAAAAAAGTATTAACTGCCATTAATCACTTTCCCAGTTTCCCAGCCTAATCATTTAGGAATTTTTAGTTTTTTTCTTGAATTTTGTCTGTGACAGACATTAGACTATTTGCATCCATAATATTCTAGATATCCTTGCTTACCCTCTCTAATTCACAGCACAGTGCTAGGATTGGTCTAGCCTGCTGGTGTTTTCCCTCTACCCCTGTCTAGTCCTGCTAAGTATTAAAAATTCAGAGCATGAACTAGACATGTCCTCCATCAACTCACACAGAATCCATCCGTGCAAGCATCCTGGCCCACTGATTTAAAATTATTTATCTCTGAGGGATGTTTAACACCCTCCACAGATACTAATGAACTGGAAAATACTTTATCATGTTCATATGATTCAAATATATCCCCCTGCTCCTTTCAAGATTCAAAACAGAAATATTGAATAAACACATCTGTCATTAAAAGTTCTGCCACCCCCCTAAGCATCAGAATTTTATTATAGCTATTATTCAGAATGTACCTTATTCCAGCTAGTCAGAGATTTGCTCTTTTGCTGCCTTCATTTCCTACAACCTATAACTTTTCCTTCTCGTTGATAGCTGTTGCTTCCCTTTTTTTGTTTGCTAAATATTGTGTTTTTAATTTCAAAGTGCTGCTTCCAGTCTTTGTTGAGCCTGGAAGGGTTATAACTAACACTGTCCTCTCTTTTAGATGTATATTTATAACATTTTAGGTACTTCACTTCTTTCTAAAGGGCTCTCAGATTTCATCTGGGTTTTTTCCCTAACACTTATCATCTAATATATTTCCTTTCATTTTTTTTCCTCTCTAATCTACAAATGTAGCCTTATATATCTGTTTTGACTGATGAAATATGCATGGATGATGGAGAGGTGACACTGGCCTATTGTCTTGCAAGTACTTCCTAGTCTGGTGTGTATTTCAGGTCTCTTAATGCTGAAGTATTTACACCATTGCTTAGTGGATGAATATGCAAATGGATTGACAGAGCAAACAGTGTGGTTTGAACCAAGAGACTCTTAAGTGTACCAAATCCTCCCCCTCCCAGCTAGAATTTCCCCATTGAGGTGCAACCATCTCCAGCCATGAAACATGTGGTAATTATGAAGCTCTTGTACTTACATTAGATTCAGAAATTAATTTGAGAAATGGCTTTTTTGATTGTTTAAGTCACAGAATGTATAAACTAAACTTATTTCCCGAGGCAGCCAATAACTTGAAATTCAGTGATTAATTCCTTTTTATTCATAAAAATAAATCAAAATTTCTTACTCCTGAAATTAGCCAAAATACTTTCGAGTATGAGTCTTCATTGTTAAAAGAAAAGAAACTCTATTATAATTTAAAATCATACATATATTTTACTTCTGGCTACCTGAGACTTACCACACTTATTTTCAACAAAAAATTTGTCTTCCACTAAGAATGGAAGCAGTACATTACCCACTTACCTGCTCCTTGTAAGCTTTAGATGAAGAGTGTTTGCTGTGATGTCTATGAGGAATTGGCCAGCATATGATGGTTTGGTTCTGAATCAGCCATGGACCATTAATTTCATTTTTTTTTTGCTTGTAAATGGAAAATTCATTGCTTTCAGTAGGGCATCAAGTTGTTCAGTAGCTACCTGTGTAATCTTCCTATATTTGGTGCTGTCATCTTTCTTTCTTACATTCTTGCTACTGTTATTTATGGTCAGCTACTATCTTATTAGCTTGTTAGAATAAGGGGTTTATCTGATGTATTTGTATAGCACCTACAGGGACAAGGACCATGATCCTGACATGCTGTATAAATAACCACAGGAACCCTTGCTGTTGAGATCACAGATATTGGTTAAAGCCCTTGAAAGGAAGCTGAGGGGCAACCTCATTTCTCTCTCCAGCTTCCTGAGGGGAAGTGGGGAGGGAGGTGCTCAGCCCTTCTCCTTGGTATCAGTGGTAGGACATGTGGGAATTGTTCAAAGCTGCACTGGGGAAGTTTAGACTGGGCATTAGGAAAAATTTCTTTACCAAGGGTGTGATCAAACACTGGAACAGGCTTCCTAGAGATGTGACCCATGCCCCAAGCCTGTCAGTGTTTAAGAGGCATTTGGACAATGCCCTAAACAACGCACTTTACTTTGTGAGCCCTGCATTGGCCAGGCAGTTGGACTAGATTATTCCATTCCAGATATGTACAAATGTTATAATTGGTCACACATAATAGGGTGGCTTTGTCTCCAGTTTCTTGAAATGGCAAATCCAAAGGCTATTACTGATTTCAACAAGATGTGGATTAAGTCCTGTAGAAATACACTGAACAAGAGTATTCAAAAGGGTCAATGCTAGTCCAGTATGGGTCCATTTCCTCCAGGCACTTGTTTAATGTGAGGGGGTTTCCATTAGAAGGGCTGAAGAAAGAAAAACACATAACAGTCATCAGAGACCTTTTCAGATTTATTTTCAGAGGTGGCAGAAAACAAGCCATTTCAATTTATTCATCTCTCTACGATGTGGCCTTGAGAACAAACACTTGTAATGGTCTTTGCACAGGGTCTGACCCTACATCTCCCAACAATGCCTACCTGGTCTCCAACACTTCAATAGCTGATACCTGGCCATCCATTCCTTTGCCATCAGGCATCTTGTCTGGAGAAAAATATCAACTTGCACCAGCACCTGTCTTACAAGGCACTAAATATAAGTAACTAAGACGTCTCTGAATCTGTGATCTATGAAAAACTGAACAGAAGTTGTTAAAAACAGGACAGACTTTTTTTTTTTTTAAAAAAAAAACCAAACCGCTAGCAAGATATTCAGCTGATTTCAGGAGTATGTTATTGAGGTTGGAAGGTCTATGTGTGTTGCAAATCTCACAAAGTATCTCTGCATCCCATGGCATGCTTACAAATCTCAAAATAGTTTCACCAACTAAGTCAATGAGGCTGAAATTCCAACATTTTCCCTTGTAATTCCTGACTTTCTTCCTACAATACAGGGAGGGTTTACGCAGCCCATACTGTCAAGTACTGAAGTAACTTTGATTCTCAATATGCCTTGTGGCTGTGTTTGAAAGAATGAGCAAGCAGAAAGTTATTGACATGATGTGAAAAATCCAAGGAGTAAAATCCTTCCAGTAGAAAGGAAAATGAACAGAGGAGGATGCTGAATATTGCCCATAAGGATTTTTTCTCAGTGATCAGAGTAATTATTTGTCCACTCATTGGTTAGGGAAGATCAAGGAATAATAGTATAGATCTCCTTAAAACTGTTAAAACTAGTGCACAAATAAGAACAGAATAGAATAGAATAGAATAGAATAGAATAGAATAGAATAGAATAGAATAGTTTAGTTACAGTTGGAAGGGACCTGCAACAGTAATCTAGTCCAGCTGCCTGGCCACTTCATGGCAGACTGAAAGTCAAAACATATTATTGTTAAGCGTATTGTCCAAATGTCTCTTAAACTTAACAGAAGGGATGTTAAGCACTATGGTTTTGGATGTATTTATTGCTGAATCTGTGAAACACACAGCCTCGAAGGATATCTATATCGAAATCCCGAACTACAGAAAGTCTTTTTTTCACGTTACTGTTAATTTGAAAGACAGTAGTTTGCAAAATTCAATTTACTTTTAGACTTGATGATTATTGTTATGGATTTCAGTAAATATACATTAAATTGTGCATACTTTCAATCCTTGTCCTATTTCACACCTTTTATTCTTTCACTTGAGTCTGTATGAAAACCTGAAAAAAAATATGTCTCCCTAATTTAATGAGTTTCTAATGCAGCTATCCATATATATTCAGGTATATTGAGTCCACATATGTACTACTCATTTTAAAACATCTGTGTAATAATGATGCCACATATTCCATAGACCCTGCTCAGATGACTTCACAAATGTGCCCAACACCCTTCAAGATGCTTCATATATCCTGCCTGACTTTCCAATTCTGGTGGGGAAGGACATGGGACTCCTTTAAGAATGTTGTCATATCTGCCAGATCAGTGTGAATGTCTGAGATACCCTGGGGATCTCTACTGTTATACAAAACTCATGTGGGGACAGCTGAAACAAACCTTAGATCTTGAACTCTACAATGGAAATTAAGATATCCATCTGACACACAGGCATTACACTGAAGACCCAAAAGTTACATGTTCAATCTGGAACTCAGCTGACCTTATATGTTTCCATTTATTTAGATTAAGTTCATCAAAATGTGAATTTAGTTGGAAAAATATAGGGAATCCAAAAATAGAAGATCATCAGTAGGACTTAGTCTGAGTACACCCAGTCAACAAACACCACACGGATGCTGGATTTCAATGGCATATTTGGGATGCATCAATGAAAGCCATCATACCAAGTGCTGAATAAATTTATTTCATCACAGATATACCCTCAAATTATTCATCACATGTTTTATACACAATTTTGAAACCATGAGTCCTTAAGCCAGTGGATTCTGACATATTGGCCATCTCTGGGGATCTTCCAAAGCCATCTGGACAAGTTCCTGTGAAATCTGTTCTAGGCAGACCTGCTTTGGCAGGTGGGTTGGACTAGATGGTCTCCAGAGGTCCCTTCCAACCCCATATCATTCTATGATTCGGTGATTCTGTGATTGTGGAAATTTTATATGGAACCTATACTGTATTTTCCAGAATCTCAATTCATACATAGGTTTCTTTTGTTCTAGCCACGGCAGTGAATCCTTACTGATGCACACAAAATTTGACTGGTGTATAGATGATTCCATCAAAATCCTGGAGCCATGAGAAATGTTAAGTCACTTGCTCATCTTCATGGCGCAGATGCCAGGTGATGATTATTTTAATGTTAGTATTGTGAAGTGACTCATTCTTCCATATTGTGATAACATATGGAATGAACCACTTCCAGAAAGCCAAGCCAAAGGGGTCCAGCACTGCTGGTGGAGTTTAAGGACTTTATAGCTCTTCAGAGACTACATGTTATCATACATCAAAATCTGCATTCTATTGGATAGTAGTGTTTCCTATTGGTAGCACAGAGGGATAGTTCTTAACACTGAATTGTTCTGCCTTGAAGCATGTGAGCAGCTCATGAGATACCTGAATGTTTAATTCTGTCAGCAGTTCCAGAATAGCTCTCCTGCACCTTTGGCTTGTGAAGGTCAGTGTACAAGGAAGGTCTAAAGAAACATAAAAATGCTGTAGATAGCAGTGAAAGTAATTCCTCCCTGCCCTCACAGGGAAGTAGTGCAATACTTGATATATGGAATTAATATGGTATAATATAAAAGTATCAATCTGTAACATAAGCTCAAAAAAGGAATATATTTTATTTTGTTATACTCTATCACCTACCTTTTTGATAAATCTTAAAATATTCCTTTAGGGAAGAGAGGTATAATTTACTCTTGTAAAAGCATGTCTTCCCTTGTATTGTACAATAATCTTCAGCCATTCTCAGCAAGATTAAATAAACGTTATTTTTAATAATGAATGACTAAGTACCAACATGGTAAAAATCAAGGTAACTGATGTATTATTCAAGTACATGATCCACAGCTATTTAAAGCCAATCAGCTTGTTGATCTTACATAGTTCAATGGCTTTGGATCACACTCTAGTATTTACAGGAGCTTTTATTTGCAAGGCATTTAGAAACAAATTCAGATAAGAATTTGCAAGTGGCATGAATGTTCAGCCTACTGATAAATATAAGTGAACAGATAATGCATAAATAAACATTCATAGGTCAATGTTTATCATATTACATAATGCAACTTTGTAGAATTTTCTGCTAATAGAGTTTTCATTGCAGCTATATAATTTAAAAACTGTTTTAACTTATTGCCTGGTATTCCAAACCGGTAGGGAATTAAAACAGCAGTAGCAAAACAAAATGTTGTTATTTGATTAAAGAAAATTATCTTCTAAGCATTTTTTTTATGTTGCCGCACTGTTCCTACTGGCATTATATTATGTCAAAAATAAAAGACTGAACTAAGAATTTTACTGAGAAGCATTAGATGGCAGTCTTGGATGTGTTCTGCAATGAGCATCAGATGTACCAAAATTCAGCGAAATGGTACGCTGGATTAAAAGCTGCTTCTGCGGTTGTACTTGGCATCCTTGTTTCAATGAGTTTAGATTCCATAACTTCTGTCATCTGTCAAAATAATAAAGCTGTGGTTTGAACAGCATGAAAGGAAACATTAGATTAGAAGATTTTCTGGACCCATGGAAAAGTATTCTTTAGAATAAAGAGGATACTTTTTAAAATTGTTATTTGAGTAAAAGGCGATAGGTAATTTACATGGGTTTTTCTCTAGCTTCCTTCACTTTTGTAAATAGGCATATATTTCTTTAAGGCCCTCAGACTTTTCTGCTATGACCCCCTAGAAAATCTTATATGTTGTACTGCATTAGCTCATTTGAAACTGGCTGTTTCCTTTGAAATTGCTTTCCTCAAAGTTCTTCATAGTCCCCATTCCTGAGATACAGTAGAATGACGTTCAGAGTACGAATGAAGAGAGAAAAGGCAGCCTCACATCACATTTTTTTGTATGTGTAGGCTCCTCCAATAATGGCAGCTGCCAATATCTGCTCTAGCATCTGGTCATCACGTATGGTTTCTGGCTATAGATCCTTACCCTGGGCTGGTGTCCTTGCAATAGAGACTTTGAAAACTGGTGGACTGTCAAACTTGGATCCTGGATATTGTTTATATGTACATTCAGAACTGGAAGTAGCAATGTTTATTTGCCTTGCTCATTCTTTGATGTAATTCAAACTCAGTGTGTCGATCATTCATTCCTGCTCCATATTTTTCAGGTATTTGAGCTTTCTGAAGGATAGTGTTTCTAGAAAACGTTGTCAGCTTTGTGACATGGTTGCTGAGGTCAGATTTACAGGTCTATGGGATGAAAATACCCATCAGGCTGCCACCAAAAGTTAGTGACCTAGCACTCAGTGAAATACAAACCAGGAGTAAGGTTTTGAACTAAATCTGGTCATCTATGCAGACATCAGCTCTTATTGTGGAGACGTATTGGCTTGTATGACCTGAACTCCTTATGGATGAAACTCAACTGGAGAATGAGCTCCAGCTCACATCTGATGTGCTCAAACAGCTGATTTGCTGAGTCCTTCAGACCAGACTAAATATTCTGTACAGAGGTGACTGCACGAGTAAAAAAAGATGGAGAAAACAAATGCAAATTTATCAAAATGAGCTTGGTTCACTTTTAAAAACATACTGGGTAGCTTATCTATAGTTGGTATAAAAGAGTTTATTTATTTTCTCATCATTTTATTAACATTGTTATTATTGGTAATAATGCCTCCTAATGCCTGTGCAGAGCTCAGCAGATCTCACAGTACTTTACAAAACAGGATCCTGTCATTATTCCTACTGTTACAGTTACCAAAAACAGACACAGAAAAGAGTGACTTCAGAAAGGTGTCCTTGCAGGCCGTTGTTAGAGCCAAAAATAAAACCAAGACCAATGCAATTACAACCCAGTACACTATCTACTAGACCATAACCCCTTTTGGCACAACTCATTTGCCTGGTCTACATAATATAAATTCCCTTACTATTGGGATTTATTATTAGTGATGTGTTTTGTTTTGTTTTCTTGCTAGTGGAGCAAATAATACTTGTTTGGGACAAACTGTGCTGCTATAAAACACAATGTAAAGTTGTATAAAGAAGCCCAAATCTGACTGCATTCTAGTAGTATAATTCCTCATTACTACAGCACTCTAGCTGGGCTTATACATCCTACCTTGCTACTTCCTAACAAGGCTAAACTGGATATATTTGCATGGGACTGAACAGTAAAAGCTACATATATACCAGAAAGGATTATACCTAAGCCCACTGACTTTTGAAGTAAGTAACATTGGTCTGAAATGCCTACATACATCCTGCAGCTTGACTTACCATTGACTGTTATTTTGAGGATGTCGAAGACACAACACCTTGCACAGTTATAAAATGCAACAAACAAATACTGAGACAGTACACCAAAAAATCCAGGTTGTAAATACCCGAAGAAGTTAAAATGTTAATAGTCCAGATCTCTCTCTGTTTCATTTTTCCTTTCTCTTAAAGGGGGAACAATAACTCTTATCTTTATAAAGAGCGTGGAAACATTTAGATAGAAAAAGCTGAATAATAGCAAAATATTCATGTCATAAATGAAAAAAATTGCACAAACCTAAAATTTCCTAAAAATATTGTTAGCTCAGTATATTCCAATTAAGAAATTTTTAAAAGTACTGAGAAGCCAACCTTTACAAAATAAACTTTACTGAAGATCTAGTACTCAAAATCAGATGAATGTGTAAAACATTCAGTGTATTTGCCATATTTAGGTTCAGAAATACATGCAGAGCCTGTTCCTCTCTGGAACTGTAGTTCAGGCTTCTCTGAAATATTGTAAATGTGTCAAATGCAGTGAATCCCCCCTTTTTTTTTTTTTAATGACAGAGCTTTGTTTTGCATGGAGAAGGGGACATTCATGGTATCCTGGCATCGTCATGACTTTCTGAATTGCTTTTTTATTTATTATTTTCTTTTCAGTTCATCTCCACCCTTTCTGTTTTCAAATAGTTTCCTGTATCTGTCAAGTTTCAGTGCTCCATGATGGTTGAGCCAAACAGCACTTTAGAGTACTTTTGCCATAGATACCAAGAGCTCTTAAATAAAGCATCCACAGGCTACCTGCTCACAACGAAAATATAGGTAAGCCTCTTTTGAGGACAGTCAACTTTTCAAATGACTGAACATCTTGGATTACACAGAAAATAACATCTAATTTTAGTGGAGCAATCCTTCCGTGTGATTTTAGGTGTATAAAGAAATAATAAGGGAAGCTGAGAAGGGAAAATCTTGCTCAGTGATACAGCAGTTAGATGGACATGAACATAGAGTAGAAGTGTGAAATAGAAAAGCTGATCAGCAAACATAAAAGCCTAGCAACATGTCAATAGACTAACAGCATTTTTGTGCTGACTCACATGGTACCTAGACAGTTACACAGACAGAACTAGAGTTTAAAGATCAGTTAAAATAGCTAGAAGTTCAATCTTCTTCCACACATGGCTTTGCTGTCACATAAAGGTGTGAGTTTCTCTGAACTACATTTACCTTCTGGTTTAAGCTTCTTGTATGCTTCTTATGAAAAAAAAAATAAAAATAGCATTCTTGTCTAAATTTTACACACACAAAATAGTTCTCAACGGGCAAGGAGGAGAAATTATTTTCCCTTTCCTACTCACAGACAAATATCATCCTCTGGTTTCTGATAACTTTATCTTCATGGATAGAGCACTACATATGAAAATCTTCCTATCCCTCAATTATAGTCTATATCTTATGCAGCAGAAGCATCTGATTCAACTTCCCGACTCCTTTTTGAATGTGGGAGAAACATCATTTTAACACTACATGTCTGCATATATGTTAGCTGTCTCAGCAGCGTCTGTAGTCAATAGACAAATGAAGCATTTCTGGGAGTGATTTATCTTATCCTAAAGTAGACTTCTAAACTATACTAGTTGAATCAGACTCTTAAAGTGTCTTATTTGTCTACCTTTATTATCAGTAAAGTTTGATTGTCTCAAATCCAAACACCTACATAATGGACAGCTGACGTTACATGAGATTGATTCCACTCATGAGTGACCTAACTGTATAGATACAGTGGGATGGCATGTTATTTTTGGGCCAAAATAAATCCATTGTGTACTCAAGGTTTTTTCCTAATTGAAATTGGTGTGTTCTATGAGGAAATTTTAGTTTTGGGGAACTAGCACTTTCTAATGTAACTTTTTCTTTTATTTGATCAAAAAAATTTTTCCTTAACTGTCCCGAGAAGTATGGAAAAAACAGAAGTGACTCATCCTCAATGGACTTCCCAGCTCCAGTGCATACCACACACTCTAATTTTGTGAATTATTGTATTCTGCATAGCTGTATGGAGGATGGCATGATCCTATACCTAGATGTTAAAAAAGAACATTTTTATAAGGGTGGGCTTTATATTTTACTTTCCTGATTATAAATTTCATTTTCAGCAAGGAAATATGTTTACAGAAATTATCTTCTTTTCCCTTTAGAAAACCTCATTATTAACAAAGAGTAATTTTCTTTTTAACTATGGCTGAAAGGGTTTGGTTTCAAATTCCTCTAAGTATAAAAGGTCGTATCCTTAAATAGTTATTTTTACATCTTCTGAATTTCATTTACATCTTAATTTACATTAGGACTAAAAATACTGGTAACACTCTATCTAAGCTCTTCCAAACCTTGATGACATTCTGAAATTCTGTGTAAATGTCTGTATTTACATTTCTTAAAAAAGAAATTAACTGACTTCTAATTCAACTTAGAAATTACTGAGGAGTGTATAGGAGGGGGACTAGAACTCTAGGGTAACTAATGTGGGTTGTCCTCAGTTTAAAAATTAGATGATAGCATGTAGCAAATGGACCTTACCCTCATAAGGAGCCAAACCAGATTTAAAGAGTAATCTATGAGGACCAAGTAATGAAGCATCTGATGTTCAAATAATGTCCAAATAGTCTCTGGTTTGCTTCTCTGTGTGTTTGTTTTGTCATAGTCCAGTGCTTGAGTTTGTGGTTATAGTCCTGTTTTCACCCAAATTCTAAAATAGGTAAATACAGATCTCAGAAAAAAAAAATATAAAGGGTTCAGAGAGAATGAAAACCCAAGTAAACACAACATAGAGTTTGATAATCCCCATAGATATGCTAAAGCTTTTCAGATTCATGAACAATAGAATTTTGCAACAATTCTTCATTTGCATTGTATAAACTGCAATCTTTGCTTTGTTGGCAGAAACACTTTGTATTCATGAACTATGTTTAGTTTAGTACTGCTTAGAATTTCCTTTTTCACTCTAAATGCCAATAGAATAGAAAGACAAAGTGGTGATATTAGGCTAACATAACACACAAGCTCTTGTTTTGATTACTCATCTGTCTGCTAGCCGTTATGTTTGCCCACCCAACTACTTTCTGCCTGTTTCACTATGTACCATCTTCTGGAGCAACCAAAGCAAGTAGAGATATTTCAAAGTGGTGCATAGTGCTGATACTGGAAAACTTAAGTAAAAACCAACAGCAGTTTATTTGAGAGGGAGGAAGCAGACAGTTACAGTTTCAATCCTTATTCATAATGACCTTTAAGGGGAAGAATAAAAGCTTGTGTCCATAACAGGTTTGCAAAATTACAAAAGAATTTTCCAGTTTCATATAGGCCAATGGTCAGAGTTTTAAACTCACACCATGGCAGATCTGGAGCAGGTGCTTACTGTATTATGACCATATCTGAAACACGGCCATTAGTTTCCCCTTTGAAAGCGTGATGTAAATATTTGTTGGGAAATAACGCACTGGCTTTAGTAGGCTCAGTATTTTCACACTGAAATTTTCAAACTTGAGAGCCCCCAGTTAGATACCAGACTTCATAAGTCATATATTTAAAGAATCTGGAATATTTGGAAACAGCAATTCTAACTGTTGCTGAGTTGTCTAAGAGCAGTCCCATGAGCAAACACCTCACACAGGAAAGTGAGAGCATTTCACGCATCTTTACCTCCCAACAAAACTCTGGATCAAAAAGCACTTCATAACCCGAATGGTACAGAAAGGTAATGGTGAAGCTGTTATAGCAAGACTCAAAAAAACTCATACCAAAATGGATTATCAAACTCAAGAATTTCTGCAAGGAATGAATTTATCATTAATTTATTCATATTTAAAACATCCTCATGACAACCTGTTTTATACTGGATACATTTGTTTCAAATGTTTTGTGTTTCTAAGGAGGACACTGATAAGACTGTCAGATGCTACTCTTGTCTTGACTGAAATGCGTATTCCACTGAAAAGCACTGATCTGTTACAGATGATTCTAAGCAGGGAAGTGTGAAGAGCTGATTATTTCTGCTAATAGAAACATCTCATTCAACACAAAACACGTTGCTTTGTTTCGTGGAGGTTCTTAATCGATTTATTTAAATTAAATTTAAGTAACTATGTAGATGGATACTATTCATGACCCTTTTTTTGCGTTGAAATTCTTTGCCAAGATCAATTCAAATATGGAAGAAATTCATGTTGACCTCGTTTGGCAAATGAATTCTTTTTCAAATAAGTATTGGTTTGTTCCTCTCCTGTTTGGAAATTACCCTCCAAATAATCCATTAAGTTTTCTGAAACTCAGAGCACTGAAAGTATTAGAAGGATGATTGAGTAATACTCACATATGGAACTGCACAATAGTTACCCTTTATTTGAGTCAGATGCATACTTATGCCATAACAAAACTACCTGCTGTTGTATATAAGTCTCTGACAGAGTATACTTAATGAACATAAGCACTTGGAAAATTTTCTACAAATCTTTTGAGTCCATTATAAGCAGTGTTATGTCAAAGGTGATTGTTAGGTGTGGAGAGGAGAAGTAACAAATTATAGAGATTGTAAAGTGATGTTTTTGAAATGTTTTTCTCACATAAATTTCAAAATTCTCTGCAGAAGATTATAAGTAGCATCAACTGGTTTTCAGATAAAGCTTCCAAGAGCAGTAGCTTGATAAAAGTCACAGAGAAAGTTAAGGGTAGAGACTTAAGTAAAACCGAATAAATAGAATTGAGGTGAGAGGTCAGGTCTCTGGTCTGATAAAGNTTTTTTTTTTTTTTTCCATACTGTCATTTAGTTTCAGACTTTTAAGCCTTCAGGCTTAAATTTTTGAAGGTTTCCCCATCCTCCAGGCTGGCTTTCAAGGTAAATCTAACATTCTCATGTAATTACAGTATTCTGACAATTTGAACTTAATGACACCACTAGAATATCGGTCTCTGGGACCTCAGACTTAAGCCTATTATACTAGTTTGTCAACTCATCTAACAATCCCATTTCAGACCTACATTGAACGTTGTAGGTGTGATTAGCAAATAGAAACAGATCATGATGCTTTTGCAAACCTGGCTGCTGTAGTCCAGTGTTTGATTGGCAGTGAATTATTTTAGAATTTGGCAATAGTATTTTTCTTAAGCCTCAGTAGACGTACCCTGATCCTATTACCCAAGCAGTTAATAAAGGACTTAGAACACTTTTACAACTGTCTCTCATGTTCATTATTCATTTAACATCACACCTGCCCCAGTACTTTTTCCCCTATAGAAAGCACATTCCTGTTGGAAGAATGCCAAAGTGTAGATTGAGTGACATGCAGAAGCTTTTGCTATCGTCTGACCCCCTGACACTCAGTAATGAAACCAGTCTTCCGTGTTTGTATAAAAAGAACATTCAATTTTCAGGGAAATGTCAGTAAGATTATTTTATTTTCTTATTTTCTTCTATCTTAATTTTTTTCTTTTTGTTTTGTTTGTGTTTTTTATCATTGTTTGGGTCCAATGTGTACCTCAGGAGCTGTATTTTTAGGTGACAATGAACAATCCTGAAAAAAATATAATGTGGTTTTGACATTTTTTCTTATCGTTCGATTAATTTTGTTTGTAAATAGGAATGGAGGGCCAAGAGGGGAAAAAGTAAAGGAAATACATGTAGACAATAAGAAAGTCTCTCTAGTACTGATAAACTGACATTTTGCCTATGCAGAATGCTGACCCATGTGCACTTCCAAGCTAAGAAATGTGTCCTTGTAGTTCTCAGAGGAAATCACAAATACATGGGATCCACATTAAGACTCCATTCACCCACAAACACCAAAACAAATCCAGCTACACAGATTCACATGGAGCTATGAAAATGGAATTAATCCTTGGTGGTAGCAGTGGCTCTGAACTGTTTTTCAGCAGCTCTGTAGCCATCTTTTGTGATCTAATCACCATGATTAGAGCCTGTTCAAATTAGGGATTCTCTGTTGTGGGTGCTAAAGTCAGAATGAAGAGGGGAGACAAGAGGCAAAAACGATGTTTAGTATGGTTTTGTTGTTGTTCTTTGTTAAAGAAAATCTGAAATACTTACCTGCACTGCAAAAACTCCATGCTATGTTACTTACTTGTAAAATATAAGTACAATGACACCTAGATTCATCATGGTCTGCTGGCTAATGCAGTCTCACAGCTGAAAGAAAAAGTGGGTTCAAATTTCCACTAGGCAAATGAACGAACGGCTCAAATCTCTTGGCTGGGTATCCACCATGATCTATTTTATCCACTTGTGGGAAGATATTTACTCTTTTTGGTTTCACCTATGGATGGTGTCCTACTCTGTGCAAATTAAAAATTCATTAGCATTGGAACTAAAAAACAGGTGCCCCACTTCTGGCGCATGCGTCCTGATTACCCTAATAAGGAGCAATTCTCGTTTTCTCAAAAGACTTTTAAGCACTTAATGCAAAGTAGAACAGCACTAGAGGGAAGAACTGAGGAAGAATGACCTCAGAACATTCCTGTGTCAGGTTCACTCTCCTGAGATGTCGTACACCTGCATTCTAGCCTATTTTCTAGAGGAGTAAGAAGGTTTTAATAAAATGGAGCAATGTCAACAGGAGACTCGGAGCATATTCCTCCTTAGAACAGTCTTTTACATAATACCTGTAGGATTTGTTCATTGAAGTGTCTTCAGATGGAGGCATGTCTGAACTGAGAGATATCACTAGACCAATTAATTCTATTTTTAAAAGAGCACCCTATCACAACTGAATGTGAAAAGAGCTTCAGAATGTTCAAGACTATCTTTTTCGAGAAGAGGAAAGATGCTATGTGAAAAGCAAACCCTCTGGATTCAATGATAGTAACGCAGGTTGCATTTATTACAGATATTGTTTAGAGACTCTCTTTGCTGGTAAATGGAGATGTGAGGAATCAAATCCTAGTCTCACTTGAGATCAAACTTGAGGAAAATAGGCTCTATTTTGTCTACTCTGTCTTCTAGTCTTAGCTTGTCTTAGATGACCTCTCTTAGATGTCTAAATTTCAATGACGTGAAGGCTTTTCATTGCCTGTCTCCCTTGATTACTCAGAGCTGAGACTGCTAGACTAGATGTTGTGGAAGATGAATCCATGTAGGAAATGTACACTTCTGAATCCCACAGCCAGTAGCTTATCCACAGGGTTTCATCCAAGCTTCTTACTCATCTTCTCTTCCAGGAGCATCCATTTAAAGCGTACTGGAAAACCACTTTTTCCACACGCGCTTTTGAGGCCTATCCAGTCCCTGCAGACTTCTACAACTTTGGGCAGCTTCCTGACCAAAGATCATTATGTTTAACAGCTATTTAATAACCCAAAGTTCAGTGTAACATAAGCTGACATGGAATAAAAACTTAAACTGAAACAGATGAAGACACACTTGCTGTTTCTTGCAGTTAATTGTGTGCAGAGAGGGAATTGTGCAAGGTGGACAGAGTAGCCAAAAAAAACCAACAAAGGAGAGTTATAATTGCTGAATAAACCACCTTGCTGCCTTAAGAGCCGAGTAAGGGAATAAATATACTGCCAAAAATATTCCAGTTCTGTCTTAACGACACCCAAGAGCAAAAAGATAAGTGTGTTCAGTATTTAATTTCATTTAAAGCTCAGCCACTGCTCTAATCCTTGGGAGAGGTATTACATTGGTTGGAAAAGATTGTACACTTAAAATTAAGTGCATAGATGTGTTTCTGAGAAGAAATGGATTTAAAGTTGTGTGTAAATGGATGGTAAGCCAGGACCTGGTAGACACCATATAGAAACTTCTTATGCCCTTCATTTCTTTCTGAGATTTCAATGCATTTCACAGAGAGACAATCACAGAAGTACTCATGCATTCATTACACACTAAGAGTGTCAGCAGTACAAAAAGGTGTGAGATGCTCCGTATTGATGTGAAGTACATGTCAGAAATATGAGAAAGTAGCACAGAGCAACGACACACAAGAACAAGTGCTGTCATTCATATTGTCACCTCAGATTGTCTTACTCTGTCTTGCTAGTCAGGATCAAGTAAACCTAAGGTGTACAGCACAGACTTGTACATAAGAAGTTCCATCTAGACATGAGGAGGAACTTCTTCACTTTGAGGGTGGCAGAGCAGTGGAACAGGCTACCCAGAGAGGTGGTGGAGTCTCTGTTTACAGAGACATTCAAAACCCACATGGACAAGCTCTTGTGCAACCTGCGTTAGCCGGAGTGTTGGACTAGTTGATCTCCAGAGTTTCCTTCCAACCCCATTTCATTCTGTGATTTTGTGATTCTGTGATTTTGTTATTTCCTTTCACACAGAGCAGGTAGATTCCATTCAACCCAGCATATAATAGTTTCGTAACTTTTAACTAATTATTCCCATAGTCCCGAGTGCCTCAGACTTCCATTGACTTCAGTTAAAAGGAAAAAAGACCTATTTAAATCCTGTGAGGCACTAACATTTTAGAATTATCTACTGCAAGCTTGAAATGCTTTTCTATAATTTCTTCTTGTGCTTTTTTCTTTCTTAAGTTTTTTTATCTTGTAGATGTTTCTTTTTGTACCTCACTTGAGCTTCACTAAATGCCTTCCAACAACAGTCATATATTTCCTAAATTACCTTCATTGTGAAAGAAATTTCTTCCTTGTCTTAAAAAGAAATTTGTTGAAGAATGGTGAAATCACTCAAGATGTACTGTTAAAGTGTGGAAAGGTGTCTAAAAGATCATGGAAGAGCTGTTCCTATGCTCTATGTATAAAGTCATCTAGACAGTCTTCAACAGAACCTCCAAAAACTATGACATGGGCGGTATTATGTCCAAGCTCATGGGCTCCTCAGATAAGAAACATGCTTTACAGTTTGAAGCAAGGTTTACAGTGTCATTCTAGCTTGGCACCTTCCATACTGTTTTGGATTTAGACATCCAGACACACAAGTCAAGCATTTAAATGAGACAGATGTGGATGTGGAAATTACCTTACCTTCTAACCCAGCCAGATATAGGAACTACAGTGGGAATTCAAACAGTGCTACAAATCCTGTTGGTGTCTTTACATGTGTACACACACAAAACCACATACACAGATGTGTATTGCCCTCTGGCCTATGTAGTGGATGTATAGAATGAACCTTTGCATGACATAGGTTTCATATTCAGGCAACTCACCCTGAAAGTTCTTACAGGTTTGTTCATGTTTATCATTGAAATACATCAGCATTGTGGGATATTACAAGGTGATTACAACACCTCAGAAATGCTTGTCTTCACCCCTAAATGCATGATTCTGTGATTCTGTGATTAAATTCTGAAGCTCAAGGTAGAATTAGATGCGAATTTGGACCAGGATGCTCCAAGAGATCAAATTGAGATTTAATTAAAAGCTACTGGCACAGCACAAATTATAGGCATTCTCCTCTCAATATTACTCTTCTGGTGTATAATTATTTAAAATAAATTTGACGGTACTTATTGTTTAACCATTGTCAAGCTGGTTAGAGCTACATAGAGATCTAGGGAGAGAAATAGCACACTGTGAATTTAATATCACTCAAATTTATATTGGTTTTCTCCTGGCCTCAGAGATAATAAGGAAACACTGCTGTGAAAGAGCAAGCAGTCAAAAATATATAAAAAAAAAATGAACAAAAAAAAAAAAAAAAACACGAAAAAACCCCCCACAAAACTAAAATCCCTTCCTGCTGCAGCTGTATACAGAGACTTTCATATGATTTTGGGAACTGACCCTTACCTTTCAGTGGGGAGAGGGGAAGGAGAAAGTGGGAAATTGTAAGGAAAAGCAATTCTGTCCTTTATTTGTTTTTATTCTAAGAATTACTTGAAGCTCTGACATTCCCTACACTAATATGCATGGATAACTTCACAATCCAGTGTTCTCAACATAGGAATTAACATCCTCTAAATCAAGATATGGGTCCTACTAAATGTATCATCCCCTCCTATACTTCTCTAAGTAAAGAGATGCCTTGCAAAGCCGTTACAGAAACTGATGGAAAAAAGTTATTTTATAATGGTCTTAACAAACTACCCATGCATTAATATCCTTTGTCGTTAAGATCATTAACTTTTCTTCCAGAATTTAAAAAATCCATTAGATTTTTATCACAAAATATTGAAAAATCTGTTAGAATTGGGCCTAATATTTGTAGCATATTAGTCTAAAAGACTCCTCAACTCAAAGCCTGTGTGCTTTACTGAGTTATCTTGGTCGCTCTGCTTACCATATGGTTCCTACTAAATGTACAACTATCCTTCGGGTAAGGTTGTTACACCGCAGTCAGTGACCACCTTTGTGCAGTGATTTGTGAGCTGGTGATTTGTGATCTTTTACAGCTACTGGGCCTGTGTTACTTAGTAAAGAAATTTCTATTTCAACCCTTGAGTGTAAAATGAGGTCTGCATCACTTCATGCTATCCTAAAAGAAGAGAAAAGATCCAGGTTCTGCCATCAAGCTAATTCGTAATTCAAGATTATGTGGTAAAAAAAAAAAAAAAGGATGGAAGAAAGAGCAGATTTCCTGAGAAAGTAAAAGTTTGAGGTGCATACGCAATACTTTTGTTTCAGCAGAAATGTCACACACCACACCTGACCAGGAAAGAAGCTAAAAGGAAACTAAAGTTGTGCTCTTTCCCTATGATCTCAGAAACATTAGAAAACACAACATCACAGAGAAATGTATAATTATACCTGCCTAAAAACCTGAACAGCTTCTGAATGCTGTATCCCAGGTGGATTCTATGCCCTTAGAAAATAGGAGTTATGCATTTGTTGAGCTAATAAACCCTTGAGTCCTTGCTAAGATTAATGGATATGGACAGAGGACAGCAGAAGTGCTAGGGAACTGCCACGATTCCACCAAGTCTCTCCTGCCCCTTAGAGAAGAAGTGCGACGTTAAGTGAGGAAAAGCCACCCAGATGACACAGAGAGAAGTGGGAGAGACCTGCAATACCCACAATGAGAAGTGGGCAAACACCACTGATTTGTGTTTACCCTCAATTACACCACTGCCGCGGAGATGAGCAGGATATTTATGAGAGTGCCTGCCCAGGCCATTACTGCTGTGCATGAAGCATGTGACAGCCCATAACAGAGATGTGAGGTGAATGCAAAGAGATGCTCTCTAATGAAAAAGGGATTGGATTCCGTTAAGCCTCTGTCAGCACAGTCTTGAAAATATTAAGAGAAATAATGAAATATAATTAAAAAATAATTTTCTTCTAATGAAACAGAATTAAACACTAAGCTGGCACTGCTGTGTAGGAAAATAAAGTGTAGGAGTATCAGCACCAGGATTGCTTCGTGCTTAAGGGAGGAACAGTGTCAGCCATTAAGCTTAGTCACGCCGCTCACCTCCAGAGCCTCCGGAAGGATGCAGAGGTGAGAGGATGGACTTGCCCCCGTGAGGAGAATCTGCAAACTGCAGAGCACAGGGCTGGAGGTCCACCAACTCCAGCTTTTTGTTTCAGCTTTGTTACTGACCATCCCCGTGATGTTAAGCAAACCTTTCCCTCTGCCTCTTTCCACCCTATATCTGTCTAGAGTGTATAGACTGCTGGGTCAGAATTCATGCAGCCTTTGGCTTTGTAGATGCACACAGAAGTTAGAGAAATGTCATTTCTGCAAGGATTTAGTGCATGTGATATCCTTATCAGCAATAAGAAGAACAATCATGGTGGGTCCCTTATGTCCTCAGCCTATGAAGAGCTGAGCTGCTCCAGTTTTTTGTCCTATTTATTTGATTTGTCACTTAGGATATGAAGATGGTGAACAGTAATTTTCTAACAGTACTCTTCTTCTGTCCTTACAGCACAGTAGTGTAGCATAGTCTTAATCCTAAGTAAATCTTTCCTTTTTTTGTGAAAGCCTGACCTCTACATATCAGCCATAGTGGTACTGAGTAAGAGAATGTATAAACTTATTTCCCATGTAGAGCAAGGCAGCTCCCATCAGCAAAAACTGGTTTTTGTTTTCTTTTTTTTATTTTTATTTTTTTTTAAAAAAATGTTCCCAGTTGTTTCCTAGTCTCATTGTAAATAAATGAACATTTTGTGGTAAAATGGCAAGCTCAACAGAGCTGAAGTCCACAAAAAAAAAAAAAAAAAAAAGAAATTTCACTCTCTATCCCCCATATGTCCAAAACACTACATAAGTTAGAAGAGAGCTAGCTCTTCCTTTGTCCTTTTCACCTCCCAGCTGCTGGACCTGTGGAACTATTCCAGCCTCAACAACGTTTTAAATTCCAAAAGGCGTCACTGAGTCGAGATTATTTTTACAAGCCAAACTAATAACACATCCTGTTGTACCAATAGTAGAAAAGGTCAGGCTGCCGGGGCAAAAGTTATTCAGTGTCACTTCTGAGGCCAAAATTTGGAAGTAAAACTCCCTGTGTGACATGCTGTAATGCAAAGAGAGTTACCTTTGGGGCATCATAATCCTCTTTGAGGATGTGGTTTCCAGGTCCAGCTCCCAGATGCTGTATGACCAGGGAATAAGGGTAGAATTTCACCCTTAAGTGGGAAGTAACTTTCATTTCTGTTCACATGGTTGCTGCTTGTATTTACCATGACATAAATATACACATATGTATACAATATATTTAATTATTGGAAGCTTCATCTTTCAGCATTTTCTTTTTAGATGTTGCTTGTTTGCAGAATCCCACTGCGTTGGGCTGGTTCCCTTCTGTCAAAGCAACCTACTTTTGTTGAAGAGTTTAACATAATAAACCAGCAAATCACTCAAACTCTTTTATATGACATGGAAACATCAGAGTGAAAGATGATACAGAAAGTTATTAAAAATACTGTAGCAGATCAGAACTTACTGTTCCAAGTATAGGAAAAAAAACTATCCAGATGTCATGAACCAAGTTGAGAAGTATTATCTAGATTTTTTTTAAAGCCTTCTCATTTCCTGTTAATTGTCCTCAAGGAAAACTGTATCAGCAATTTCAACATGAATCTGATTAAATGCATTTAATGATGCATCGCTTTGGACTGATGGTTCCTTAGGGGAAAAACCGTGAATTCAATAGTCTTTGAATCAGGTTCCAGATGGAAATTAGCAAGCAGTCTTCGGCTCTTGCTTACTGAAACAGGCTTGAAGTTGTGCAGAAAGTCTTTAAGTAGAGACTACCACTCCTGCTGAGTTCCCTGAAGTAGGATAAGGCCCTCACACAGGATTTCTGTGGCCAAGTTAAAATAACCACATGTCCAAAAACATTCATAAGTCCTTACCTGAATCTCCAACTTTCCTAAATAAGTGAGGAATGCATCTGAAAATTCTTATTCTGTTACAGGAAATGATGACATGAATGATACACTCACACAGGAATAAATGCTTACATCCCACATTTTTTGGTAGGAAACCATATCACCAGAAGGCCTACAATGGAAGTTCTGTCTTGAAACACTGACCCTGGCAACAGAAAAGAAATATAAGTAAAAACTCAAATTCTGGTGGTAACTTTGATAACTCTTACTGTCAGGAGTGATTATATAAGGAAAATACAAGACTTGCAAATTTCAGTTATTTTATTTTTGATGTAAATAAATTTATGAAAAAATTGAAAGTGAATTCTACAGCTGTGGGGATAATACAGTCCTGATCCCAGAATCTTCTGATTTCTTGTTTAAATTAAACCAGTCTGGTCGTGGATGCCATTGCATTGTTTGTTTCTAAGGGGAAATGGTCCCCACAACTCTAGTGTGTTGCAGATCAAACTTGGTAGACCTACGAGATTTCTTTTGGCAGCCTGTGGAAGCTCTCAGTGGAAGCTATCCTGCTGACTACAAACACATCTATACAGCCACATTAAGTGAATATTCCAAAAGACTCACCAGTCATAAAGATTACAGAGAGGTGTTTTATATTATTTCAATATATAACTTATTATTTTCATAACAGAAGTTACAGAATTATTAATGATAAACAGTAGCATTTTAACTTTAGGAAAAATTTTAGCTGAGAAGTGTGCAAGACTTGGCCTTACTGAACTTCTTCATTAATAATCTGGAGGAGAGAAAAGCAACTCATACATATTAAGGATAATCACTACCTGTGAGAAACTGGGAAATAGTTTCAGCTCCAGTGAGGACAGAGCCATAGTGCAAAAGGACGGACCAAAAGGACATGAAGACATGATGGTAAAAGATGTGATTTCAGACCTGACAAATATAAATAAACATTGGAAAGAGGAAGAGAAAAAATAATCCAAAATTGGCTGCAATTCAGGAACAGATACAGAATAGGATAAAAAGCATAAAAGGAGATTGCAATATTCCATGTGAGAAAAATAGCAATAACAATATTAGAAGCAAAAATGAGCAGAGGCATATTTTGCTTATCTGAGACAGAAATGCTGTCAAAATATTTAAGACTTAATAGCTAATGCTTTATAAATGTTAGCGTCTAGGTAGGGCTGATGTCTCCCCTCCCTGAGTTTGGGCAGCCGAATTCCACCAAATGAATCCCAAATTATTTTAAGTGGCAAATATGTCTACAGATATTTTACCATGTGAGACTGTTCATGTGAGGATAGACAGTGGAAGAATTTTAGGCATTAATCTGTTTTTCTGCAAGATAAATAGAGTTTATGTAGGTGGTTTTGCTCTTTATACTTTGGTTACTGAACGCTGTCTAGCTTTCACTTTGTATTTTGAGGTATTATTTTGACTCTTCTAGCCTGCCATTAACTTCAGCAAGCATTGGCTCAAGTCTGTTTGTCTTTAATTAGACCTTGAATATCCTGCATGGCGTAGTATATTCAGGCAGATGCTGATACTCTGATGACTATCTCTCAGTAGAATCAACCTAATTGAGGGATATATTTGGCAGAAGTAATAACTGTGAATATAAGAAAGAGGCTAAAAATTTAAAAAGAAGAAAGATATAACTAACTCTTTATACAGTTAACATATCAGAAAATACCCTCTCTAGGTAAATTCAGTGAACTGTAAATACAGAAGATATTCCTAACAATGAACTTAAGCAAATTTTTTTAGCTATTTCTTATTGATTGCATCCCATTGTATAAAGCTAGAATTTTTCTAGGTGAGAATAGAATTAAATTACATAGACATGTATATTTCCATGAGAGACAAAAATAAGAACTGTCACTATCAAATTAAGCATGAAGTGCTAAAAATTGGGGAAAAAAATATGTGTACATGTATATATGCATATACATGTAATACATGTACACATGCATTTTTATATTTTTTGTTAAAGTAGTTCTTAAAAAACAAATATATTACTCCACATTAATAGTCCTTCAATATTGTTGCAGAAGATCAAAGGTTATGTTCAATTACAGTAGCCCACCTAGAAAACATGAAGGAAAAGACAAATGTTGGGTACTTTTCTCAGTCTGATGAACCTCCCACGAAGCACCAATATTTTATGAAATAAATATTCATCTCTTCATTAAAATTACTTAATATATTATAATTCACTTTTAAAATACTAAATGCTTTATTTTTATTAAAAATGCCAGAATCATAGATTAGCTATATCTAGAGTATCCTAGGTTAACTTCTCAATACATTTAAAGTGTTAATTGTTGAATTGTTTGGAGCTGCTACTGTAGACCACTGAAGGCTACTATACGAGACTATCTGAAAAACATAAATTGTGAAAAAGTGTGTGAATATGTTTTGTATTTTCCTAATTAAGTAAACAAATGTAAACCCATGCCATAATTATTACAAGGTGGCTTTTGGAAATAGCTTGTTACTTTGTTTTCCTGTCTTCATACAGGGAGGAATCACTGGCACCAGGATTCTTGACAGGTGGTCCTCCAAATTTGTAGTCCAAGAGGTCACCAACTCTTGCTAAATAAGGGTTTAAATTAAAAACAGTACAGTGAAAAAGAGGATCCAAGGCTGGCAAAGTTCTGTATTATTTATACTGTGTAGTCTGTTGAAGAACTGTTAAACTGAACCAGAGCAAAAGCTAGAGAAAAGAAGACCTTTTGGATTGTGTAAGATCATAGCAGGTGGACCTACATTAACATTTCATTTCAGATGATGAAGATGTTTTTAAAGTCATTCTGTATTGACAAATAAAGATCTTAAAATACTTTGGTCTGCAACACAGACTGGTTTCAAAGCATGCAAACCAGACTTCTTAATTTCTTTGATGAAATTAAGCCAGACAATTTCCTCCAGCTGCTGAAGCACATTCAGTCCATTAGACCAGGCTACAGCTACTCCAAAGTAAAATTCCCAAAGATAAAAGTGTGAATAGCATCTCTGATATTCAAAAACAAGAGTCCTCAATCTAAAGGCATGTCAGAGCTGTGAATGCTTAGCTGCAACGTCTGAAAATAATGGTGCTTGAGGAATGAGTACTTGTTTGATACTAAAACTATATGAACTATTCTGGCACAAGTGAGTGTTTTTCTTTTCTAGGAAAATTCAGATAAGATTTTTCAAACCTTCATGCTGGCAAAACCACAATTTTGTGAACGAGGGAAAAAAATGGGTAGAAAAAGTTAATGCATATGACAAAACAGTCTAACTCAGTTTGAACTTTCTGTTTGCCAGAAGGACCAGATGTGTCTCCAGGCCTTCCAATCTGCATAACATTTACTTCCTCTATGTTATCAGAAGAATTCATTCTTCAACCATATTCACACACATACCTGTCTGAGTTACCGTAAATACACTCATTCTTACACGGATTTCATTCACTCTTGCCCTCAGACCCATTTACTTACAAGGGCCAAGGCATGTGTGTCCAGATGGGTCTGGATGTGATCACTTGCATGACACTGGCTTATCTCTTGTGTTGTAATTGGCTGCCAATGACAAACTGATTTTCAGATATGCCTTTTATTTGAGACCCTTGACAGACATTATTATTTTATGTGACTTCTTGTAAGCCTTAAGCAAAATTCCCAAATTAAATTACTCTTTTGTTTTCCTTCTGGTGCAGTTTATGATTCCAAACTTCTTAACCTCTTCTTGTCACCACAGCTTTATCAGAGAATCATGCAATGGTTCAGGTTTTAAGAGACCTTAAAAATGATTGAGTTCCAACCCCCCTGCCATGAGCAGGGAGAACTCCCCCTAGACTAAGGTGCTCAAAGCTCCATCCAGCCTGGCCTTGAAAACCTCCAGGGATGGGGCATCCACAACTTCTCTGAGCAACCTATTCCAGTGCTTCACCACTCTCACAGTAAAGAATTTCTTTTTTAATATCTAATTAGATCTTTAGATCAGATTGCTCTTCCTCTTCTTAGCTCATCATTTCATCGATATTGCGGAGAGAGCGCTATTGGTTAAGGGCATTATTTCCTTAACTTTTTTTTTTTTTTTTCTTACATTACTGCTGGTGCTTTCATACACATGCCCATTTCTGTTCATACACCATCCAGATCAGCCGCAATATTCCTGATACTTATTTCAAAATCTATATGTCACCCGTCACCTTTCATGTGCTACCAAAAGGTTTCAAGGCTTTGATGTCAGAGCTGGTGACTCTTTTGTTTCCCTGTTACATCCCTGATAATTTTGTCCCTTCTTCCATGCCACCCCTCAACATTTGACAGAGACCACCACTACAATCCACAAAACTGCCTCGCTTCACTTCCAGTGACTAAAAATATCCTGGTGCTTAAAAATGCTTAACAACAGTTGTGTTTCTGTGGGAAATGCTATTACCATTCCAGCTATCATTGGCTTATTTTTTCCCATATCTCTTTTACCTCTGCCTCACCTCTTAGACTGAAATTTTTTTAGCTCATTGGGGCAAGAGCATCTTTTTAAAACTGTGACAGGTACAGTTTTCACAGCCAAACAGAGCTCTCCTCTGCTGTTGGTTGATAGCACTCCTGGGGGAATTTTTAATGAATACTACTACATTTTTAAGGCTCAGTCTGAAGCTTCATATCTGTGAACAGTTGAAATTAATTGGGCACTTGAAATTGAGCTGTTTTTAAGGAAAACATCAGCGTTCAAAAATAAACCGTAACTTGAGTTTTCAGTGGCCTAATTTAAATAAGCTATTAGCTAAATTTTTATTTCCACCTCAGTCTTAAGCTGGTAAAGTGGATGATTACGACTTGGTTATTAAACTGGTTTCCTAATTCACTTGACATTTCATATAAGACAGAATAGGGGGTGTTCTTTTTAGCTTATTTCCTTTTTCATTTTAATTTTCCACTTTTTTTTTTTACTTTTTTTTTTAATTTGCTATGAAATATTTACTTATGAAATATGTCTTGAATAATATAAGGTAAATTCTGTGTCTTGTTGACATCTTTGGTGTGTAAATTACATCACAATTCAATCACAGACATACTGCATAACTCACAGATTCAGTCTATGGAATCATCCTTATTTTATATGTCAATGTGCTTTTACAACCAAGAAATCCCAAATCATTCCACTAGGCTTTATTAATCCATCAGAAGCCTACATCTGAAAGGAAGTAGACTGATTTCTTGGATACCTCCTTTTTTTTTTTTTTTTGGTTTTTGATGTCTAAATATAAGTTCTGGAGTCCTTAATGTTCTTGTTGACAAAAAATTAGGTTTTGTATGTGCAAAACTTCCCAATAACCTGAATAAATGTTAAAGAATTAATATCCATCCACCACAACTGATTCATCTTAAGAATGTTCTATATCTGAGTTTTTCCCTAAAAGGACAGGATATCATGCAGAGAAAAAGGAATAATAAAGGGGATTCTTGTTTTCTAAACCCGGCAATGAGACAGATGTTGTGAATCACCCTCTGAAAATACCTATTTTTCCCTACTGACTATCAAATGAGCTCAGAATGACCTCCTCAGATGCAACTATTTAACTTTTAGATTTCCAAAATTAGGTGAGATGAACCACACATTATATGACTAACATGGAGCAGCATCTTTTAGATTGACAGAATTCTAAAAATAAGTTTTGAATATAAATGCAGCTTTAACAAATTTCCTGCAAACTTGTTACTGCAAAGTCTGAATAAAATCAACACTTCTGATAATAATAAAGTTATTCACTTGAATTCACACTCTTGATAAAAATCAGTACATCCTATGCAAAACCTGACAGTAACCTAGAATAGCAGAGTTGAGAAAATTTATGGTGATGATCAGTTATTACATACAGTCATTGGTAAAATATAAGCTGTTTGGTTTTTTTTATTATTTTTTTATCCTGTTTGATTAATTTTTTGGCAGACTGTACAATTGCTTTACAAGCTCTGAAAAACATGGAAGTTAAAATAAATGTTAAATATGCTTCTTTAAGAATAAACATTCTTCCTGGAAAAGAAGAAGGAGGAATTATATTTGCCCTGAAGTAGTGGATTAGGCTGTGTTAGCTCTGGGGTCAAGATTTAGCTTTCAATATTTACTTGAAATTCTTTCCTTATACTAGTCTGGTACACACTGAATAAGACACCAGTGCAGTTGTGACATTTAACAGAATGTTTAATGTAATGAATTGGTTCTTCTCAGCCATCCTAATCTAGGCAATAGCTCAATTTTTGAAATCAATTTTATAAAGCCTCCTCCTGTGTTAAAGCGACAGGTGCAGATAATCAGTCATTGTTAAGTCACTCCATTTGAGACACACTGACTGTTTTCTTGTGCTGCACATCTAACATAAATTTCTTGTAAAACTTGTGCAAGAAAACCATGATTCCCCTACTTTGTCCATTATGCTTTGCACTGCTAACAAATAGATCTCCTCTAGTGAACTCCATGCTTCTTTCCATATTAATCTTTTTACTTGTATAAACATCTTCCAAAAAAGAATTTATCAAGTTAGCTCCCTGGTGACAAAATTTATCATGAAGTCTCACTTTTCTTGAGAAGCATACGGGGAAGGATGGGGAGCGAACGCAAAAGTGATGGGTTGTCTTCATGCAGTCACATCACTCTTAGCAAGCAAATGCCAGTCTTCTCTTTTCACAAAGCAAACTTACATTTTCATCTTTAGCTGGAATTCAAACTAAATTCAATATGACACAGTAAATGTCTAAAGACAGACAGGAGTAAGGGCAAAGAGAAAAGGTGGATGAAAATGACAGTTATAATTCATAAGACATGATCAAAGAGCTAAGAAGTACAAGATGTAGTCCTGTCTGCATAGCTGAACTTGTGTACTGATTGTAGATAGCAAGAATAACATTTAAGTAGATGTTAAATAAGATTGATAGAACATTGGCCCCTGTGGAAAACTTTCACTCTGAATTACTGGCCTTGTCATTGAAACATACACAAAATCTTTGATTAGAGATCAGCAAACCAACCTTTGGTGCTACACAGAGTGACAGCAGTTCTGATATTTTCATCAAAACTCTTACATGACATACAGTCTCACATGTAACTCCTGGATCAATAAAAACCTGCGTTAGTCAGCGATTGTGATTGAAAGCCATTCTCTGTGTGAGTTGTTACTGTGAAAACCTGTTCAGTGGTACTGGGGTGGAGAAACAATCTTGGCAAAGGGTAAACGAGCGTTTCATTATCAAGTGGATTTGATTCATTATTAGTCATTCAAAAAGCTTGTACTCTGGAGACAGGTGGATGTCTAATATGACAGATCGGCTCCCCTTTTCACTCTGGTTAGAGAAATCATTCTCAGCTTTCACCCTGACTTTGGCACAAACACTTGTCCTGGGAAAAGTGGCCTTAAAAGAAGCATTCCTTGACTTTGCAAAGAAACCCACAACAGCCAGTAGCCACACATCCATCTTCAGGTATACCCCCCACCCCCAAGGAATTTCTTTTTACCTTAAAACACTAAATCTACCCATTCAATGACACTTTTACATATTTCCTGGAGATCTGCTTACCTAAAGAGCTGTTTCAGCAAGCTGTAAAGGGGCTCTGTGTTTTTAGAAGTGTCACGCTCCTCTTGAAGCACAAAACACTCAACATTTGTATTCCTAGCAGGAGCAGAAGCATGCAGACCAGTCTCCAGCCATTTGTTTCTCTAGGTAAATGTCACATACACGTGCATTCAGTGTCATCTGAAGTCCTTTAAGGTAATCAAAGCCACTTCGTAAGTCTGGCAGAAATGACACAGGACCTCTGGGACATCCATGTCCTGCAATAGCAGCAAGTGGTTGGTAAATATTTAATGTTCAGGTGACTGAAGTGAGAAGTTGACAGAGAGAGCAGCTTAAGGTCAAGACACCCCTGTTTTGGTGTCTCTGTGTAGAAAACTAGAGGTCTCCTCTTAGTCAAGTAGTGAACAAATCCTAGTGAAAATTCAGCTGTCTCTACGATGGACGCTTAGGGCTCGATTCAGTTGACTTCAAGTGCCTTTTGAAGCACCTTCCAGTGCTCAAGACAACATAAGGTAGATGTAGGATGAGGGCATAACATCTCCTTCTGGAGCAGGAGCTGGAAATTGAGAGGAAGGGTAATGGAGGGGGAGGAATTAAATGTAAGTGCCTGAAGCAGAATTCCATGTGTACTGGGTCACAGTGAACACAGTTCTGAGCTTACAGATGAGTGGCCCTACATGTGATGAAATGTAGATTGAATTTCTTATCTTTCCAACAAAGATTAGGAAAAGCTTGAGAATATAATTTCCAATAATATTTCTGAAAACCAGTATAAAGTGAAGACCACTCCTTGCTCCTAGAAACAATATAGACCCGTGTTCATGTTGCCCAATTTCTATTCTATTCTGTTCTGTTCTATTCTATTCTATTCTATTCTATTCTATTCTATTCTATTCTATTCTATTCTAAACATCTATTCTGATATTTCCTCTTGATGGCAACTTCAGCCTGGAGCCAGCATTCTGGGGGAGGGAGTGAGGGTGCGGTGGGATGGGGGGGCTTTTCTGATGAAATCCAGGTGATTTTCCAGTTTACTGTTACAAATTTTTTTGACCAAATCCAAAATGTATCATTCAGTTTTTTGTATGGAAAATGTCAGACTGGAGAGAAGCTGTATGGAGCCTGTTCTCATATTTTACTTTAAATTTAAAGAGCTCACCCCAATATGTCCTTGAAACTTTAGTTGCTTTCTTCTTATTCTCCTTGTATGTCACAAAAAAAAACCAAACACAAAAACCAAAACATTTGCTTGATATATTTCTAAGTAAAAATAATGATAAATAATAACAATATTTACAATACTAACAATACTATTACTACTGCTACTACTAATAATAGCAGATATCTTTGAGCTATTAATAGAGCACGATATTTACTTCCTATACTCTGACCAGTGATTCGGTTGCCCAAACACAGACACCTGGCACCATCTCAAATGCCTCAGCAATCCCTGGCCTCCACCTCCCAGCCCGGAAGGTCTCAGTTCTTCTGTATGTTCTGTGTGTCACATCAGCCAGTCCTTTGCAAATGCCAAGAATGGCATCTCCACTTTTCCTTGGCAGCCCACTCTTTGGCAACTGAATTAAGATTCCCTTCTCTAGATGAAGCAAATCTAGCTCCTTTGCAACCTCCATGGTAGTATAGTTTTCTAGATCTTTCATTGTCCTTCTCTTGATTTTCATCTACTTTTCTCTGCAATGCCCTGCAAGTTGAGGTTTTGCCCACAGTGAACATGTTACCATAATTGTCATCTGAGCTTTATATACAACAATCCCACCAATACAGCCCAGAAGGTAATGGGACGTTCTTTGTTCCAAGTTGACACTGCTCACCCTAATCTTAGTAAAGTTTCAACTTTAATCTTTTTTTCCTCATGCTAATATCTCACAAGTTATTTCTCTGTTACACTCAAGAATTTGATTTCCTTTTCAGAAGTGTAACACCTTATCCCGGTTTTTAATAGTATTGAAACATCCCATGAATTGGGATTCAAACCATTTCTTCAATCTTTTTTTGTGCAACTTTTCACTCTGGTCTCCCCAGGGCTCGTAACCTCAATATATTTCCTTCCCACCCATTAAACCAGAATTTACAATTCCATCATCCATCTCACCACTGAAAATGACAACTAGGCTCAGGCTTAGCACAAGACCTCTTTGATAGTCTCTTCACAGTATGGCAGAGAATCTCTCAATATAATCCACTGAGACATGTTGGTCAACTGCTGAAAATTCGAGCCTGGCCAATGTAAAGGAAAAGGAGCACAGAAACATGAAACAAATTGCCTAAAAGCAAACAACAGAGCCTCTTTATGGGGAAAAGTATCTAAAACAAAGCTTAAGCTGGAAGTCAGGGTTCAGCTTTAACATGGCATCAGCTGTCACTGCTTCTTTCTTTTATGATTCACTGCTGTGCTGTTGCTGAGAGGAAATTACCCGAAACAGGATTTTGCAAAGAATAAAGTAGTACTTAAAGGAAGCTCCAGAACAACTGGGCGTCCTTTCAAGCAAAATCTATTCAACCTCTCATGTCTTCCAAGCACACACAGACAGAACAATAATAAATATTAAGCAGAGATAATTAATTTTTATCCATCATGGTTTATGATTACAAAGCTTAACAAGCACAGCAACCCAAATACAGTGAGATGCTCTTTTCCAGTGTGTTTTTCTTCCCTTTTACTCTGTGCTGAGCCATAAACACTGTTCTGAGATGCATTACTTTGTTGGCAGTATATGCTGCCATTGTTATTACAGAATTGTAATATTTTGAAACTGAAAAGATCTATTAGATCAGTAAGTCTTTTTTCCCTCCATGGAAAGGATATAGTCTCCCAAGAAGGATATGTCTTATATTAAACTAAGGCTACCTATTGATTGTAGCTGACACTGCCTCTTGCTGACATATCTACAGTTTGCTTTACCCCATCAAAGTTAAGGGTGACAGAGCACTGGAACAGGATGCTCAGAGACGTGTGGAGTGTCCTCCTCTGGAGATATTAAAAACTCAACTGGATGCATTCCTGTCCAGCCTGCTCTGGGTGATCCTGCTTGGGCAGGTGGTTGGACTAAATGATCTCCAAAGTTCCCTTCCAACTCCTACCATTCTGCAACTGTGTGAAAGTCCTGATGTATTGTCTTATGAGAAGGTTTGATCATGGATTATGGGTGTTTTAACTTCTGTTGTATACACTGTGGGCAGCCCAGCAGGAAATTTAATCTGTATCACAACCAGCTCCTACCAGTCTTTCCTGGGGTATAAGATGAACAGGCTACAAAAGCAGTCTCTTCTAGACACTGCTTTTTTTGATTTGATAAGTGAGTGCAGAGGTGGGCAACAAAACTGGTGAAGGGCCTGGGGAATAAATCTTATGGAGAGCAATTGAAGGAGCTGGAACTGTTTAGTTTGAGGAAGAGGAAGCTGAGGGGACACTTCATCACTCTCTACTACTGCTTGAAAGGACATTATAGAGAGGTTGGTACTGGTCTCTTCTCACAGGTAATCATCAATAGACAAGAGGGAATGGCTTCAAGCTGCAACAGGGTAGGTTTAGACTGGACATTAGGAAAATATTCTTCACAGAAAGAGTGGTCGGACACTGGAATAGGCTTCCCAAGGAGGTGATTGAGTCACCATCCCTGAATGTGTTCACAGAAAGTGTTGTTTAGATGTGGTGCTGGGAGATGTAGTGTAGGGGAGAACTTTGCAAAGTGTGGTTGATGTTTGGACTCAAAGATCCCAACCTGAATGATTCTATGATACTATGAAGGTCCATTGCAGTATACTTTTTCCTATCTCTTACTACATATGTTAAATATGATGGTGTGGGCCACAGTATAACCCTGCAGAGTACAGACCTCCTGCACATGTTCTGCATTGCCTGGTAATCCTCTGGATCGCCAGATTTACCACCCGCATGCAAACCTTGAATTTATGTTCCTGCCAGGATGAATTTCTCACACTTATGCAGTCAGTCTAGAGCTCTGAGAAAGTATCAGTGCAACTTTTGGGTTTGCAGTGCAGTTGCAGGAAACTCATCAGTCTGAGCAGCACAGGCTGAGATAGTTCCTCCCCCGGGTTCATACAGCCCTTCAGCACAAACTTCTGCCAGTCTGGAGATAAAACCTGGTGTGGAAACTATGCTGACTATATATGCAAGCCAGCAGAAGTCAGACAACCCACCTAGGGCCTTTTGTTAGGAAACTCCCTGAAAAATGGGAGATGTGAGTTTGAAAGTTGGCTTTACAGGTTAAAACTTCGAGTCTCACATCTGGGTGAAATCAGGAGGAACAGCAGGAAGAAAGAACAACCCAATGACTTGTGCATAAAACCTGAGCCATGAACAGGAGTTATTTGCAATGTGCATTCAATTCTGCTGTGAGATGGTCCTCGGGGACTCCATTGTCAAAATACAGATATACGTTAGTTACCAGACGGGAAGAGAAAATAGCTCTTCTGCAATACTCTCCATTCTGCACAATTAACACAAGATAATTCAGAAATGGCTCTGAGGTTAATTTGAAGAGAAGCACAGTGAAAATTGACAACTGCAATCACACAGATTTCTTTATTCTGCCAGAATGGTAAAAGTTGATTTAATAACGAGTGTTTATCCAAAACTGGAGAAAGGAAATCTGACTTGTGTTTTCATGTAGCCTGGTGCCAGAAGATACTGTTGATAATGCTACTGGACAAATAAATTCCCTTTTAGTAGAACTAATCTCTAAAGGTAGGTAATACAGTACATTTCACAACAGAACTGAGATTAAAGGTGACATGCTGGAAAGATCTCACTTGATCTGTGAAAAAGAGGATAAGGCCAGCAATTAGTCTAGTAGAGGTGCTTAGCAATTGTTAGCGATCACTCAGTACAAAGCAACAAGAATATTATTATTTTCCTCCGTGCCATCTAGATAAGGAAGCTTGCAATGAATTCTAGACCTCACTGCCTTCATTTGCTGGTCACCCCACACTCACCCTTTCAAGCAAGTCAGGCTCCTTCATCATATCTATACGTTGCTGGCTCTCTGAAGATAATCTCTCACATAGCTGTGTTCTCTGCTTAAATTATCATAACTCATAGGGGCTTCCTTAAATCTTATGACTTTTTGTTGCTATCAATAGTCTGCTGTGATTATTTTCTTATCACTCTAGCACGAAGAAATGCTGGGAAATATTATCAGTTCTGTCTGCAGGGAAAGGAAATGATAAGTGTCAGTCTGCCCTATATTCTAGAGAACTCTTCTGTACCTCAGAAACAATGCATTTGCTGGCAGTTTGACAAGTCCTTTTCTTTTGGTTAAAAGGAAAAAAAATCAAGAAGATGAATAGCAAGTGTAAACTGCATGAATTTTACTGAACTGGAATTATCTCATTTCACCGCAGACATTGGTTACAGACTCATACAAGGGTTTAGAGCAAGCTTTGGACACAGTTGTGTTATTCAGGGTAGTAGTCCTTGGAAGTTAGGGGTGGCAGAGGAGTTTTAAGTGACAGCTCAGATTTTGCATCACTGAAGAAGCCACTAGGCAAGAGACATCCACTGGCACAAGGCAGATAAGAACTTCTCACATTTTTTTTATGCAGAAGGTGGAGAGGGTATTCCCATTGACCACTTAGTCCTGCATCACTTTTCAAGCTCATCAAGACCATGGACCTCATGACCCTGAGATCAAGATTCATGGGCACAGCAGTTAATAAAGTTAGAGATTATTATAATAACCATTATTTAAACTAAACAACATTTTTAACCTAATAGGAAATTCAGTAGACAAAGGAATTTTAAGAGGTCTGAAAATATCTGCCTGCACACTTAGAATCTGGGTATAATTGCAGTTGTAAAAAGGAAAGGATGCACACGTATGGGATAAAAACACATTTTTACCAAAGAGGGCTAAGAACTTTAGCACACCTACACAAGTCATTTTGTGTCAAATACGATGCTGTGCATTGATCCAAAATGCATTTTCTCTTATTTTGAAAAAACAAAAAATTTTCTTCACTTCTGTTTACTTTTGTGTTTGCTTTATCCAACCACTAACCTGAGTGCCCTATTCTATTTTGAAACATCTTATTATAGTGGCAACTATTAACTGAAAGATAAAGCCCCTGTAGGTGCTTTTTGAACACGATACACATCCATGTCAGACCATAGTCTGAATAACAGGGGGTGAAAGGAAATAATAAACAAGCAGCATCCTATATAAATATGATGTTCTGCATCCTTTTACTTTCTCTGCATCCCTGATTACCTGCTTCTTTATTTTTATGCTGGGCACAGGATTTCACTCTTTAGAAGTACTTTACCAGAACAGCTAACCATTACTAATTACTTCATTGACCATTGCAAACCCTGGAGAAAAACTCAGCATTGTGACTGCTCTTAACACTACTCCATTGTTTCTTAGCATTTTATTGGGGTCTGCAGGCTTACAAATGTTCTTTAACTTTATTGCATGTGTTGCCTACAAAATATTCTCCTTAAAGAACAAACAATGCAAGACACAACATTAGCAGAGGTTAAAGGAAATATTCAGCTGACTGACTAATGGAAGGAAAAATCAATTTTATGGACATCTCTTCAAAATCCAAAGGCCTTTATGCTTTTTTTTTATTTATTTATTTATTTTTTTTTGTCCTTGGGGATGATTTATCTGATGTAACATTGCTATTAAAGTACCTCAGCTCGTCTGAAAATACTATTGACTCGTATATTGTAATCTCTTCTGGACTACCATCACATTTCTCTTTATGTTCAAGCAACTTAATTGTTATTAGGACCCCTGGATAGTGCTTTTAGATAAATAAACGTGCACCATTGTAAGACAGTAGGGAATACCAACAATAAGTTCAGAGTAAGGCAGGAAATAATGGTAAATCACTGTAACTTGTAATGTTTTCATATGAAAGTGGGGATGCAAAAGGAGAATAAGATCAGTGGAGGTATGGGAGAACTGCAATAGGAAACCTGTGTTCTCTCGGAATTCTATATTACTGCCCAGCAACTCAGCTGCTGAACCCTATTCTTGTAAATTCAAAACAAATAGTAAAGTCATAATGGACACCATGAAATATCCATATGGAGATCAGTGACAAGTGATGTCCCTTAGGGTTCTGAACTGGGATTAGTACTGTTCCATATCATTAATGACATAGTCAGATTGAGCGTACCCTCAGCAAATTTGCAGATAACACCAAGCTGAGTGGTATGGTTACTACACCTGAAGCATGGCATGCCATCCAGAGGGACCTGGACAAGCTTGTGAAGTGGGTCTGTATGAACCTCATTAAGTTCAGCAAGGCCAAGTGCAGGGTCCTGCTCTTGAGTCCTGGCAATGCCCAATATAAATACAGGCTGGAGGATGAAGAGATTGAGAGGAGCCCTGCGGAGAAGGACTTGGGAGTACTGGTGGAAGAAAAGTTAAACATAAGCCAACAATGTGTGCTTACAGTCCAGAAGGCCAACCGTATCCAGGGATGCATCAAAAGAAGTGTGGTCAACAGATGAAGGGAGGTGATTTTCCCCTCTACTTGGCTCTGGTGAGACCCCACCTGGAGGACTGCATCCAGCTTTGGAGACCTCAGGACAGGAAAGACATGGACCTGTTGGAGCAGGTCCAGAGGAGGGCCACAAAAATAATCAGACAGTTGGAACACATCTCTTATGAGGGCATGAGGGCAGGCTGAGTTGGGGTTGTTCAGCCTGGAGAAGAGAATGATCCAGGGAGACCTTACTTAGTACCTTGCAGTACTTGGGGCTTATAAGAAAGATGAGGACAAACTTTTATCAGGGCCTGTTGCAATAGGATAAGGGGTAATGGATTTAAACCAAAAGAGGGTAGATTTAGACTAGATATAAGGAAGACATTTTTTATAATGAGGGTGGTGAAACAGTTGCCCAGAGAGGTGGTAGATGCCCCATCCCTGGAAATATTCAAGACCATGTTGGACTGGACTCTGAGCAACATGATCGAGTTGAAGATGGCCCTGCAGGGGAAGTTGGTACTAGATGACCTTTAAAATTCCCTTCCAACCCAAAATATGCTATGATTCTATGATTCTATGAATCAAGAAAAGGTCTCTTTAGGGTCAAAATTCTTTTGTGTCAGTTATCAGGAGACTTATTTACATGTTTTCCCGCCTTTTACTTTTGATATTTAATCAGTTTATTCCACCGAGTTCCCAAAATTGCTCAGAGACAGTCTTTATTTTCTGACTAAATTTTGTGTTTCCTGAAAATGCTGAGTTGTCAAAATCACCACAATCTTCCAATCAAGCCTCTTTCAAAAATACATGTTTAGGCAAAATGCTGAAACAGTTTTTCAGTCTCATCAAAATGGAACATTTGGATTTTTTGTTAACATTTGGACTTTTGCTTAACTAAATCACTAATTATAATAAGAAATCTACTAAAACTATTCAGGTAAAAAGGAAGAAAATTAGTAGTCTACAAAGGAGAACATCTAAGGAAAGACTGAAGAAAGAATGTGTTTAGCTTTGTGTCTTCAGACATGTAAAAAGATTGCTAAAATAAGAAAGAGACTACATTGATCTCTGTTTTGAATTTTAATGGGTATTCTATTATAGACACCACAAAAAGTTTACTGCAAAGGAAGAGGGATTCAGATTAAATGTGAAGAAAAATACTTAACATTGGAAAGAGTAATAAAGCATTGAAATAGATTACTTGGAAAGGCATGGAATCACAGTTGCAGGTGGCTTTAAAAATTTGATCAGAAAAACAAAATATGAGAAGTGACAGATGATACTCACAAGCCGTTGCAGCTCTTTTAATTTAATTTAAAATATCAAAATTTCCTCTGTAACAGAAGGTTCACTTTTGAACCACTTTTAATGGTACTGTTAGGGATCTAAAGACAGAAAGAAGGGTCAAAGGGTTATAGGCAGCTAAATAAACGAAGGTTTCCTGAGGAGACTTTCTTGCCACCAAGAGACTTAAAAGTCACTGCATGGAGGGTTTTAGCAACTCTTGTTATTCATTAATAATAAAAGGCAAATGTATCCTGTGTGAAGATGGTTAAAAGGTCATGCAATAACTCTAATGGGAAAAATAATTTTATGTGTTAATAAATATATCACATTCCATCTCAAAAGAAATCTCTTTGCAATGGTAACAATCAGCAAATACTTTGACTGAATTCCAAAATTTATTAGTTCCCATAGATCAGTATATTATCCCTGGGACTTCACAAACAGTTACCAAGGGAATTAAAAAAGGGAAGTGGAGAATGTTCAGAAACAATTATAACAATTGTTCTCCAGAGCCCAAACATTCATTTATGCAACAAATAAAGTTAGCACTAATTGCTCCACAAAAGAGATGTTCCAAATTTGGATTATATCCAAAGCATGGGCGGCTGCCTCAGCGTTCTCTGCTGCAAACTGGTCCAGTCATCTGCCTAGATAGAACATCATGCATCAATGTTGATGTTTCATCTTCCTCTTGATCATGTGGTTTTCCACTGGGGCTGGGTACATCAGAGGAAGATCGGGAAATGGGCACTTACACGCTAAACAAACACAGAATGAGTGTTATTGATACCTCTTAAAATTATGTCACACTATCTTTAGAGTAGATAGAAAGTGACAAGGAGTCTTGTAGAAATGTCAATATTTCTCCTACTATAAACGGTAGGGTTTGAGCTCAAGGATGGTCAAAACAGGGAAAAGCATGTGCAAAGACAACATAAATTAGGACCATAGATCTTAAACTATCTCCGTATGCCTATAATTGATTTTTTTGTGTGTTCAGGTGAGCCTTACCTTTCCAAATTTTCTAAGTAGAATTGAAGCAGTGAAATTAGACTAATGGCCAGTTACTATTCTTATTATGGTAGAAAAAAATGACCCCCATCAAGTAGGAGACTCCAGTGACACTGGGGTTCTTCAGGCACAGAACTGAAACTGAAAACTGAGGACTGCACACTGCCCTCAAACATGATGCGATGCTGGTATTATACGGTAGAGACCTTATAAATATGTGAGATAATTTTATTTTGCTATTTTGCAGTAAGTGGCAGACAACCCCTGTATTTTGTCATATACATACGGAAATCAGAAAACCCAAAAACCAGAAGCTATTTTATCTTTTAGGTATCACATAAGCATTGAAATTCAGCATTACGATGAAATTGTATTCAGGTTTTGTTGTAAATGTATTTAAAAGACGTTTGCTTGCCTCCATGTCCAAGAAAGTGTTTCACTTACGTACTATAAAGATAACAAAAACAAAAGTGCAGCTGTCCTAATATGTTCATTGTATGGAAAAAATGTTTCCTTGGATTAGTTTTATCAACACTCCTTAATTAATTCTCATAGCACCCTTGTAAGTATTAGCATCTGTTAAACATTAGCACACATAGACAGTTGAATCCTTTGTGACTTTCTTTTGTGTATTTGTTTTTCCTCAAAGACACTTGAGAATTATCAAGATGCTTTAATACTTGGACACTAAAGGTTCTGTCAGGATTTTTGCCTTATTTAATGCTGGCATTCTGAGAGATGATACATTTTTCTCTCATTCTTTGAAATATGGACGTCCACAATAACAAAAATAATGAAAAAACATACTTCTACGTGTAAACCTCTCTATGTTATGGCAATACTCCTACTTTTACTTGCCTGAACTTCTCCCTCATTACTTCTTTGCATTATCTTCATTTTCCTTGCATAAAGCAGACTTCAGGCTTAGAGTTTATTTATACTAGCCCTTTTCTTCCTCAGGCCCAGCCTTTCTGTTTCTCATCTTTCCCAGGAACGGGTCTCACCTAGGCCACCGCTGTCCAAGCATCCCAACCACATGAACTTCTTTGAGACTCTTCTGCCTAAAGAAGGAATTATCTTGTTAAATTAGGGAATTATCTGAGTTAAATATCTGGATTTCTTTTACAGTCAGTGGGGAAAAAAAAAACCCAAAACGTATTTCTAGAACATTACTTACCTTGTCATAAAAAATACTTTCAATTTGAATAGGTGAATTGGGCTCTAAAATGCCCATTTCTCTCCTTTACTTCTATAGAGATTCTAGCTCATGAGCTGAGGTGGGAATGTCAGTCATACTCCTGTCTCTTCTCAAAGGGCTCAGAAAAACTGCTGGTTACTTTGGGTAGCTATAGATCTTCACAAAATTAGATGAGACAAAACACAACAAAAAAACAATTGGAGGTTTTCTTTTTGATCATTGCTTGAACTTTCATCAAGAATCTTAATGTCTTTCTGCACAAGTTTGTGGGTTTTTTTTTTTTTTCCTGATTAGGAGGATGAGCTGAAGTGATATCTTCCTCTCCTTAGACATTTTTTACTTTCAGCTCTGGTCAAGAAATTAAAAAAAAAAATTCTTTTGTCATTCTGTTAATCTTGCCTGCTTTCTTTATCTCTGAGAGTTGTGCTCTGCTCTTGCTGACTAACCATAAACAGTCATTACTTTATTCTTTGTATTCTTTGTTATGGCATTTTTCAGAGCAAAGGGACAGAAGAAAAAAGATTTATTTGTGTATTAAAAATTAGATATATTTTCAGATTTTTGCTCTTCCCAAGAGAGAGACTTTCAGGTGATTTTGATCCTCAGTGTAATCCTGTTCATAGAAAACTCTCTCAGATTCAATCTTTTTTTCTCCTCCAACTGACCATGATGAAGTAATACGTAACACAAGATAGCTAGAAAACATCAGGATACATACTGTACTGAATGAAACTGAAATTTCTAACCCCTTAATAAGGTTATCATAGACTTACTGAGTGCAGTTTGCTTTGAGTTGTAATCTCCAAATGCAGAGATTTAAAGCTAGAAACAAAACTGAGTTCCAGCTGTGAAACTCATATGGCTTTGTTTTCTTTATACCACACCTTTAAACTTCCAGGACCTTCCTGTCAGGAAAAGTAAGCACTAACAGAGATGCATGACACAGGTCTTTTAAAGGACATCTTAACCTTGGTCTTCTGTTATTTTACAATAAGATAATTCCAAGTGAAGGTAACCCAATGTAGTTCTACTTTTTGCATGCCTTTAACCATGCTTTAACTGTGCATGGCTATTTGTAGCTATGCTGACCAGCAGAAGCTTGCATTTACTTTAAAAATGCAGAGAAGCTTTTAGATTTCCACTGAGACAGTATGGGAAGATGTAAAGCAGCTGTGCTCTCTAAAGCTGCAAACAGGCTTTTTGACTATCTGTTGCTCAATTCCGACAGTTACATTTTTTCTGCAGTTGCAAAACTCCTAACGTTTCTAAATTCGCATTTTTATCTTTCCCACCACCTGAGAATGCCATCTGCTGTTTATCTCAAATATATCCAACTTTCCATAGCATATTTCTTTGGGATGTTCTCAAATTCCATTTTGGTCAGACTTCGTTTTTCATTTTGTTTTATTTTTGGCTTATTTATTTAGTGATGAAACTGTGCATGGTGCAAGGCAGTCATTGGTTCTGCTGTACTTTTCCCTTCTGTTGTAATCTGTCAAGCAGCTTGTTTTAAACAAGAAGGACAGTTCTTTTTTTGAGCCACTGCTCACAGTTCTTATGAGAACCCATGAAGTGAAGACTCATGGGGATTAAGTCACATTTGAAATGCTTAATCTTGACTTATGATGCAGTCAGTGTGAAACCTAGGATCAAGTTACCCAGAGCAGTTATATATTTTCTGTAGAGTATACTGACTTGCCCAGCAGAATACATTGGGATACATTTTCTTAGGAGATGGTGACTTTTTGTCAACAGCATGGGATTTTTTTTCCAAATTGTCTGAGAAATGTGTTCATTTTGAAAGAAGTGTTGTTCAGAAACCTTTTCAAGCTCCATGTGGAAATCCAGTCAGAGTGGACTCTGATTACGGCACACTTGAAATCAGTAAAATGCTCATGAGTGTTCATGCCTTGGGTATTTTGATGTGGACCCTTTCTCAATCTGTTCTTTCAGTGGTAGCTTAATTTAATTCTTTAAGGAAGTGTGAGATTCATCTAAAATACCTAAAGGTTCTAAAAACCAGCTGCCTAACTCTAGTAATCAAGGCTACAGCAACAGTCAAGGGAAGGAAATAGCTGGATAGGGCAGGCATCTTTCTTAAGAATGGCACAAATCTTCCTCTGACACTGCCTCTCCTATGTCTTTAGAGGCAACTTGGATCACTTGGTTGGCAAACTACATTTTAGATGTCTAAACTTAAAAAAAAAAAAAAAAAAAAGAATAAGAAAAATAAAATTAATTAGGGGCCAGTCACTAGTGATGTGCTCCTAGGGTCAATATTGGGGCAAATACTGTTTAACTTTTTTATTTATGACCTGGGTGATGGGGAAGAGTGCATCCTCAGACAGCTTGCAGATGACACAAAGCTGGGAGGACTCATTGACAGATCATATTATTTTATTACTATTTAAAGGGATCTCGATAGACTGTAAAAATGAGCCGACAGGAAATTCCTGAAGCTCAGCAAAGGAAAAGGTAAAGTCCAGTATATGGGAAGGAACAATCTCATGCATCTGTACATGCTGGGGCTCTTACTGTTGTGTGGAAATGACTAATGAGGACTGGGGAAGTGTAAGGGAGGAGTAAAGAAGATGGAGCCAGACTCTTCTCAGTGGTGTTCAGAGACAGGCCACAAGGTAACAGGCACAAACTGGAGGACCTGAAACTGCACTTAAATATAAGAAAAAAATTTTGTTTACAGATCAAACAGTGGAATGGGTTTCTCAGAGAGGTGTGGACTTCCTGTCCTTGAAGATATTAAAAACTCAACTGGTCATGGCAACCTGCTATAGCTGTCCATGCTCAAGCAGGGAAGTTGGAATTGGCAACCTCTAGAGGCTCTTTCAGGCCACAGTGACACTGTGACTCTGTGAAGATCCTCTGACTTAGTAACTTGTTGATACTTTTAACCCAAGCCTTGTGAACCTTAGTTAAAATCCTAATTTAAAGATCTGAATTTTTAGATGCAGTAGAATAAAGATGCTGCAGCCACAGCTTTCTCCCAAATCATATTTTTTATTGCACAAACAATACCAGTCCAGGGTTCTCACTCAAAGATACTACTTGCAGCCTGCTACTGTATGGCTATAGAGAAATGTTGAACTTTATTGAGCAGCTCCAGATTGGTATGACCCAGTGTACCCTAGACAGCCATACAGGGCTGGGAGATGGAGACTCTTGCCCTGCTGGCTTAGCAGGTAAATGTTAGATGACATGTTTATGCAAAGGCAGCTCAGGCTCCTGGTGATTTCTTTTGAGAAGGAACTGGAATAAAAAATAGTTTGCTACTAATTGATACCTGCGGCATTACTGCTTTAAAATGTTGATATCTTTTACAACATATTGAGTAACATAACCATTTCAGTCAACTTTGTTAGACTCCTGTGTTTCTTCTGCAGTGAGTGCGTGCAGAGTGAAAACTATGTGACTTTGAGCCTTTTCTTAGATCAGGATGAATTAGTTAAGATGTTGATTTAATTCCTATAGTGGTGGCTCTTTGGTTAAACATTTTTTTTTCCAGTTCAATGGAGAGACACTTCTGCCACATTCTAAACTGTGAATTTCTGAAAATCTTGCTTTAAAAACACACAGAATCAGTGAGAATTCCAAGATTTCAGGCTTGGAGCAGGAAGGATTTTCTAGTGGTTAGCACAAAAGGCTGGAAATTAGGAGACCCAGGTTTCACTTCCTTCTCTGTCACAGGTGTTTTATGTCATCCTAGATAAGTCATTTTGCCTTTCTGTGTCTCTTACTCCCAGTTGTCAAATAATTCTTCTTTCTTTACCTCTGTGGGATATCATAAAGCATATGAAGCGTCCAGATTTTATAGTATTAGTTGCTATAAATGTATCTTAGGCTGTCAATTTTACGCTGGTGAGGGTACAGTTTGTTAGAGAATCCAACAGAGTTATTTTGTCATTATACTGCCTGACAGAGCAGAGTCAGCTCATGGTTTTGCAGAAATATGGATTTGGGTTTTATGGAGTTTTGTTTTATTGCTGGGATGGAGGAGACAGGGTTGAGTAACTTCTGGCAAAATTAGGAGAGGATGAGAGGAAGAGCCTGGATGGGAGGTGAGACAGTCAATCAGGGTGTGCTGCCAGCTGCTACCGAGGAAGGAATGAGGTCAATGACATCAGTTTCCAGCAGATATCATCCTAAAAGCCCTGATTTCTCCTTTACTAGTGGCAACAGCCATCAGTCATAGTAATTTTGATAACCCAACTGTTTGTTGCCCAAGAGAAATATTTTTGGTAATCTTATGCTTAGCTTTGTAATAAAGGCAGCAGTATACACTTGAGATTCAATTTAATTTCCTAAGCAAAGGAATTCCAAGGTTACCTGAGCCATATACCCCAAGCTGGCATATCTGACACAAGACCTGTAAGAGGCTTGTGACTCCTTGGAGGCAGCTGAAGATCAGTTACCTCAAAGTGTCTTGAATGGCCCAGGATACCAGTGGCTAGATTATGGAATCTCATTCAGTCTCAATATAGCCTCATTCTCAAGTTTCTAGAATTTATCACAGAATCAGAGACTGTTAGGGGTTGGGAGGGACCATTGGAGATACCTAATCCACGCCCCTCCTACCAAAGCAGGGTCACCCAGAGCAGGCTGGACAAGAATGCATCCTACCTGGATTTGAATGTCTCCATGGATGGAGGCTCTGCACCCTCCCTGGGCATCTTGTTCCAGTGCTTTGCCATCCTCAAAGTAAAGAAGTTCCTCCTTGTTCCTCTTCCATGTTTATCTGGGGTAAATGCATAACATACCCACAGAGCAAATACTGTATGTTTCCACTATTGCTACCTGTTCATAATTAAGGTGTGTAGTCTTGCTCAGACCATCTATTATGACCCTCATTTCTCATATTTTATGAGTCTCATTTTTGGCCTTGGGCTGTTCTTCTGCACAGCAATTAATATTATGCAGAACTGAAAGCAAACTCAAGCTTCTAGGGACGGAATTTACAGGACATTAGATGTCTTAGGTATCTAATAACTTAACTGGAGTTAGGAGCCTAAACGCACGTTTGTAATCATGTCCCTTATTATTCCGGTATTACGGAGTGCACATAATAAGGAGAAGAAACATGGAAAGAAGAAATAACTCTGTCAATCTAATAACTTGCACTAGCCAGAACAAACAAACACACAAAAAATTCCAATTTCAAATAATCTCCAGTGGAGATTTCTAGCCTAATTTGCTCATGATAATGGATAAGCAGTTTTTCCCTAATTGGTAGTTTGGTGGGCGAGTATGGACTTTTTTTTGTTCTCTGATTGCTTCGGACATTGTTAGAGTAATGCATCAATTGATAGTCTGGCACTTCACTCCCACTTTTTTCTTCATACTACAATTTCAGAGTCAGTTAAGTCATCTGATGATGCTGTTTAATTCTCGTATAAATAACAGGTTTGCAGAATGGGAGAACTGCTGCTAAGAAATTATAGCCCAACAGAACAATTTGGGCATTACTTTGGATGACACACATACATCTTTTATTTCAAAATTATTATTGTGGTGCTTTCATATAATCTTTAATTAAATTGAGAAGTTAGCTTCAGAAGAACTACAGTAACTATATCCCAGTTCTGTACAAACCGATTTAGTATTGGCAGTGTGTAACTACATAGTCCTGTTTCAGTTCCTCTATTTTTTTGCTCAAATTAATAAAAAAGCAAACATACACAAAAGAAATTGAATTAGTTTTCAAGCAGAAAAACATTTGTATGACAAAGTCGCATTTTTGCAAATATCACAGTTAACTCACTTTGTGCTAAGACCTCAGTGAAAATATCTCAAAACATCTAATTTACATGGAAAAAAAAACCTCTACCCATGAGATGACAGATATTTCTCCCCCTCTACCCCAAAGGCACATTATCCTTCTGATGACTCCTACAGGGTTTCTCATGTCTCCTTTGAAACTTGAATTACCTTGGTGATATTTTTGTGTGCGAGAAAAATTACAGGCCTAATGGTAAATCTGCAATGCATGCATAATGAGTAGCATCAGTTTTTCCTTCAAAGGTCTTTAGAAACTGTAAGAACACTATGGGACAAGTGATTATCTCACCTGCAAACCGTTGTACGTTTTCTCTGAAAACGCATCAGCTAGTCTTCTCGTTTAGTCTCTGTCTTTAGCAGTTTGGGACATACAGTAAGCTAAAACTGAACATGTCTTGCCCTGTTTTTGCATATTGATACTGTCTTTTGTGGAACACATAATTTGGGAGAGGTAGGGACCTATATTTATGCAACTAATTGTAACAAATATCATGATGACAACCTAGACCATCTAAGACATTCTTATAAGGTTGGTAAATATGACATCAGTTCCATAGGAGACCAATGACCTTCTGTAGCAGCTTCAGGAGACCATATGGGTTTCCCTGAGACATCTCAAATTGAACCAGGTGCCCTCATGAGAGTAACTGAATCACTTACAGGGAATGATTTTTCTGATCTACCTCAGATGTCTACACTAAGGTGAAATGAATCTCAGATTAGATCTTCAGCACCTGTTAAAGAAAGGTACAGTAATCAACTTCCTATTGACACTGAAACTAAAACTGTGGGTTTCAGTCTACAGGTGACATATCTACAGGTAGGTATATAAATTAGATTTTCAAAAGTGGTTAATGGGTTTAAATTCTCTTTATGAGGGTTTGATTCTCTGTAGTCAATAAAAATATGAGACCAGAAGCAGAAGTTTTGGATCTTCAGCCCCCAAAATGTTATGTGCTTAATTTTCTAATGAAAAACAGAAAACGGGATTTTTTCTGAGTAAAACAGAATAAAACCATTTTCTGAACATGTTTATTAATAGCGGCTAGATTTTTTTTATTTGAAATATACATGGAAATTCTCAGATGTAAAGTGCAAAGGGTTTTGGGTTTTTTTATTCATAAGAAATTTCAGGAGACAAATGACTTCTTTGCATTTCACCAATGCAAAGCAGACCAAAACAGCATACTTGGAAATCTAGCACTATCTGCAGTGACTAGGTGCAAAACTATTTGAAAATGCTCATTTCTTTTTCTGGCTTAGCAAAGCTTCTGATCTTTTCTGTAACTATAGCAACATAACCACAAGCTGCTCAATTTTAGACACTTTTTGTGCATTGTCTATTTTTTTTCTAGAATATAAAAAGATAATGGGATACAGGCACTCAGCTTTGTTTACCTTGTTAAGCTATATTTAAATAATAAACAATAAACAGAATGAATTAAAAATCCTCCTGTCTCTAAATGCTTTTAACGTTAATTTTATTTACCTGAAGACTTAGAGGGGGTGATATATTTTCCTGAGTGTATGCACATATTGCCATTTGAGATTCCCTAGGGGCTCCAACCTGGTATCCAGCTGCCACAGCAGAAGGGTAGATGGTTTAGAGCTTGTTGATGGCTTAGGTGGAACCAGATACCTATGTCTAGGTGACTGAAATGCACCAAAGACTGGCCATATATATTTCAAAAGATCTTTGATTTCTGCCAACAAGATGATTGAATATTTCCTCAAACACCCAGGTAACTGTAAGATACAGCCTCCTGGAAAACAGTTGCCAGGTCTATATCAGGTCCCATAAAAATCAATGGGTTGCTTTCCCCCCGTAAAGCTTCTTCTCTTGTAGTCTTCTCACAATATTGAAAACAAAAAAAAAGTGTACTGTCAAGTAGAGTTTTAATTCAGCTGCCTATACAGAAGCTTCTTACACAGTATAAGAAGCCATTATTTACCAAGCTGGAGCTACGCAGTTTTCTTGTAGGTCTCATATAATATTCGCCAGTCCCACTGCAATTCTGCAGTGAAAAATCAGCTGCCATTTGTTCATGCTCATAATGAATATCCAAGTTGTAATGAAGATCTAATCAAAAAAGTTAGGAGCCTACATCTAGATACTTACATATAGGTATATGACTCTCAACCTGGGGTGATTCATAGAATCATAAAAATTCTTCCTTATATCTGGTCTAAATCTCCCTCCTTTAGTTTGAAAACATTATCTCTTGTCCTGTTGTGTCCATTGACCATCCAACCAATTCCTCACCCACCTAACAGTCTACCCATCAATTCCATATCTCCCCAATTTAGAGAGAAGTATGTTGTGGGTGAGTCCAGACAGATGACATTCCACTTGTCCGCTGTTGCAGTCACCCCATCGGAGAAGGACACTAGACAGAACTTACCCTTGGTGAAGCCACGATGACTGTCTCAAGTCACCTCCTTCAATTCATGATTCAGTGTATAAAACTGGAAACCAAAAAATATTTGAGGCATCTTAGGGTGCCTGATATATCGACACAGAGGTGACAAATAAAACAGGATATGCGAGGGATTGTGGTCTTCTGCAGCAGCCCTGGAGGAAAAGCAGAATATCCTAGGACATTTCAAATGCCATAAACAATCTGGAAACTCAGTCAAGCACTGAACATTTGTGTGGGCAGCTACAAACCAAAGAGATTTTACCCATTCTTCTAATCATGTCAAAGACGCAAATAGCATGAAAAAGGATAAAACCTGTGAAAAATTCCTACAGTTAAGACAACAGTGAAAAAAGCAAAGTGAAACACTTAGCAAATATCGCACAGCTCATCATATTTCTAGTGCTGGCAAAAGAAGTTGAATGTTTTAGGAGTGTCAAGTCAAATGCTCTGGTGTTATAAGCCTTCAACTCACAGACAGGCCCAGTAGAAACCTGTGTCCTTCCAGTTACAGGAGCATGATTATTATCTGACCATTCAAGTTCCAAAGAGTAAAACAAGATACGTACAACATGGCCAGTCATAGTTAATTTCTGGACTTTTTCTTTAGTCATTAGAAAGGGACAGAAAAGCTTAGGAAGCAATTTCCCACAGCTAGTCTATATTTTTTCAGAATACATTGGATTATGTGTTAACAAGTTTTGTTTCTCTTCATAATTACAGAAGTCAGAGTGATCAGAGCAGAGTAGATGCTTACCCTGAGTAAGATGGAACAATCCCAAAGAAAGAAACCTTTTTGCAGCATGTTTCCGTGTTAACCCTCAAAATTCTAAGAGATTGATATGTCAGCAATTAAACAAATCTTATATACTATGTTAGGATTCTACTCATTTTTTTAGAAAATATCCAAACTCAAACCAGTATGTCTTTTGCTTTTTGCAATCATGCTGATAAAGAGAAAAGTCTCACACTGTGTCTCAGAGCAAAACGAGTCAAACTTTTGCTTGGTGAGATAGAGTTTTTATCTCAAGTGAGGTCCGCAGGATTATTCTTGTGGAAAACTGCAAAAGCAACTTATTTGCTTTTTGTTAAACTTTTCAATTTTTGAATCAACTCCTCCACATGAAGTGCACGAAAAGATTAAAAGCTCCCACCATCCTTTTTCCTTTTATTTCTAAATATTTTTCTGCTCATAAACACACACAACTTTTTACAACACCCACTAGTTCTGAATTTGCAAATTATCAACAACAAATTATCTAGTCCTGAATTTGCAAATTAAACAACAAATTATCCTAATCCTATTTTTTGTCTCTGAGCATAAAAATAGGATCGCTCATATGAGTGAAATAATTAAGCGAGAACAAAATTATTTGCAAGGCCAGGGTATAACCATGCAAACATCCCTTTCAATCAAAGGTTGTGTAATTAATTTTTTGGGGTCCGTCCTGTACTACTTAAGCGAATTAGTAATATCCAAATGGAGAGGGGGAAAATACCCACTTAGTCTCCAGATTTCCAGAAATTAAAGAAAGAACTAGATCATTTAAGGGATTTAACAACATACCTGAACCTGTAAGGAGACATGAGCATAAACAATGGTTAAATAATACTATTTCAGTCACTCAAGGCCTCTATATATCAGCACTGTATCATATCACATATCCAGTCATAAAACTGAATGTTTGACTAAACATAATTATCAGAAGAGTCTAAACTTAGTATATCTAATAAGGAATACATATAATGGGTTTTTGCAGTCAAATTCCTTAACTTTTTTCACTTGTCTTATTGTTATTGCATTAGTTACCAAAAGGCACAAACACATATTTGCTTTCCTTCCTTGTCACAGATCTCCCAAATTGTCTGAACCCAGTTGCTACTCACCAAAACAGCTACTTACCTACCTTCTCCTTACCAGTTCCCACCTCCATGACCTCTCAGAAGTCAGTTCTGCTTTCCTCAAAGACAGACAAACGAAAATACTGACTAGAACTATTTCTTAGGGCAGGAAGTTCTGACCAAAAGTCCATCTGGTTTTGTGTTCTTCCTATGTTTTCTCTCATGAGAATGAGAAGTTGCAGATCGCACCCCGGGCAGCTATACATTCTTATTCCAGAATATGCTCTCTCTCCCTTTTTTCTGAGGGACCCTTAATCCTCATATTAGCTCATACCCTGATGGAGAAAAACCTCCCACATTTTGACATATTAGCAGTGTTAAGTCACCTTCACACTTTGCATAATCAGACTATTCCCAGTCAAGGGTCTTTCCTGGTGAACTAGAGAAGAAGGAAACGCAGAAGAACACAAGGAAAATATGAATTTAAAGACCTGCAAACATAAGGAAAAATTAATTTACTTTGAGAGTGACAGAGCACTGAACAGCTGCCCAGAGAGGTTGCAGGGTCTCCTTCGTTGGAGATATTCAAAACCTACCTGGAGTGGGTCACGTCCAACCTGCTCTAGGTCAACCTGCTTTGGCAGGGGGGTTGGATGTGATGATCTCCGCAGGTCCCTTCCAGCTACTACTGTTCTGTGATGAAGAATTGGATTCTGTTTATCTGTTGTTGAAGTAATGCTGTCAGGCAATTAGGAATGCAAAATTTACAATGTGGAGAGGGAGTGGTTCAAAAAAATGTGTGCTTTTCACAGGATATTATAGCTATACATCTGGCCTATTTGTGATCACTATGAAGCCATGGATGTCCAGGGCTGGAAAGAAGGCAGGACAAGAGGAACCTAGCACATTTGATTCCTGGCTTATAGGGAATGGTGCCACGGGTCAAGTCTTGCTAACAAAATCTTTACTTTTTGTGGAAAATTTCTTACCTGAAAGAGAAAAATGGCTTAATATGCCTTGAAACTTGAATGAAACCCCAGTTAAATGTCAACATGGTATAACCAATACCTCCGATGAAAGCTGGGATTTTTGGTTCAGCACTACAGACATCCAGAAAGGTATATTAACATCATATTCTTTTGGTTGTGCTAGAGTAGCTACCAATAGCAAGTAGGAAAAAAAAACCAAAAACACCTATTTGGCGATATTGATTTTGCTAATAATCTTGTTTCAGCATGTTAGTGTTTTTCCTATAAGCTACTTGGAATGCATTTGAAAAGTCTGGCTAATGACATGTGAAATCATATATACAGTAAAAACTATTACACACTAAATATTGTGTCCTTGCAGTGTTATTAAATGGCCTTGCTTCATTACAAATATAGTATAATCATCATGGCCAATGGAGTTTAAGCAAGAATTCACTGCAGTTTTTATTGGTTCAGTGAAGATAGCTATGTCAAAGGTTTTGTATTTAGCTACAAACATTTAGATTCAAGGATGGAGTCTAAGGGTAGCCAGTATTCATGCAATATTACATTTTCTTTACACTTTAACAAGTACACCAGTGATTTAACATATTCACAAATGATTCTGAAAACAGAACACAATGTAAAAACCTGAATATAAATACTTTAGGATTCAATACAGAGACCTTTTAGTTCAAATTGCCTTTCAGTTGCTGTACCTTATTTATGCAGTATAAACAACCTATGAAATTACAATTTAGATTAGTCTATATTCATTCGTCTCTATACATGAAGCAGGAGTGTAGAAAAGTGCTAGCCCTTGATTTTAGGTGTACAATTCAAGTCAGGTTTTGGGCTTAAAGAACATCTATATTTCAGATGTGAGTTCTGACTCTGTTTGTTCTTTTTTTAATACTGATTTTTGTTGGTTGTTTGTGGTTTTTTTTGTTTGTTTCCACCCCCACCTCCCTCCCCCTCCCCAAGAATGGCAGCAATTAAACCATCACTAAGGGAAACTAAACTGATCGTGCATTTCATACATTAGTAATTGATTTAGTGTTAGGACTCAACTGTAGAGGAGAAAAAATGACTGCTGAGGAATCTATGGGGATTGTCTCCTCAATATATTATTGAATTTATACTTCATTTTACATATAGAGTTCTTGCCACTTAGACTCCATTATTTTACACAAGGTATTACTGACTTTTAATGTGCCACATTTAATTGCAGTGACTAATGGTAAGTAAAGAATTAACTACAGGGAAAGTTTGCATAATCTTCCTTAAACTAATTTCATTATGGAGAAAGTGAGTCTAGTTCTTAAGAGGAAACCAGATGTTGAATCAGTACCCCTTGTCAGAAACCATCCTTAATCACTTGGATAGACTTTTATTATAGTGAAGATGGACATGGAAGGTTTTCAAATGTGCTCATATTCGCCTTCAGCTTCTGTCTTGGTTCCTCTGGCAGAAGAGGTCCATTTTCAGCTTCTGTCTTGGTTCCTCTGGCAGAAGAGGTCCATTGTGCACAAAGATAAAACATTCCTTATCTTCTTGTTAGATATGATCATATACTTCACTTTAATATCACTGCAAGTAGTGTCCTAGCATGAAAGACTGGAATTTGATTAATTTCATGGATAATATCTTTGACTTTTTTTTTTACTAGGAGAAAAGAGATAAAGCATATAACTGCATCTTGAGTCCTTCCAGTCAAGGTCTTCCTGACATCAGCTCTAGAATAAGTATGTTGCTTTCATAATTAGAGAACAAGGAGTTGTTTTTATTGAAGTCACCAGGAAAACTACAGGATTTACTGCTGCAGAAGACCATTGAGATGAGTACTCTGGATTCTTTTAAAATTAAATTAATTACAACTGGTATAAATATGATATGTAGCAATTGTCCATGCTTCCAGTTTTTTTTATAACTGTTGCCACTATGTTATTGTCATATGTTGTCAACAGATGATCTTACTTATTGCTGGTATAGTTGATTTTGAGCTCATACTAAAGCAACTAGGGGGTTCTATGAAAAATAGCGATATCATTAAACTTAATGTGTTATTTTATTACTTTTTTTTCTCTTTTCCATTGGTCAAATAGTGCCCTGATCTATACATAAATAGAAACAGAAAAAAACACCCAAAAGTCAACAAAGAAGAAATAAATCAGTATTTAGCAGTCAGGGCACAGAGCTCTGCCATTTTTGAGTGATTTTCAAGGGCTGCCTCAGACCTAATGCATTAAGGTCCTCCATGCCAAAGGTCATGATAAATAAAATTATAAGGTCCAGATCAAGATCAAATGGTTATAGACAAGTATAAATGGAGAAACAACAGTTTCTGGACTCTGAGCAGATCAAGAACAAATGCCTGCAAACTGATGAGGAAGAAAACTTTAAGTAGCAAGAATCAAGCACACAGATCAGGCTGCTTTTTCTAATGAAATTTTCAACCATCTGATTTCTATCTACATACCAATTACAGCCACGAACAGGGAAAATGAGCTGCTTTGTGTCATTAGCGCACTGATGACTGCCATCTAAAGTCCTTTTACCTGCTGACCTGCCCATCCATAGAAAGTAATTTTGCAGAATGCTGCAGGAGACCTTTACCAAGCCTGCATTTACTGAACGAGGAACCACATGTCATCATTTAGCATTTCAGAGCACGGGAAACCATTTCAGAGCTATTATGTCTCCCATGTCCCAAGAAGTCATCAGTGTTAAAGGAGGCCCCATAATTCTTTAAGAGGAAAAAAAAAACAACTTTGGCCATCTCTTCTATATTTCCAGAAGCTGTGAACTGCTGACAGCTGTGTACTATGCCTCATCCTGAACTAGACCAGGATGGATTAAGGGAGCCTGAATACTCCAGATTCTATCTTTTTACAACTTTTTCTGTAATGTGTCACAGGAAGGAAGAGCTAGATACAAAGCAAAAATAGATTATTAGGGTCTGCCAAATATTTTCTGTGAACTTTTTTTTGGATAGAAAATTGTGTTTTCATTAAATACATGCCTATAGTGTCTGCTCTCCTCAAACTTTCAATTTTTGTCAGATAACGAAAGCTTTGGGATTTTCATCAAAAAGGCAATTTTTACAGGAAAGAATTCTGTTGTTTGACTGTATCTAGAAATTACCAATTTTAAAAGATAATTTTCTTACCTGAGTCATAATGAATATGATTATTTACAATCAACACTAGCACTAGTCCTCACTGTGGAATCTGCATAGTTTTTACTAAAAGCAGAACTAATGAGTACATGCAAGCCATAATGTGAACAAGTCCAACATACCTTAGCATCTTGTAACTGTACACAGGGCTCTGCGGAATTCCCATTTCTCCTACTGCAGTATCCACACATTTCCCCCCACCTTGTTACCGCTTCAAATGCACTCCACTGCTCTGACCTCAGTATTCAATCAAAAGCAGTTTGCAAATGAAAATGCGAAGTAGAATTAGTGTCTAATCTGAATATGAATCAAATGCTTAAAGTCTATTGTAATGAAAAGGGTGCTTAGTTTTACTTTAATTGTAAGCTACTAGTGTGTGTGAACCTTTCACAAAATCACAGACTATCAGGGATTGGAAGGGACCTTGAAAGAATATTTAGTCCAATTGTCCATCTTGCAGGGAAGGAATATATCACATAAACCTTTGTATTTTTTCATCATTATAAGATGCACAAAAGGATATAATGGAATGGGCAATCTCTGTTTGCCTTCAAGTTTCATTTTAATCTCAAATGTTTTGATACCACTACCTTTTCTGCTTGGTTGAAGGCAGAACTGGAACCTTGTAAAGAAGGCACTTTTCTCATCTCTTCTACATTTTAACTGTAATAAAAAAACCTTCCTGATTTCCTTATAATCTGCTTGATGTCTATTCCCTCAGCTTGCTAGCTTCATTCTAATTCTATTTTTAAACAAAGGTAGTTGGTTCTTGTTCTTTGTAGCTAGCCTTTGTTTAAACTCTAATTCGAATCTGCCAGTCTTTCCTGTTTGTCACTTAGAAGAAATGCACTAGCAAGTAAGAAAAAAGTTCTTTCTACAGAGGAGCAAAAGTCTGTTTTTCCTTTATCTCATCCTATGCATCTTGCTGAATGTTCACTTTGCTATTGTACGTTGTCATTCAATAAATCCATAAAAAACCCCAGAAAATACAAAAATGGACGTTACAGGTTTAATAATACTTAAGACTAGCAGTGTACAGTAACACATACCGGTGCGAAATCTACCTCTCATATGAATCAATGGCAAGGCTGTAATTTCCTTCACTTGACCAGGGTTTTGTTTGGATCTTTGTTAGGAAATATGATTTCCCATAATTCATGAGAGAAAGCACTTGCTAGTAATCTTGGATATCTAAAGATGGAGTCAGGAAGAGGACAGGAATATAGTGAGTAATTATAACCAAAAGGGATTGGAATAACCTGTAGGAAAAGAGTCCTTATAAAGCATATGTACCGCACACCTTATATGGGCTCTTAGCAAAGAAATAAACTTCTTACTCTTGTGTGAAGCAGCAATTTTTATTTTCCTATGAAGAAATATTATCTACCCTTTTTTTTCCCATTCTAGTTATTGAAATGAATATTTTATGCTGTTACTGTTGTCCAGGCATACTCTAAACTCTTCTTTTAACTCTTTACCTATAGATTTTACCTGGAGCCCATTACAGTCCGCAGAAATTGCTGTCCTGCTGCACTGCAGGGTCTTGTTTCCCCTCCTACTGAATTCCCATGGAGATTTTATCACCAGCTCAAGTAGGATTAGACCCTGGTTTTAAATTCCTGTTCTTCAAATGCATATTTCATAAAAGTGGCTGTTTGGTGATAACAAAATATTCTCACACTGGAAAACACAACAATGAAGAAATGATGTTCCAAGTGACTGAAATCCAAGTGTTTTGCTAAGAAAAAACTTCATGCTTTGGTTCCAAATAAATCAGAAAAACAATAAAACAATAAAAACCTATCAATTCGGTGATAATGATTCCGGTCTGATTTTAGAGGTATATCCAAGGGCTTAAAAACACAATAATGGAAATGGTGTAAACACTTCAAATAAGAATGATTGTGTTGTCTGGATAATACAACCTCTGTGGAAAGAGTGAAAGAAACTGCAGCTATTTAAGCTGAAGAAACTAAGACAAGAAATGGAGCTATTTGATTTCAAATATAAGGAGAACAGTTCAGCAAAGAGGATGGGGAGAAACTAGTCTTCCGTGTTGATGATGGATGCAACACACAAATAAAAAGTTAAACTTCACCAGGAAAAAAAACAAAAGTAGTTCAGACAATACAAAAAATTCCCTGTCAGGGTGGTGAAGTACTAGAATAGAATATTTAACCTGTTCTGAAAGACCTCTAAGTGGAAAACAGGAGTTAAAGTGACATGGTATAGCTGATCCCATTAAGGGGTAGATGGCTAGATGAACTCAGTGTTTTCTGATCTCTCACAACCTGTTTTTGTCTGATAAGAAAACATTTTGCTTTTATAAATAACATTTATAGAAACTGCCTTCCTTGAAATGTTTTGCAGGAATGTGATACATTGGATAGAGTTCTGTAGGGATTTTGAATTATTTTTTTCAGTAAATATTCTGAAATTATGATTTCAATATGCAAAATGAAAATCAAGGACAGAAGGAAATGGCTTAAAATTATTCCTGGAGGTTTGGGTTTTTTTTCAAGATGAAAATTTCAGGGGTATGTGTGTCATCTTTCCAACACAGAGCCTCATTACTCAGCATTTCATCCAGAACAGGAAGGGAAGCAAAGAGAAAAAAAAAAAAAAAAAAAAAAAAAAAACAACAACAACAAAAAAAAAACCACCATAAGGGAACATGAAGGGCTGAGCATACAGAAGAGGACAGAGTCTAAGTAGCATGTTAACATCCCCCTTTCTTCCAAACTATCAGGATACTCTCATAATTTATAGCAGGGTAAGAAAGGAATGCAGTTAGCCATCCTGTGTGCAACCTCTTCCTTCAGAAGTACTAGTAGCGTTGCAAGTGGAAGACAACTTGTCGTAAAAAAACTTTGGTTTCCATGAAGACCACTGTAACTTTGACTGTGTTTTTCACCTGTTTTGCTCTGGACTTTTTTGTTATCTGAGCACCATAGTAAAATAAAACTAAGTTTTAGTGAAAATAGGTGTTCTGTGTGTGGTAGGGCCTGTTTAAAATAGTTTTCACTTAATTGCATCTTAAGGTAGTGCAGACTTTGTATAACAAAACCATGTGAAGGCTGATTGTAATGCAACTAAAATGAAAAAAAGAATTCTCATGGAAAACACAACTGCAAAATTGTCTCAATAAACAAGGAGAAAAAAGGAGAGAAATGTCACCACTACATGTGCACAGTTGATATTTTTGTAGTTGATGTCTTTTTCTCAATACAAATTGCCAGTCTTAGGAAAACACCACAAGTCTGCAAGATCCATATTATTAAATTCCACTTCAATATATGAAGCTGCTGCGAAGTGATTTATAGCCACACTTGGTCCATTAACATCTTATAGCTTTATGCTTAATGACACCTCCAGTGATTGCTTGAAAGGTGCTGTAAGTCAGCAGCAGAACAGGGAATAGAAAGAATCTTCAGAGATGACATGCTAAAGAATGTGCCATCGTACAGGGCAACCTGGTCTTCAACATTGAGCCATATTTATTCCCAGGCTATCCAGAGAAAATTTAGAAATGAGCTTTTAGGCAACATTAAGCTCTAACTTTTATCCTATCCCAGAATGGTTCCCTAGCCCCTTTTTCTCTTGCTGATGGCTTCCTTGATGTGTAAACCAGTACAGAAACTGAGAGGCTGTGGTACAGGGCAATTGACAGCCACTTTCCTTAATGCATTGGCCACCAAGAGAGGATGGTATCACCACACAGGGGCATGTCACTTTATGCATACTGTCCCATGTGGATGTTCACTCCAAGCAAGACGTACTTCAGATTCTTTGTTTGCTTTCCAGCTCAGGTAATAAATAGAAATACACATTAGCAGAGTTCAGGCTACATCCAGTGGCTGTATTAAAATCCCAGAAGAGTCATGGTCCCCATATAGCGATAGTCTTACCAATTTACTGTGTCCAAGTTGCATGTATATACCAGGAGTATGACATCTTCATCCTTTGCACAAATGTCATATTCTGTGTTGCCTGGCACAACCGCCAATGGACGTAGCATGTTCTTAAATGACAGGGATTTTTAAATGCTGACAGGGCCATTAAAATGAATTCTCAAAACTCAACACAAGGACAAATATTATAACAACTGAGGGTTGCCTGAGTAAATAAACATAAAGCTGCAGGATCATAATTACTGCTTCACTCATTACTTGTTTCTTTGAGCATAAACTTAGAACATAGCATCAAGTAGACAAGAGGGGGAGACCATTTTTTCTAATTTCCTTACCACCACAGTTAGTTCCATTCAATTAAAAAGCTTAGTAACTTATGCTTGATGGAAAACATCTTCCAGAACAGTCATCCAGTCTTGATTTCACCTTTTTCACAGACCATGATTCCTCTACTTCTCTTTACAGTAATGTCCAAAGATTAATTGGTCACTATCAGCAAATAAAAATGGTATTTTATCATGCTTGGACTTCTCTGGCTTATGCTGGTGGTTTGGTCCTGCTTCCACATCTACATGCCAGAGATTTATATATCCGGTATTTTCTCTTTGAGGAGATATTTATGGTCAAAATCAACTCGACATACCCTCTTGAGCTGCTTAATTCTCTAGCTGTAGCACATTTTCCCAAAATCACAGAATCACTGAAACACAAGTAAATTCTTTATATCTTTGTCTCTTTTTCTGAACCCACTCCAGTCTTTCAACATCCCGTTTTGATCTATGAACATTAAAATAGGAGCAATGCTCCAGAATCAACCTCCCCTGTTTGCTGTTGAGGTAAACTTGTCTTCCCATTATTTCTTTGTACGCTTGGATTTGTAGTTATATAAATGACATTAGCCTTGATACCAATGTATCACAGTGGGAGTTCAGGGCAAATCATTTTAGGACCCAGGACCTTTCATAGTTACTGTTTTCCAGGACAGAGTGCCTTGATCAATCAGATCAGCCTAAGTTTCTCATTGTGACCAGTGAGCTTCTAGTTGGCTGTTTAAAAATCAATTTCTGTCTGAAAAATAGAAATTCATATTTCTATTTTTGAATACACTATCTTGCTATGAATACATAGCAAGAAAAGACAAAGCCCTGGATGTGTATTTATGATGCTCAAACTATCTGGAAGTGGGACTGAATGGGAAGAAATGGAAAAAATTATACTGTAGCATATAAAACAGAACATATTTTTACCTTTTTTCCTTGAGTTTGGCAGATGTACTCGGATTCTCCTTTGCACAAGATAAAACTTACTGATGACCAGTTTTCTGTGGAATTTCTATGAATTTTCTGCTTTCTGCCATTTTCTGTTCCTTCTCATTTGGATGCACTGTTTTTAATCCTTTAAGTAATTTTTTTCTTGAACATTGATGTAATGACAGCATGCTTGTAATTTTTCTAAAAACCTTTTAACACATTTGCATCCTGTATTTCTGAAGTCTTTTAGACTCCCTTGAGTATTTTGCAAATTCATTAAACAAATTCCATTAGGGGACTGAAAATCTCAGAGAACTCATGGATTCAAAGCATCCTTATCTGGTGATTTTATTTTCTTAGTTTCTGCTGGACTAGAAATTACTTTGTCAAGATTGGTATGATGCCATAGTACCAAAAAAAAAGATGAACAAAAGTTTGTAATGAAAATTTCTGTCTCTTTCTGTGACATCATGGTCTGCTTTATCATCTCATATAGCAGTAGTCTTATATGATATTGATTTTGTTTGGTTATTCCTAATGTTCTTTCTCACAGTGTGTATCCCATCCTGACATGAATCTTTCTTTTTCACACCTTGTATGTTGCTTATATAAATATTTCTTAAGACATTACTATTATGTTTATTATTATTTCTACTTTCATTTCCTAAATACTACTCTTCTTAATGTTGCCATAAATGCTACCTTCACTCTTTCATTTATACAGGAGAAAAATCTCCTTAATTTTGTCAATAAAGTTATGGAATCATTGAATAATAGCAGTTACACGGGAGTTTTGGAGGTCATTAATTCAACCTCCTTCTTGAACACAGACTAACTTTAAATTTTGCTCAGGTTGTTTAGTGCATTTCTCAGGTGCAGTTTAGAAACTCTTCAAAGAGAGTTCCTCAGTCTTTCAGGCACCATGTTCCAGCTGGCCTTCCTTGAAAAATTTTTTAGCTCTATCCAGTGAAAATTTCTGTTCTCACTGTTATGACTGGTTACTTTTGGGTTTTTTGTTGTGCACATCTGTGAGGAATCTGGCTCCATCCCCTCCATATTCTCCCCTATGTCTCCTTAAGATAAAAAAGACACGATACATACTGCTATTTCAAAAATATTCCTTTCTTTACAATGACATTTGCTTTTTAATTTCAAATTATATATAAGGTACTCCTGTGGAGATTCTGATTAGGCACAAGAGGAAAATTTTTCACAATGAGAACAACCAGCTATTGGAATAATCTCCCCAGGGAAAAGGTGAATTTCGCATGATTGGACACTTTCAAGATTCATCTGGACAGGGTTCTGGGCCATCTTGTCTAGTCCATGTTTTTGCCAAGAAAGGTGGGATCAGATGATCCTCGAGTTTCCTTTCAGTCTGGTATTCTATGACTATGATTCTATGATATGCAAGTGGAGAGAGTCTGTAATATTGTGACTGACTCTATTTTTTCCTATGAAATAAAGGCTACACAGTAGTTCCCAAAGAAAACCCCAAGATGCAGCCCCATGATTCATCTTAATCCATCATAATGAGATCCAAGATAGTTATGTTGTAGGGTGTTGCACTTAGAAAGGAATAATCCCATGCACAAGTATAGGTTGGGGACTGACCTGCTGTAGAGTAGCTCTGTGGAGAGTCCTGGTGGACAACAGGATGACCATGATCCTGAAGTGTGCCCTTGTGAGCACTTTAGCCAATAGCAGGCAAACAGAAAGCCAGTAGAACCCTGGGGTGCATCAAGAAGAGTGTGACAAGCAGGTCAAGGGAGGTCATCTTCCCCCTTTACTCTGCCCTGGTGAGACCCCATCTGGAGTACTATGTCCAGTTCTGGGCTCCCCAGTTCCAGAAGGACAGGGAAGTGCTGGAGAAGGTACAGTAAAGGGCTACAAACATGATTAGGGGACTAGAACAACTCTTTTATGAGGAAAGGCTGAGGGACTTGGGTATTTTTAGTCTGAAGGGGAGAAGGCTGAGGGGGGGATCTGATCAACACCTGTAAATACTTAAAGAATGGGTTTCAGGAGGATGGGGCCAGTCTTTTTTCAGCGGTGTCCAGTGTGAGGACAAGAGGTAACAGGCAAAAACTTGTACATGGGAAGTTCCACCTAAACGTGAGGAGGAACTTCTTCACTTTGAGTGTGGCAGAGCACTGGAACAGGCTGCCCAGAGAGGTGGTGGATTGTCCATCTCTGGAGACATTCAAAACCCACCTGGACACACTCCTGTGCAACCTGCTCTAGGAGGAGCTGCTCTGGCAGGGGGGTTGGACTACATGATCTCCAGATGTTTCTTCCAACCCCATATCATTCTGTGATCTGTGATTTAAATGCTGGGGCATTGAGATGGTAATATTCAGCTTTGCAACAAAAAATGTTACATATTACACAGATTTGTAGAATTTACTTTAAGGGCATGACTCTAGAGCAGCCTAAATCCAGGTAAATTGAATTTCAGCAACTCACCACCTTTCCTGCATGGGCCCATGTAACCAGTTGGTGAGCTTGTTAAAGGAACTAACCTGCAGTAATTGAATCCTGCCAAATACGGGTGTTTAGCTGGAGACTGGTGATAAGAAGTTGATTTCTGAGACCATTAATAACTTTTTTTCCTGACTGTGGGCTGAAGTTACAACAACATGTGCCTTCTTAAATAAGTAATAGTGTTTGGCTTAGTCTCACAAATCATTATATTTTACACAGCTTTCAGTGTTGTAAAGTAATTTCAGCTGTTGCAAAAATCGTGAGGAAACTTTAATGATCAAAAACCCTTTAAAAAGACATACACTATGAAAGTTAGTAGAAGTGTATTAAGCACACTTTCCAGGGTCATTAAGTTTATTCAGTGCCGCTTTACCTCTTTTGTGGCACCTTGGAAGGAAGCAGTAGGTCAGTTGTAATTACTGCATCAAGCAAGATCTTCACAGAATAAAAATGGAAAGGGTTAATTCTGTGCCATTATATGGCATTTACAGGCTTAGCATGATGAATGTTTTGCTCATGTTGGAGGTGGTATTGCTATTTTCAATGGAGTTAGGCTAGCTTAATTCTCCAGTGATGAAACTTTACTTCCATGATTAATGAACAAATTGCTATTTTCACAAGGGCTCATAAGACAGCCAGTTGTTCCTCCCCGCTTATTTAGGAGACCCTTAAGGCTTTCTTTGGGGACCTCATTATTTTCTATATGGCTAGAGAAAGAAAGAAACACAACCCTAAAGGACATTTATGTATACATAAAGCAGAATAAGTTATCCCTCTAAGGAGAACCAGAATGAAATGGAGATGAAATCAGGAGCCATACAAGCACAATCCTGAATTCTCCAAACTGTGAAGGACTTGGGTGCTATTTTTAAACTTACTTTCTTATCAAGCTTAAAAATTTCAGAATTATTGCCTGTGTCCAATAAATCAGTCAGGATTAGATCAACAGTTTGTTTTGATATAGGGAAAAAAGCCCCCCCAAACAAACCACGATAGTGAACATGATTTGCAGATTATGAACTTGAACATAGCTAATTAGAGCAATATTGATTTATTCCAGCTAAACATCTGAACCCCAAAGACTTCTTAAAGCACTTGACTTTGTTCTGTCCTGTGCTTAACCAGGTGAATGACAATACTTCAATTCATTATTGTTTGCTAAAGTGCTGTGCTTCATGTGCCAAAGTTCCATTCCCTGACTACAGGCAGAGAGTACTATCTGAATTTATAAGTGATGCACAGATTTTTATTGTAAGAATTTGTGTACTCAGCTCTCCTCAGCCCATGGAAGTCAATGAAACCACACTGATTTAAAATACACTTACAATAACCTGTTCCACATTTTTACATCTTAACTTTCAGTGGACAAAGCGACTAATTTGATAAAGCAATACAGGAATCTATCTGGTTATATGTCTCCTTATTTTTTGTGAGGTCACTTGTTAATTTCAGCTATATTTGATGAACTTATGTAGGCATAAAAGAAAGCAATTAGATAACTCAATGAAGTAGAGTTCATCAGTGTCTTCAAAGAGACTGCCATTCTTAATGGCCAGCAAAGAGCTGGAAGTACTGCAATACACCACGTAATGTTTGATTTGTTCCAGAATAAAGTTCATGGAAAGCCAGAAAACACAGATGGTCCTTAGGTTCGTCCTTCCATCTCATGTCCACCAAGGAAAAGATGAACATACTTGTAGACCATAGAGGAGGCATAAGTGAGAGGATTCCTGTTCTAATGGGAACTCCATAAATTAGGTGGAAGTGAGACATTATGTTGTCCAAAGACATAAAACCAGGGTGCCTCTAACAGATGGCTGCAAAATCCAAGTATTTCTTCACTATGATTTCCTCTGCAAAAAAAAAAAAAAAAAACACCAAAAAAAACCAAAGGAAGGACAACATCTGCTTCTGTTGACATAAAGTTTACCATATAATCATCTGCATGTGTGTGATGGCCAAAATAAAAGTAAGCATGAGATGGTTGGTAAATGTTGCTACAGATCAGCAGACTCACCTTTTCTGCTAGAGAAAGAAGCTCTCTACTGAATCGCCTGCTTCATGGAAGGTCAAGTGTGCAGGACACAGTGTTCTCACGCGGGCTTAACAGGCTCAAAAAGATTCACAAACATTTTGTTTCAACAAGTAGCTCCGTTAGCCAAGAGAAACACTTTTAGACTGCGGAAAGATATTTGTGTACTTCAGAAAAGAAAATATTCTGGAGTGTTCCAGCAGCTCTGAAAGAAATTGAGAAGTACTTCTTACTTTGTTTCACCTCTTTTCCTTGTAAGGAGAAAATGTTTTAATCACCTACACAGGAAAATATAGTTCACTTGTGATGAGATTAACATGAAACCAGATAGGATTGGTGACATTTGTTTGATCTGCATACACAGTATACTCAAAAGAAATGATAATACAGCTTTTTTATAATTTATCTTTCCACTTGTTGAGAAGGATTTCATGGAGGTGCAATTCCACAGAAACTGTGGCAAAGTTTCATGAATGCTAGGTATGAGATATATAGTTTTCATGCTCCACAAAAATATTACAGATTACCGCTTCTAGAACCTGCATTGGACTTAATTGACAATTTAGGAAACTTTTTTTTTATTGAACAGATGGGTAGGCAGCCACGTAGTTTGGTGACCGAGGAGTTAATAATTTGGTGTCAGCAATGCAAGTCCCTAATTTGATTTTAGGCAGAGTTAGGACTTTATCTCAATTTATCTTGACCTAAGCAGAATCCTCAATAAAACTTTTGGTCATTCTAGAGCTGGGAAGAAAGGCACTCTCTTGTTGCTTTTAAATTTGTCTCTTGTCAAAACTGTCTTTTTTTCCCTAAATATTTTTATTTTTAATGAATCAGGGGGTTCTGACCAAAAGACATATCGCTGAAAGATGAAAAACCCTAAAGAAAGAAGAAAGGCTTCAAGAGCACAGTGAAAGACACAGTCTGAATGTTTAGCAGTGACTTAAACAAAGCAAGTGATACTAAAGGTTAAATTAAAATTGAATGAAGAATCCTTTACAAAATATTAAGGCTACTGTAGGAATCTTTCGCATTCACTCAACACACATACTGCATTGAAGTTTGATCACTTTGTCATAAGAAAAAAGAAATAAAGAATAATTTGTTGTAAATGAAAGAAATAAAAAGATTCTGAGAATGGCAACAAAAAAGATAAAAGGATGTGTGGTGAGAAGGAGGGCTTCTGTGAAAGTGAATTAAATGAACACAGATTATTAAATTTGGATAGAAGGGTAACAGAACGATGTTAGTAATATAAAAAAATATATCAGAAAAATCAACCCAGGACTTCTCTAAGGGCTTTTTTTCTTATTCCACTTCAGAAATCTGAAATGGCAGGGGGTGTAGGCAGAGAGATGAGGGTTGTATTTTGGCATACAAATTTGTACCAGGGTATTTTTTGAGACATACACATTTGAATGTTAAAAGAAAAAAATATGATGATCTGTAAAAGTCATACAAGCTACATCTTTCCCTGAGAACTTACTTTCAAAGTAGTGAATAAGCTTTACCTTACTCCATTTTAAAAGCTGAGGCATGTTCTTAATATAAAAAGCTCAGCAATTTCTTTAAAAGACTCGGTGGTTTTTGTCATCCTGGGTTTACACTCTTAGTGGCTTAATTCAAAATCCTCTTGTCTCAGGTGGCATTCCCTGGAGTTTATGTCCACTTTGAGAGACATATATGTGACATATATATATTTTATGTCAGACAGAACTAAAACAGTTTCCTGGAATCCCAAAGTGGTTGGTATCATCCCGAAACTTGTAGTAGAGCAATTACAGGATCAGCTCTAGAAATAAGCAAATAAAGAGGTTATCTAGAGCAACAGGCTTACTAAGGAAGTGGCAAAATTTCCTTGACTTTTTTCATTCTTTCTCTTTGCAAAAGTCAGGGATTTCAGGTTAGATGCTGCTACCAATGGTACTGGAGGAAGAAGTTCAGCAAACCAGCAAACACAGGATGATGATTTCTTTTGCTTAGACACCTTCTTTAGTTGTACCCCTTCCTTCTTTTCCTCTGTTTCTTGTGGTCTATCTCTGTCCTGAGCCTTGAGATGGTCAAATTCAATATTTCCTACCCTGTTGAGAAATGTCAAGACAGGCCCCCAGGTGTATCTTCCACGTGTCAGAGACTATTACTTGCATAGCATGGATGTCATTTTATGAGGATGAAGCTCATGTAATCTCTTCAAGTGAGCACTTTTGCAATTGAGCTCTGTTTTAGAGAGTGTCAATTTGTTTTCTTTGGGTTCCATTGCTTTTAATGTGGAGTACCTTGAACTTAAAGTAGGAGTATTTGTTCTTTGCTAACCTGATGCAACTACCAGTAAAATATATAGACTGCCAATACCTTCATAAACTCTGGATGGAGCCCTCCATATGGCCAAAATTCCATCAGCTAAATTAACTTGGTCTCTGCAATGTCAAAAAAGTGAGAAAGTGTGGTCAGTGGGTGGCGGACCGGTACTGCGTCTCTCAGTAAGGAAATTCAGTGTAGGTGTAGGATGAGAAAGTGGATTTTAGTGTCAAGTGCAGGACTTTTTTTAGAGCAAGGAGACATGCAAACTGTTGAAAATTGACAGCACTACTTTATTCTTTTTGAATGGCTCATAAGTTCTCAAGACTAATGATGAAAACCTAGAGGTCAGCAATATCAGCTATTTTCCTGCCAGTCATCCTCCCACCTCCAGAAATTAATGTAGGATATGTCACTTTTTGCTGCCATAGGTTTTGAACTCAAATAATTGTATCAGTTTTGGTACAGAGCTACCCTGAGAAGAGAAAATGCCAAATGCAACATTTCATTTGCTGTAGATGGAGTCCATCCGCCTTCAGAAGGCAATATCACAACAGGCTTCCCTTGCAAATTCTCTTTGCAGTTATGACAGGGAAAATGGTTTCAAAAAATAAAGCTTCCGTTTATTTAAAAAAAATAAATAAAACTCCATAACTGATGAGCTGCCTTGGGAGACTCAACTCCCTCCACCTTTGCTACAGATGAAATTAAAAGCAACAAACTTTAAATGGCTATCTGTATTTATACTGTGCATGATTAACTCCTCAGGAAGAGCCAACTGCTGCAGAAATTAACTGAGGAGCCATTTAGTAAGATTTGAAAAAAGGGTTAGATAAGTATGAACAAGAAATAATATCAGTTTTTTAGTTGTGTTATCTTGGTTAGGCAGAGATTACAAGACCTGACAGTTTTCTTGCTTTAGAACATAAACAAAGCACCATCTAGATCTGAGAACTGATCTCCTGCTGTCCTATGGTACCTGATGCTAAACATTTTTTGCAGGGTGCTTTTGCAGACAAAACCAAAGCTTTCTTATAAAGCTAAGTGACAGAGCTGCTGACTACAATTCCAAATCAGGAATTGCCTCTCTGAAGTTGGTGGGTTCCCTGGAGACATGACCATTGTGGAATCCATCCCTAAGCCCCATGTATCTAAACCAGATAAAATATATCATGTTCCATCATGATGATATCTAGTCCCTTTGCTCATATCCTCATATATAAAATTAGATAAGACTTTTGGATATTTCCAATAACTCAAACCTAAGTTAGACATTTTACTTGATTTTGGAAATAAAGAGAATTTTGAAGTAATTTGAAAAAAGAAACAAACAAATGGATTATGCTAGCCATCTATACCAATGCTGAAAATTCAGCTATATATTTTCCTTTAAGAAGTTATCACCTCTGAGAGCACAGTATATTGCCACAAACTACCCGCAAGTGTCTTGCAGTGCTTTACAAAAAAGCATTCATCTACTCTTTCAAATACTAAGTAGCAGCTGGGAGTGATTCAAAGCTTCCAACAGAGTTCATGACAGATATGAAGGAACTGAAGAGAAAAGAAATGGAAAAAGGCAATGGCAGTTTGTGACCAACATGGGAGAGAGAACCAGGAGGTATTCAGTGTGGTTAGGAACACTGAATTATTATGTCTCAGGAAGTTGGATTCCAGTGAACTTGCTATATGTCAGTCCTGGAAAAGAACTGCCAAACACAACCAAGAATTTGGGACAAGTTTTAGTTTCTGATTTACATGCTGCAGGAGAGCCTGCAACACTTCTTGCACCCAGTTTTGGTAAACAGAAAGCACAGCAAAGGTGGCTTTCATACACAAAACAAGGTGTGGTAGAGATTAGGAAAACTGTGATTATGTACGGCCTTTGAGAAGACAGCACTTACATTTATTATGAGTTTGTATTAGGTCTAATGTGAAACAAAGGGATTGTTCCAGATTATAGTCTGTGCTGACTGATTATCTGCTCTGTGAACCTTCAGTCACAGATAATGCATCTAACAGCTCTGCAAACTATAGTCTCCGTGAATCTCATCTCTCTTCAAATGGCTTGTCCTTTCTGGCTGCTGAGGTACCTTGGTGCTAGCTTAAATAAATCACAGTAGGTGAAAGACTGATCATGTTACTTGGCTTTTTTATTTCAGTTTTGACAGAGTCTGTCGAGAGGGTAGCAAATGTCAACTACTGGAAATGGCACCTGAATGTGGAATGGAATCCAGTTTTCTTTATTCCATTTTTCCGAAAAGCCCATTAAATAGGGTTATGCACATGAGAGATGGGCAGTTGTTATTAATGGAGGCTATTAGTTCAGATGTTAAAGTCCTGCTTTTAACTTGGACTGATTTAAACTAAACTTGGATATATCACTGAAACAGTAACGTTGAAATTACCTTTTTTTTTTCTATTAATCACAGAATCAAAGCATGGCTGAGGTTAGCAGGCATCTCTGGAGATTGTCTCTTTCAACACCCCTGCTCAAAGCAGGTTAACCTGCAGGATGTTAATCAGGTTTATGTCCAGCTGGGTTTTGAATATCTCCAGGGATGAAAGCCCTACAGCCTCCCTGGGCAGCCTGCTCCAGTGCTTGACCACTCTCATTCATTTTCAATCAAATGAATCATCCTCATTGTAATGTGTATCATTAATATTTTACAGAAACATAGGTTGATTAAGCTTACCAATTAATGCTGGAGTTAAAAATCTCAGCTAAGACAGGCTAAATGTGAATTAGTGACTTCCTAAAAACTATCAATACATTATTTTTACTGCAAAATCTATGTTATTTAAATATTTGTAAAAAAAGAGAAGAAGTTTTAAAGGATAAAACAATATTTTTACCTAAACCAAATATTTTACTGGAAGAAAAGTTGTGTGTCATGTTCACATTACTTGTCTTTGCACGACAACTCTCTTGTCTACAGCTTCAGTTTTCAACAAAAATCTACTTTTTTTTATTTCAAATTTTCTAATATCATTTGATTGTCAAGGCTGCAGCCATACCACAATAACAAGGAAAAAAAAATATTTTTTTCTTAGGCTCCCTTAGGTCCCTTGTTTTTGTCTTCCAATCCATTTGCTGGAAGGCATTGGAGAAGGTCCAACAATGTGAGTAATGCATATGTTGGGTTAGCAAAGTTCAGCTGGTAAACTATCAGAGGATTCATGGTTGTTGTGGCAATTAGTGCTCCTTATGTAGTGTGGTGTGAGTTCTGGTTTTGTTCCATATGCAACCATGGATTCTTCAGTCTGAGAAGGATCTCAAGAGGCTTTCTACAAAATTCCTTTTCTCAAGATAAAATGAACCATATTTATATCATGTCTGACAGCTGCTTTCCTAGTCTGTTTTTAAAACATCTTACAGAGATGGGTGAAGACTGTAAGCAACTGAGAAAACATCTTCTGTGCTTCATTAACTTTATTGTTAGAAAGCTTTTCTTAACATTAAATTTTAATCTTTGTTGTTGCAAGTAAAAGTCTGTTAGGACTTGTCCTGTCTACCATTGCCAAGAAAAAGTTTTTCACCTTTACTTTGTATCATCTGTCCATCTACCTTCTCCCTGTTCTCAGGAACTCATCTCCTTCTGCTCTTCTTTTAGATCCAGTTTAGTCAATCTTTCCATGTAGATTGTGGGATTTTAGTCTTCTGATTATTTCCATAGTTTTTTTTTTTTCAAATTTATCTGATTGAATCCAATGATTTAATGGTCATTGGGATCTGGAACAGTGTACATCTTAGTTACTTATATTCTAGGATGTATTTTATATTTTGGGTGGTTTTTTACCTAGGTGTTAAAAAAAAAAAAAAAACAAAACCATCTATATCTATCATATAAAGATAATTCTTTTACTCCTTCCTGAAATTTCAACCCAATCATACATACTTAGGAACCTGAACAGACTGAAATAATAGCCCTGCATGACTATGACTGTGTATGATTATTTTCATCCATCAGTCAGGTAGTAAAATACTTTATTTCTTTTTGGAGTTTGATGTTTATTCCTTCAAGCCACCCCAGTAGCTACTCATGAAGTTAGCAACAAGCCATAGTATCCAGCCAGACTGCACAGAATGGAAGAGTTGAGATTTCTAAGGAAGTCTTTTCATAAATGATGGGTTGCATTGAAGGCACCTCTCACAATAACTACCAGATGCATGAATCAAATCAAATATGAATTAAGATTAAAATATTAAAATCTGTGTGTAGGGAAAAATAGCTGCGTACAGAAATCAGTAAGGTTGTCCAAATTCTAAATTAACACTAAAGTCTTTAAAAAAATAAATTACTTTTAGTAAAAGGAGGCATTAGAATGGAAGAGGTACAGTGACTCCGATCTAGCACCCCCAATACTCACATCTAGTGGGTTTGGAAATGATGCTACAGCTGCTAGAGAAAGATACAAATAACATAGTCTTACATATTGCAGCCAAGTTAGAATGAAGCAGAAAATTTCCTGCCTTTACAATTTTTTTTCCAGTTAACTAAATAATTTAACTGTAAAAACTATGTGTCATTAAGGAAATACTATTTAGATTTACGTATCGCATTTCAAATTAGCTACTCTTCAGGGTATCTTGACCTAACTTGAATGATATAAAATTATATCCTTCATATCCCTAAGACTGCATCAGTGCAATTCAGTGCAATCAACACTTATCAAAACAAGTTGCTCCTTTCCCCATGCAAGCACAGCTATCTTTTGTATAGTTGTCTGTTTTGATAAAAACCTACATCATTACATGAGAACTTCACAGAATTTATTCTTACTACTTCTCTGAGGAAAAAAAAAAAAAAAAGATGTGTTCAGGATGTGTTCTTTTATTCCTAGCTTAAGACGTGCCACTAGCTATAGACACACTGTGCAACTTGTGCAGAGGAATGGGTGAAAATTAAGGTAGGATAGGCTACTGATTTTATGTTCAAGGTCAGTAATGTTAGAACTACAGTGTAACAGTGGAAAACTATCTTATTTTACCTATTCTCTGAATGCAAACAGCTTCCATGGCTTGAGCTGTAATCCAGAGCATCTTCTTTTTTTATTTATTTTTTTTAAGTTTATGTACAAACTGAGCCGAGGGCTGACTGCAATTCTCAATGCAACAAATGATGTCAGAGTCCTTTTAGGGAGAGCTACAGTCCTCTCTGCAAGGAAGAACCAAAATTGTCTTCTTTTTCTGACAAGATAGCAAGAAGAGATATCTAAGGATCTCAGGCCCATTCATGCAGGATGTGAAGAGTTCCCTGTAGCTAAGTCTTCTCTTCATAGGAACAGCTACAGAGCTGCCCCAGAGCAACCAAAGGTCAGCACAGGAAAGTGGTTATTTCAGTTTTGAAGCCACCAGGAGGAAAAGGTGTATTCTCTAAGATGCCACAGAGTTTACGAAGATTATTGATTACCCTTTTTTCCCCCACATCCAATTTTGTGTTATTTGAAGGCAAAGGAATTTTTATGCAGAAGTGATCCATTTGAAGGAGAACAAGACTTCCAGAATTTGATTTTGAATGCAGGAAGAAAAATGCCCATAGAGCCCAATACATAAAATTAACTGATACAGCAGAAATTTCTTTCTATTATAGATTCAGTTACAAACAAGACTGTTCTTCTTACACCTATCTGGTCAAACTGTGCCTCTGTATTGCCTTCTTGTTTTTCTCAATACCTTGAATAATACTAGCTCAGTCAGCATGTTGTCAAATTAGGAAGAATACATTTATTCTTACTCAGAAAGGGCAAAAGGCATATCCTCGGACTAAAATAATATGGATTAAGTTGATATAGACCTTATGTGGAGGTCACTTCTTTTCTCAAATCAACATTTGGCTTTAGGAGGAAGTAAGGGATAATACTAGACATTATTACTTAAAGTCTATTTAACGAAACACTATTTATTGGCATGGCTGCATTTGACTTTAATGATTTTGTTGTAGTAATCACTCTATATTCCACTTTTGTGTCTTAATCCTCTGATTTACTGGAACTTGAGGCCTAAACTGTATGCTTTTCAGAAGAAAGGATGCCGATGGCAAGGTTAAAACAGCATACTTAAAGCACAGATTTATGTTTAAAAGCTGTCAGATCTGATAAGTTCCAATTTCCCCTTTACAGCCTCCCCATATTATCTTCCTTACCTTTCTCCTTGGTAGTTATTGCATCGTTGCTTTGGTGCACTTTTGTTTGCAATGTAGCTTGCTTCACGAAAATGAGAGACTTTTCCTTTAAAAAATGTTTTAAAGAAACTATGAAGATTCTGCAGCTGCATTTCCTGGTTGAACAGTCCCTGATGGGACTGGGAGGGAGGGGAAGCCTCATTACAGAAGCTGGAAAGCAAATACACAGGACTTGGCTTGCCACACATAGACTTTCGCTAGAGTGCACACAGCTGCGGAGTCCCCAGAAGCATGGAAGTTGTTCTGAGGCAAGACGAAGAAAAGATAATATAAGCCTTGGGAGAGTTATTTGGCACTTCAACATAGAAGTGCTTGTACTTCCATCTGGGTTGTATGCAAAATTATAGAAGCCAGAGCTATATCCTTCTCCTTGGGCCGTTGACAGGAATTTGGCTCTCACTTTAATGCATTTTTTATATGTTTGCCAGAAGGTTAGAACCACAAAACCTGTGCTGGAAATGGCAACCTATATTGTACGAGTATGAGTTCATACTGGCAGATGGAGGACAGAAAGTCAAACCAGTTCTTTCATATCCTCTGAGTCTAGCAGTTACACCTCACAGTGTTTTCTGCTTCTGAACACTTGATAGCCCTTTTCCAATATTGTTTGCATTAGCTCTTTCCGCTGTTAACTAGTGTTTTTTTCTGTATAATTCATGCCTGGCCAAAGTGCTGCCCAAGTTTCTTGAGCAACCAGCTGCTTCTTTTACTTCAGCCTTTCATTTGACAGGCTTTGAACAAAAAAAAGCACATCCAATCAATCCACTTTGTTCTCTTCAGTATTTTTTTCAGTATCAACAGGAGTCACTTCTTCTTAAGTTAAAATCATGCTCTGTGCTACTGACAGAATTAATGAGAGTGCTGTAGGGCAACATTACTCCATCCCGATATAACAGAGAGATCCGCAAATGGTATAAATGGATGGAGGTCGCCGACCTCAGTTCTCTCTGTGTGTGCATGTGTTTCTGTATGCACAGGCATGCATACATGTGTATATGTGTGTTTATTGTCTCCAGGGATTTGTCATATAATCACAGAATCATTTTGGTTGGAAAAGATTTTTTTGAGATCATCAAGTCCAACTGCTAAGCCAGCCCTGGCAAGTTACCACTAAACCATGTCCTTCATGGGGACATCTATACATCTTTTAAATACCTCCAGGGACAGTCATGTAAATTTTAGGAAGAAAAAGACTACACACAACATTTTCAATGGTAGCAGCCATTCCTCTCCTTCATTTTCAGTTTCTAAATCATTATTCTCTAGGGGTAGCAGTCCTGACTGTATCTGTTATTTCAAGTTTCTAAAATAACTTGGTAAACTAAGGCATGATAGCAGATACTGGGGAAAAGAGGGACTAAGTTTGTTGTCCCAACGTCTGAATATTCATCCTACTATTGTGGAATAAATCAGCTGACCAATATAAAACTCTGTATAACTTCCATTGTGCTCTTTTCTTTAGTATCACATTAAAAAGGAAAAAAGAAAAGTGCAAGCTTAAAGACAAAGTTTCATACAGTGAACATAAAGGAACTATAATAAACTCTTGATTTAGGCCCAACATTTCAAATATAAAATGGATCATTTTGATCATGTTGTCTGTTCTGCTCAACTCATGCCAAAAGTTTTCACCTAATAGTTTCTGTTCTGAGCCACCGTGTATGTTTTCTTTCCACTATTTCTTGCAAACTTGTGGAAGAGCTGGTAATTATGTACATAAAGCTTCTCGTTGCTCTGAATTAAAGTGTTCTCAGTGAGACAGCGGGCCTTTCAAAGACTTCATTCAGCTGAGAATCAGTCCCAGCATAATAACTGCTCATCTATTACCAGATATTATGCTTTGACTCATTCACTATCACTTGCTCAAAATCCAGGAAGGTCAGAGAAGATGATTTTAATTTAAACTGGGTTTATTTTTATTGCTTTTTTTCACTACCTCCAGAGTCAGGATTTTAGCCAACATAAAATATTCAATATTCTGGAATTAGTGCTTATGTGAGCATTTGTTTTATGTCTAACAACTCACTAGCAATATCATTCCCACTTTAAAAAAAATAAATAAAAAGATTGGATCCTACAAATGCCAGAAAAATATTTTCCATGCAACAATTTATTGGTTTCTTTAGAAATCAGACAATTATTTATTTTAGTTCAAGTTTTTTTTAATGCTTTTTAAAATATAACATTAACAAGAAACATTTCTTTGTGGGTTTTAAGACTTGGGTATAAAATATTTGAAATGGATTGAAAGCAATTGATGATTTTCTTTGGAAATCTGTGTTTTCTGGAAATTTAAGCGGTTTGACCTTGATGGAACATGTTAGTTCAAAACACTCAAAAACATCTCTATACATTAGTAAGTGCCTGGTTCTCCCCTGTCTTTCATATCTAATTGTGCTGCTCATTATATTTGCAACAAAATTTTATTTGAGGAAATAAAAAAATAAAAGCATGAAATGTGAATCTGTAATAATTTAGAGTGATAACAGATCACAAGCTTTTGCAGAGGTAAAAGAGTTAAAAAAACGGAAGGTGTAGAAATAAATCTATAATTCTCTGTAACCAGGAGTTTACATAGTCATATATACCTTTGCAAAGATGGATGTAAAATGGAATTTTCTGATGCAGTAACAACACAATGCAGTGTCAAAGATGAGACAGTTTAGGAAAGAATACCATGTTTGTGACTCCTTCCCTCCTCCCCTCCCCCCCTTCAAAAAAAAAGTAAAAAAAATAGTACTGTGACTGTGTTTGATAAGTAACTGTAAAAGAAATCTTTAGCAGAGAGAAATCCACACAGATCAATGGACTTCAGTTTATACCCCCTCGATATCTGGCTTAGTGCTAAGATCTGGCATTTAGAATTAAGGACAAAAAGGGTTTTTTGAGAAAAAGAGAGGTTATTGGCTGCCTTTGGGGAGGGAAGAGAGACAGCGTTGGGGGTGGAAAACGTCCAAACCAACAAGCTCCTAAGGCAGTTAGATCCTTAGTCTCTCACTGGAAGCAGACCTGCATCTGAGCGGAAGAGAGAGAAAATGCTGCAGTTATCCAGGAGACCATGAGCTCTTTACCAGAGAAAGCCAAAGTGCTCTAGCAATTTCTTTTGCCTGGTTCTTCATAGTTAGCTCTCCATTTTAATAGCCATATTGTGAAATAGTCCTTTAAAATGCCAGAGATGCTATCTGTGATGCTTCCTGCTTGCAGTGAAATTACCTGACATGCCTCCAACTGCTTTGATGGGAGCAGATTTTTAAATAGCCCTATGAACATAAAGAAGGCTTACTACCAGGAAAAACCAAGGAAAATAAAACACTTATTAAAGCAGTCTCACTCCTATTCTGTATTTTATGGGTGCAGATGATCCCATTAGCTGCATTATTTACAATGAACTGGCTACTCTTTCAGTCTAGTAGTCAACCCCCTGCACTTTGTATCTAATAACATCCCAATATATTTTGCTGTCTTTATTCCTGTGGAGCACTTGTCATTTACACAAAAGGAATGAAGACACAGAATTTGGGGGACATTTAAGCATATGAAAAGTATGACCTGAGAACACTAGACAACTTGATGAGTGATGCAGCGGCCTGTTGCAAATTAAGAGTCAACTGCAGTCTAGTAAATTCTAGCTTAGAGGCATTTTTGTTTTCTTCACACGTTGAAATATTGAATCAATTTTCTGCTAACATTAAAAGATTCAGTCTCACAGCATCTCTGAAGATCAACTAGCACGTAGGTTAAATTACAAAAGCAAGTAAAACATTCGGTTTCATGATTCCATGTAAGAGATTGTTGACTTTGCCAAAAATTCCAATACTTTTTATTTCTAGTATTTTTATTGCATTTCATAAATTATGTTATTTTTAAGTAAAGTCCCTGGAGATCAGAGGTTTGGTGAGCACCTCAGGCAACACAAAATACAAGAGTAAGAGCACCTCAGGCAACACAAAATACAAGAGTAAGACTTACAGGGATCTTACATTACTCTTCTATTCTTTTCTTCTCATTTTACATAATCCCATCTCAGGATTATTTCTATCATAGAATCACAGAATGGTTTGAATTGGAAAGGACCTTAAAGATCATCGAGTTCCAACCCCCCAGTCATGGACAGGGACAGGGACAGGGACCAGGTTGCTCAAAGCCCCATCCAGCCTGGCCTTGAACAATTCCAGGGATGGGGCATGTGCTACTTCTCTGGGCAATCTGTTCTAGTGTTTTACCACCTTCACAGCAAAGAACTTCTTCCTGATATTGAATCTAAATCTCCCCTCTTCCGGTATAAATCTATTACCCCTTATCTTATCACTACATGCCCTTGTAAAATGTTCCTCTCCAGCTTTCTTGTAGACCCCCTTGAGACACCAGAAGGTTGCTATAAGGTGTCCCCGGAGCCTTCTCTTCTCCCCGCTGAGCAAGCCCACCTCTCTCAACCTGTCCTCAAAGGAGAGGTGCTCCAGCCCTCTGGTCATCTTTTTCCCCCTCCTCTGAACCTGCTCCAACAGGTCCATGCCCTTCTTGAGTTGGGAATTCCAAAGTTGGACACAGTACTCCAGGTAGGGTGCCATGAGGGCAGAGTGCAAGGGGAGAATCACTTCTCTTGACCTGCTGGTCACACATTTTTCATACAGCCCAGGGTACATTTGACATTCTGGGCTTGAAACATGCATTGATGGCTTATGTTGAGCTTCTTATCAAGCAACACCCCCAAGGCCTTCTCCTCAGGGCTGCTGATTGATAATATTATTTATTTTGGAAATTTTGGTACCACAATGTTGAGGACTGAAAGCAATCACTAGATGCAGGCAAATAAATTTTGCAGTGAGGGACAAATTAGCATTCTCCAGCCAAATCCCTTTAATGATTCATGTCTTCATTGGCTCATCCTAGAGAAGGATGTATAACATCCAGCTAATTGCAGCTAGTTGGACCTATCCATTTCTAGAGCCAATTCAATCAGAGTAGCTGGTCAAATAGTCATTCACATTGTAGTCCCTTCCGGCATTAAAATTCATACTTCTTCCTGGCAATCTTAGCCCTTTACCTTGTAGGTTTCCTCTTCCAGTCTTCCAGTCTGTGCATGATAAGGGTCACTGCATACATCCTTAGGTCCAGTTGCACTGCACATTTTATAAGCCTTGGATAATATATAGGTCACTAACTGGAACACTGCACATTCATCTGATTTGTTAGTGGAATGCTAATAGAGCTTCAATATTTGTTCATGCAGCATCATATTCCTGCTTACAACAGTTAACAAAACTTCTTTCCCAGGAATCATGCTGGGTACAGGAATCATAGCAATGTTTATTCCCATATTTATTCCCCAAAGGTTTCCCTCCAATCCTGTCCCTCACTGACTCAGAGGTCTGTTTTGTGTGAAGAAGACAAAGAAAAGGTTATATGGTTATCCACAGAAAGCCAAGAAAACATACTTGGTAGCATGCTTTTTTCATTGTTACTTGGAAACCATTAAAATATTAAAATGTCTACAAAAGCAATAAAATGATCACAGGAGTATGTGGTGATATTTAATTTTCCCACAAGTTAAATATCACTGATAATTAACTGTTAGAAGTTTATTTTGAAATGACATTTCAGTGGAATATCAGACCTTTACAACATAATTAAAGGTTTTCTCATTGTAATGGTGCCCTATTCCTGGTATGAAAGCTTTTGAAATTATCTGTCTGCTTCATAAATGATTTTTTTTAACCTTTTTTTATTCCCCCTTATAATATGGGTATTTCTTGTTTTGTTTCTCTTTTAACTACTGATCATAACCATCACACTAGGTAATTTGGATCTCTAAGATAGTAAAATGGCTCACTTTTTTGGCTCTGTTTTTTTTTCTTCATTGTTCAATCTGGTACTTTTCTCTATTAAGTGGATTTTTTGCTGCCAGTCTAGAAAGATTTTGCTGTTACTAGGGCCAGTCCTTCAGCATTTGTTTTTCTCACATTAAAACTGGGGACATTTAAACAAATAGAGGAAAATTTTAAAATGTCCCCAGAAGTAAGTTTTTAACACTCCTCAGGTGTGCCTTTTATACTTATCACACCGATGTGTCATCTGTCCTGAAATGAAAAGAAAAAACAGTATCTTGTCTGCTGCTGTTGACAATAGGTGTGAGTTAGCCAAGTGCAACTATAAAGTTTAGTTTATGAAGGGATTATTTGTAAAATAACCTCCCCATTGATGAAGATTCTTCCTTAACCCCACTCAGTAAAATTGGTTAATGTCTTACAGAGTAATTTTTTTTTTTTTTTAATCCCTATCAGAATATTTCTTGCTCTGTTCTGGTATTTCCATCAGAAGGTCCAGAAGTCTTAGAGAGCATTTCACAAACTCCAAACCCTAAGCCCAGTCAATCATCATTGTGTTTTTGCTATCGGCAGCAGCTCAGCGCTGCGCAACAACTCCCAGGCAGAGCAAAATAAGGAATTCATTCCCTTCCCACCAGCAAGCAGGTCTCCAGCCACCTCCAGGCAAACAGGGCTTCACGCCATGTGACAGTGACTTAGGAAGACAAGCACAATAGCTCTGAACATATCTCCCGCCTCTCCACCCCACCCCTGCCCCCCTTCCTTATTTGTCCGCCTTTCTATTGCTGAGCTCCACATCATATAGTATGGAATATCCCTTGTTCCATTGGGGTCAGGTCTCTCAGTTGTGTCACCTCACAACTTCTTGTGCACCCTCAGCCTTGACGCTGTGTAACCACTGCCCAGCAATGTCAAAAATGTCAGTGTGTTATCAACACTGTTTTCAGCACGACTCCAAAACCTAGCACCGTGCAAGCTACCATGAAGAAAATTGACTCTATCTCAACCAAAACTAGGATAATATTTTTCTCCTCTGACCCTCTTTTAAGTTTTAGTTCAAAATTGAGGCCATCATTTTTCCATAAAGAGGCCTCAAAGTTTTATGTATTACACAAACAAAATAGTATAGTTATTATAATCCTTTTACAGATAATCTTGGCACATCTTTGTGCATTATTATCCAGTGATGTGCTCAGAAAGGGATTTCACTGCTATTAAGCAGTACCATGATGGCAAGACGGCTCCATCAACACTAGTAAATTAGATTATATCAGGAAATGTTCCCCAAGCTACTAGATTGTTAGAAAAAACTCTGGAAATGTTTCCATGAGAGAAAACAAATATTCTTTGAGTAATTCCCAAACACAATTTGAAATCGAGCACAGACCCGGGATTATTTCCAACAGACAACTGGGAAGGAATTGTGCTGTCATTGAGGGAAAAGGGTGTAAATGTAAGTCATTTCATGGAAGATGGTCCTGGTGCCATTGTAAAGTTTAATAGAATAGATAAAGCCATTATGAATCCAATCCTTCATCGTTACAAAAGCAGACAGGACATAAGGAAAAGTAGTGCAAGCTTACTTGTGGTTCTCATCACTGTGCATTTTGGTAGCAGGAAAGAAACTTTCTGTGGAATCGTAAAAGAGTCCATCATACACGTATTGCCCCTGAGGTCTCAAAGGTGATCCAAACCAGTACCAATACAACTTTATATAATGGAGAGAGAGCAGTCAGCGTGGTAATTGCTGGTGGGCGCTAAATTCATTTTGCAGAGGTCACAAAGCAACCTTCAAGGGATAATTCCAACCAGCAACAATTGAAGTGGCAGCCACTGGGATCCACAGAAGCTACCCTGTGGCAAGGTTACACCTCTGAACCATCTTCATTTTGCATATATTACTCACTGGAGTCCCTAAGCTCCATGACATTCAGATATATTTCTTACACTTTATGTTTTATTAATAAAAATTTGAAGCACAGAAAAACAAAACTTTTCTCCTAGAAAGAACAGATTGTCTCAAGAGGCATCATAGAGTATTTATTTTCATCATTACTTCTGTTTCTTTTTGGTCTCCTTTTCACAGAACTTTTCTCAGAATTTAAGCTCTGACAAGTTAAAAAGTAATGTACATGTTATTAACAACCTATAAACCTGTGCCAGGTAATGGATGTCATAGAATGGTTTAGGTTGGAAAGGACCTTAGAGATCATCCTGTTCTAACTCCCAGACAGCCTCTTTTCAGACCTAAGTGGAAGAAAAAAATTGCAAAGATCAAAAAGTAGTTTATTCATTTTTTCAGGCAATGCATACTATCAGCAGGAGGATGAACGATTTTATTTCAATATCAAACAAAATCCTTGGGTCAAAACCAAGTTATGAAAGAGTTATCTTCCAAGAAACTAGGAAGAATGATGCTAAGGAAAGTGTGCTAATTCTGCTGTCTGTATTCATATATGTTCTAGAAAGCTAGAAATGTGCGCCATAATAACAATTCACAACAATGTCAGAATCTACTGAAGTAGACACAGATGCCTTTGGAGAAGCTAAAGACAACAGCAGTGCTCTACTTCTTAGATACATTAATGAAGTTGTTTCCTGGAAGTGTTCTTGTGTTTGAAGGAAGTAGCACAGGCCTGTCCAAAACACAGAAATAATAAACCAAGGAGATAATAAACTCAGATTTTTTAAGGATGATTAATTTTGATGGGGTTCTTTTCAGCAAAGGGACTAGGCCCTTCAGAAATGAAAAAAAGCTCAACAATGGCTGTCAGCCAGGAAACTTCAAGACCTCTTATGAAGGAAGCAGTATCTTTCTCACCATTTTACAAAAAGCAATTGAGATGCAGAAACAGGGAAAATTTGTGATTAGACAAGTGGTAGACACAAACCCTCAGTTTCCCGGATCCCAATGGATCTATACTACAATAAATCACCGTCTCCCACAATGCTATTGAAAGATATTGACAAATAAGTTGTGCCATAACTCACCCTCTATGAGAAAACTAATAAAGAAAACTTCATTCTAGGAGGCAAAAAACCAAAACCAAAACCATAATCCCAATCTACCTGATCAGAAACATCCCTTAGTTCTTAACACCTTCAAATAAATCTTAAGACATTCAATTTGCATTATGAAATTCATATTTATGTCCTTAACTCCACCCAGATTCCTCCACCTGCAGTTTCCTGACAGTCAACCAACAGTGTACAGTGCATTAAATCAGCAGAGAAAGGTTAGATGTTTCTATTTTGAATGCAAATACTGAGATCTTTCATGAAACAGCTGCACACCACACTCGTTAGCTAACTGCATTTAACTAAGTGGTGGTATTAGCCTAAAGAGTTTTCAATTACTTCAGCTCTCTTTCTGTGTGTTCTTATTTTCTGTATATGATATATGCCAGAGAGAAAGATTGCAAGTAACTACAGATTGACAAAGACACTCATTAACACGTTGGAAGGTCCCAAACACATGAAAGAGAAGGGTGACAAGGGAGCAGAAGTCTGTTGGGGAGGTCTTTTAAAGTATTGTAGGATTTTGCTGGGCTCGGTGTTCCAGAACTTCATACAGGCATTATTTAATAGAGATAAATAAATAAATGGAGCTGCAAATGTTGGCAGTACCTCCTAGGCAATCTCACAATAAAAATGCAGTTGTCTTTAAAATGCTTAGGAATAGCCAGAAAGACGTACCCGGTAGCTGTGTACTTGAGTAAATTTATGTGCACTGATATCCTATTGCAGCTGATAAAGAAGAAGCATTCATAACCCACTGCTAGATATAAATTGGAACTGTCCCTTTATAAAAGAAAACCAAAATTACTAGATAGCCATGCTTAAAATGGTTGCAATCTTTCTGCATCAGTATTGTCACAATCACTTCAAAAATCTAATCTGGAAAGTCTTTTTATTTTATTTTTTTAATCTTAAGTGCTGAACTCAAACTGTATTCGATTCCAATCTACCAGAAGTTCATAAACACACTCCTCACTAAGAGGATATGAGTAAAGACCAGCAAGTAATTAAATATCTTTGCTGGACTGGTGCTTAGGAACTGAGGGATTCATTACTTTTTTTTAATGAATTTTTCTAACCTTTGGTTCTGTAGCTGTGATTCCTCTTTGTTCCCTAGAGATGCTGGCCAAATGGATACAATCGACAGCAGCAGTTTGTTCATTGACCCAAGGGGATGCACAGAAACAGGGGCTACCAAAAGGGTTCGATAGATACACAGGTGCCAGGCTGTTAAGGTTTGAGTGTGAATAACCATTGCTGAAAATCAATATGATAGTTGTCCAGTGTCAAAGGTAGTCAAGCTGGTTTGCAGGTAATGTGGTGATTTTCTTTCAAGCAGGTCAGGCACCACATATATAAGAATTTGCCATAGAAAGAAGAAAAAGAAATAAATCTATGATTAAACAAACCGGGAGAGGAAGTTTATAGCAACTAGGACACAATCAGCAGTAGACAGAGACAAACAGAGATTCTATTCCTAAGAAGGAAAAGAGATTTTGAACTCAGTGGAGGAAAGAATAAAAAATGAAAAAAGGTTGGAAACAACTACAGCATGTAAAGAACCCTTTTGGACTTTAAATTGTTATGATAACCATGCAATGGCATAACTTGGAACTTGACAATGTCTAATTACCATGACGTCAGTCATCTAAGTGCTGAGTTACTCACCGTAAACCTGCATCTAATCCTTCTTTTCAGTGCTTTAACCCCCTACCCACACAAACAGAAAAGGAATAAAAGACAAGGCCAGTCAATCAACAGTGATAACACCCCCGTACAATCAGGAAGGAAAGTCCAGGGGAGGATTAAGTATGGGGGAATAACAGGGTTATCAACTAGAGAAACAGCAAAACAGTCAAAGAATGGGTAAGGAAATAATAATAAATACACTGCAAAAAATTGTAAGCAATGTATTCCAGTAAACAAAACCCCACACTATTTAATCAATGTTTTTTAAGAAAAGATAGTGTGTCCAGTGGGTTGACCGTTGGTGTCAGAGAGAAGTGAGTTCATGGTGTAATAAGTGCTATTACTTCCATTTTCTGTGAATTTGACCCAATCTGTTCCTGTTTGTCTTTCTAATCATACCTGGAGGCTGAATTTCAGCAAAGATCAATAATTCTTAACTATATTTTGAATGTCTAGTTAAGGTACATCTCCAAGAAAGGTACAGCTAATAAGAATGCTGAAATTAAAGACAAGCTTTGTCTGCAGTTATGATAAATGCCTAACTTGCTAGACTTGGTGGGAACTCTCTTAAGAAAGTTTATTCTGGTTTTGGGGACAAAAGGAATTCTAGAAAATACACTCTACACTTGAAAGAGAAATATTTCTCAAAGAGGAAATACCTTTGCAAATGCAAACAGCTTTAGACAGGATCCCATCCCTAGAGCTCATTGGCAAGTTGTTCAGTGAAGTGGCTGTTCATTAAAAATCTGTGCACAACCCAATTTCTTTCAGAAGTGTTCAAAGCAATCTCAACAGGAAATATATCACAGGTCTACGGTGGACTAGAAAAGAATCATTCTGGAGTAGTTAATATGCACAACCAGGTACTCATAGGGGTGAATAAAGTGCAAGATCTACCTCTGGCTGGCTCAGATCATGGGCATAACATTAGAGCAGGTTACTGACCTGATTGATGTGGAACAGATGTCTCTCTTGTTTTCATTTCGGTGCAGCACAGAGTTTTGAATTCTCCAGAATTTTAACAGGACAGAAAATAATTACTTTCCATGGAATCTTATTTGTCACCTCAGACTCTGAGCAGTTCTCTCTTTTTAATATAGCTATCTTCACAATTTCTGTAGGTTTGGGAAATGTTAATTATCCCTGCTTTAACAGGGATTTAACAACACCTGACAAATGAAGGAGTAGGTCCAATAAATTCTATAATCTCTACTGACAAACTTTAAGGAATCCAGATTCAAAAACAGAATCCAAGTTCAAAATTACACACCTGAGTGTCTTGTTTAATGCTGGGTAAGAGCCACATACCTCAGACAGAAGGTATCAAATAAGAAGCTGTATAGAGCCACTTAATACTAATATTACATATCTAAGTTGTGTCCAAACTTCATCTTTATGATTCAGCAGCAGCATCCCAGTCAGGGCACCAGAGAAGACTCTCCATGAACCTAGAACTCAATCTGGAATAAACGCTTCTTACAACACAGCTGGAGAAGAAGGATTCAGTCATGCCTATCTTTTATATATTAATAAGTCTCCTGGTTAAAATACTGTCCCCAAAAGTGGCAGGAGATCATATTCTCCAACCACTACTAAATTTGATAGAGTACCAATAGAATGAGCTAGCTGAGATCATTCTTAATTCCTCTTCTTAAGTTTACAGCTCTGTGAAGGAGAGTAAAGCAAGGTGTTGCAGAAGGGGTAAAGGAGAAGCATAGCTTTGTGGCAGTCACATAGAAAGAGAGAGTCCTGGTTTGAACTGCCCACCCCAGTACTGTTTCAGTTTTCATCTACTGCCTCTACAGACTGATTATCAGAAAGCATGACAAAAAATTCAAGACTTTTCCTCCCAGGTAAATGTACACAGAGACCTGCTCTTTTCCNCCAAGTCTTTCATGTTTTCAGGTCTGCTTTTAAAAATGAAGCAGCTACAGTGCTGGTTTGGTGTGAGTTCCCCGGACCTATCAGGCTAGATTCACTATTTTCCTGTTTGTTGTAACGCCATTGAAGAGCTGATGAATAGCACGGCCTAGTGTGCTAGTGCCATTCAGGTACAGTACCCCAGAGACCTTGAAAATAACCAGGTCTAAGGTACCTGGTTAGTTCTGAACTCTACAAAGTTTGGATGATAACTGTATTCACCTAAATCATATTGTACCTGGCAAAATCGTTAGTTTTAGAGATAAGTATTAATGGGAAAAATCCATAACAATTCATAAAAAGAAAATTGAACCTCAGCAAGAATTAACTCTCTTTCCAACAAAAATTAATAATACTACTGGATAAAGAAGCCTCTTCTTAGATGTCTTGCAGAATGTTGAAAGAGTCAGGAACCACTGGAAGTTTGGATAACCTTCATATATGTGCTTTTCAGATGCCAGGAGGATAGTAACCATCAATGAAATCTCTTAGGATTTCAAAGTAAAATACAAGTGTGTTCCAGGTCTGTTCTGCCTGATCAGTTGGAAGTGGTCTTAGTAGTCCTGGGTCCTGCAAGACGTATTAGTGGTGCTGTTTAACTGAGAGAAAGCATCTAAGACCTGGCTTTTAATTATTATCTGCTCAGTGATAGACAAAGAGACATTGCTGTAGTTGTTGAGATGGGGAAAATACAATGGCCATTATAAATAATTTGCTAAAAGTTATGAGAAAACGCTGCTGAGCAGCACATAAAGAGCTGTACTTAAATGGCTACTACAAAATTTGACACAACTGGAATTTGAGCTAAGTGTTTCCAGTCCATAAAAATACAACTCATGTCTGCCTCTTGATTTAAAAGAGAATCCATAGTGTGTTGATTATACTAATTGCAATTCAGTTGAATTCCTCCTTATTCCTCACCCACTAGGGACCACAAACATATTGCCTTCAGTTCTGTCTGAACAACATGCTTGACTTCAAATAATGGGCATAGAGAGATTATATTTTAAGTAGCTTCATATACTGTGTAAGGAGAGTAATGAGTTTTCATTGCATAAGATCCACAGCATGAAGTCTCTTCCATTTGAAACAATGTATGATGGTGTACTGCTGACACCAGGAATAAAAATAAAGGCACAGTGTTGCATATAGAAAATGTCAAAAAGAGTAAGGAGGAACTTGCAGGAACAAGCACTCAAGCAGCCCTCGCTCATGGTGTTTCTCAGAAGCTCTCTGCCTGCCTTTAAGGTAGTTGAGAAAAGAGTTCACCAATTGTTCCAATTTCTTATAAATTGTCACATAATATAGTACAGCCACAATACAGGATAGGAGAGGATAGTGAAGAGACACAACACCAGAAAGTAGGGAAAGAATCTGGTCAGAAACTGTTTGGCAGAGAACTGAACTTAAGGAGGAATAATGGACAGTCGCGGTGAGAAGAAAAGTACTGCTTGCCTGGGGAAAAAAGCATTCTCATTCCCTTTCAGAACTGTGATGTTGTCTGAATACTGACTTGTCTTAATACCACTTGCAGTACTCCCATGCCCAACTCTGTCGCTACATATTAGTTTCTGGGTTTCTTTCTGAACACAAATCAAAGGCAGCTGCCAGGGTTACAAATCATCAAAAATCACCATGAAGCTAGGTTGGATAGCAAAGCAATCATTCCCAAGTGGGTAGGAAGGGGTCAGTCATTAGACTTTGCCCAGAACCCACACATTGACTGGGTAAGACTGTATGATTGCACTAAGGTTGAGCTCATATTTAATTAATTTTGATATACCTGTTGCACAGGCTTGTGGGTAGCATTCCATGAGTTAGCCAGGCACATACACAGTGAAACTGTATTCTTCAAAGACTCAGTGTGAAACCACAGCAGGAAGTTCTCAGCTCCTTTTCCTATCCTCCTGAGATTCCTTCCTCATAGTCACCATTAAAAGTCAGAAAAAACTCAGTTTCCTATCATTCTCCCAACAAACTGCCTCACCTTTCTCACAAAGTCCTTCACTCAAATTCACCTGAATTTATCTGAAAGAACTTTTTCTTTAATCCTTGATGTTCACAGTCTTCTCTCAACCTCCACTTTCTTACAGTCAGTGATGGACAGAATTCCTCTAACTACATGTAAAGAACATCCACCCCTGAGCTAGTCACCCTGGGCTCCCTCCATGATCAGTGGAAATAAAGACCTGTTCTGCATGATCCATTTGGAATCTACCAAGTAGAAATTAATCACATCCTGGAAGTAAGAGTCTTTACCCAGGACAGTAAAGGCACTCTAGAAGACTTCCTATCATGTTTGTTGTCCAGACTTTGGTGAAAGATATCCTGGGACCTTTTTCTCACTCCATTTAGATAACCTGATTAGGTACCAGTCTGCAGAACACTACTTTTGTTGCACCAATCAGCCATTTTACAAAAAATATGATTATTCCTTTATGCATCCTGTATTTAAACACCTGGACATTGATTCACAAATAAATGTGAAGGTACTTGATTTACAAGTAAATTGTACATCACAACATATAATAAAGTGTTCTAACAAGGAGAAATAATACTTAAATCTTTTCCAAATGATAAATAAACACACTAAGCAGACTCATTGCCCTAAAATGTAGTAATGTTGGTTCTTCGAGTAGAAGAGATGACCTTGCCTGTTGGCAATTTTCTCAGGATTTCCAGTAAGGCCATGATAATCTTGTTGCTTTCTTACAAGTTTTCTTCTTCAGCTACTCAACCTGGTCTGATCTGAACTTATTGTTCATTGGAACTATGGACTTAATGACTTGGAAATCTTTTTGCAATGACTTGGCAAGGGTTATGAAGTGACTCAGTAGCAAAGCAGGAACAAGCACTCAAGCAGCCCTGGCTCACCATGTTTCTCAGAGGCTCTCTGCCTGGCTTTAAGTACTTACATGACCATCATCACTCAATCTTTCTTAACAAGAGTATTTTTCATTACTATTATTTTAGAAGTGCTTTGTAATAAATCAGAAGTACTGGAAAAAAAAATCCCACAACTGAAATGCCTCTTCTTTTTTTTGTCTTTTTTTTCTCCCCTTCACCCAAAATATATGTTTCTTTCCACTGTGTACAATCTGTTTCTGTGACAGTGGCTTGAGTTTCCTAGGAAACGGCTGCAGGTCAGACCTTGATTGGTTGTGTTGTCAGCTTGATTGCAGTGTTTCAGGCGGTGGGACCTGTAAGTGCAGCTCTGAAGCAAGTAAATAGGGGGCTATCCAAGAGCTTTGCATTAGTGGTCTGAAAGAAACCACACATGGCATTTTGGGGGAGCGTGTGACGCAGGGGGCACTGGTTTGAAGAGAATAGGAGCCAGCAAGGGATTAGGAAAGAGCCAAATCAGAGGTGTAGGCAGGATGGATGGAATTGTGGGCTTTGGAGGGCAGAAGTCTGGCTTCAGTCAAAACTGCCCTAGTCTTATTCCTCACTGAAGGGACAGCTGACAGTATGGTGCTGTAGTGGGTCTGGAACCTATATGCCTACTACTGGGATCTGAGCACTTTGCTTCATCTTTTACTCTATCAATTCAACTGCAGCTTTTCTGATGCAAATACAGTACTAAGAAGGCAAAAAAAAAAAAAAAAAAAGTTTTCAACTGTAACATCTAGGTGCCAGTAAATTAAAAGACATAATTATTAAAGACAATAACAGCTTTGTATCCTGCAGCCTTTTGGGAAAAGAGGGGGTGATTGCCTAAAAGGGACATCTCTGATGCTGGGTTTTTGGGGTTTTTTTTGTGAAGCAGAGAACAGTAAAACCACATAGAAAGAGCACACAGATTGAGAGGGAATTAGCAAAGGTGGGAACAGCAGTCCTGAAGGGCTTCCTGAGCTTCAGCTCATTTCCTTTTCCACCTGTTCAAGTCCACTGATGAGCTTTCTGTGCTTGCATATGAACAGTCACATACATATTTTCCTGGTTGATTCTCATAAATACAGAATAGCCAGAATGAACTTAAGTTGCCCTTCCCTTCCCTTCCCTTCCCTTCCCTTCCCTTCATGAGGTTCAATTTTAAACCGCAGCAGAATAATAATGGTATGTACTTCTGACTCACTCTGCCAAATAAACTTCCACATGGTGCTTGTGTCATGTTCTGACTCCTTAATGGACTCAATAAATTCTTTGGCAAGCAGACATGCCCAATGCCCAATACCCAATAACTAACCATGAATCTNCCCAAAAACAAACACCAAAAACAAAAAACAAAAGCTGTTACTTGTTTTTCCGTGTGTGCAGTTTCATTTATTTTCTCCCCAATTCACAAGCAGATCACTTTCCGTTAATTAAGTAAAAAGTACTTAGTGGAATTGATCTGAATTCAGGTCTAAGAGCACTCACTAATTCTGCTGTTAGTTTTAGGAAGCTGGTGGCAAAAAGCATCTATCAAGACAAGTTTGTGGTGGATGCAGGCTCCACCCATGGTTAGAGTCACAGTCAAATGTCCGCAGTTTAGCAGCTTGCCTGTGTGTCAGCTGAGTACCAGGAACTGTAAGCATACTTCAGTCTATAGAAAATGCAAGTTAACATAACCCTGTATAACCTGCTATGAAATAGGTCGAAAAAAATCACATTTTCCATTATTTTTACCGGCACAGAGATTATCTCCATTCCAACACACAGTAACCAGTTAAATTATGCTTAACAGACACAGCCCATAGTGACGGATGTGTTTCAGCCCACGATGCCAGATCAAACTCACTTTGACGTTTCACCAGTTAAACAAAGAAGGAGGGAGGAGAGGCAAGACAGGGGGACGAGGGCACCCATCTGCTGCCACACAGAAGAGAAGCAACAAGTCAGAAGGAGGAACAAAACCTCTTGATTTCTTCATTAGCGCCCTCCCCAGTAGACAGCGCTGATCTTCTTTTAATAGTGTATCACTCTTTTTCAAGTAGATGTACAGCTCTCATTAGAGATAATCCTCCACGCTCCCCCATCTTTCGTTTCCCAGCTTTATGCAGATAACATTAGTTACTGTCTTTCTATTGTATTGTTCCATTTTGTGTACTCAAAGAACTGTCTGCATTACAATAATTTAGGTATGTAAAATGGGATTAAGAAGGGAATTGAATGAATCAGCCGGAGTCATACAGTAAATAATCAAGGAAATTTTAAACAGTAAAACGCACCACTATAATTATGCAGGTAACACCGATTGATGCTTTTTATTGAAACTTTCTTAATCCTCAATGTAGACAGATTAAAAGACACAGCAATGATTCTTTTTCCCTAATAATATTTTCCTGTGGAAGAGAAATACATATTCCAGGTAATGCATTTGCTAACATCTTTTTTATGGTACATAGAGGGAGCTGTTGGCATAGGTTTATTAGACCAATCACAGTGAAAATTTTCCATTGTTACCAAACCCTTTATAAGATTTCATTATTACTTTAACTGGAAAAATCATACCCTCATCAATATGGGAATAAAGAGAATCTTAGAAGTTTTATGCACATGGTGAAGATATGAATTGTAATACACAATTCTGTCTTTTGCTGGACATTATATTCATTAGGATATGAACTCCAATACAGAAAAGTTTTATTCCTGTATATAAAATTAGGGAATATCAGCTTCAGAATTTATAAAATATATAGAAACATAATGGACACATGAGATAACTATACATATTCCAGAGTGTATGCATATGAGATATTACTGCTAATACTGCAGGACAGTCTGAAGGCTAAAAAGTGGGGTTTTGTCATCAGCAGAATCCAGTGAGAACACTGTCCCTGTCTCTCCCTCTGCTGACCCCCTCTGATTTTTTCTCAGGCTGCTGCTGAAACAAGGAGCAGTCAAGTAGTACAGGAGAAATATTTAGATGCTGCTAATTACCATTGCAAAGGCAGCGAGACTACTTTATTGTACAGTTCTCTTTCTCTCTCCTAACATGGGCACCTTAAATTTTCACTAGCTTGGCCTCAAGATTAGTATAAACATTCAAAGTTTCCAAAACCAGGCAAACTGTACCTTATATAAATGTCACAGCTATAGAAGCTGTCTTTAAAACTAGCTAAGGAAGGATCAGGTTGAACAAGAATATTTTTAATAATGAAAAATTAATCCACTCGATTGTTGTTTTTTTTAAACATAGAGAACATTTTGTTAACTTTTCACCCATCTCATTTCATGACTGAAGTGTGGAATTTCCAAACTCCATATGGCACTTGCAGTACCGATACCCTTAAATTAGGAGTACTCCCTCTGCTGTCCTAGTTCAAAAACCCTCAACAGGAAGTTCTGGAATTTACATAAGAGATGTTAATCCCTAAGAGATGTCTGGCAAAACTGTTCAGGCTCCCAGCTTCAAACTGCAAGTCAACCCTGGCACTTTTATCCAGATCAGTGTTGAGACTCTTAGGACTTCTATCAGAGCTGGACATGACAAAGAAATAACATTTCTGCATTTTGTGAGATAGCCTTAAACTCTAGGAGCATCGTAAACACTGAATATTTTTTCACATTTCATATATTAAAAATTCTGCACATTAACAACAGGGTTGTTTAATTTCACAGCAAGCACACAGATGTTAAGTTGTACGTACATGGTCACATATCCATTTTTCATTTGACTCATAAACGGATTACATTTGGGGTTGAACAAAAAGAAAGTTATTTACAATTCCCAGCCTGTGTTTGACCTCCTCTTCATTTCAATCAGTGAGAGGTTTGACTGCCTTCCGTGTAAGTAAGAAGGAGCCCTTCGTTCCAGCTCACATGTCAATAAGATTTTATTTACTGCTCAGTGCTGTGCTGAGCAGGTGCAGTAGACACCTACTTTGATGGCTGGAATAACAAAGACTACAGAATGATTTCTCTCTATCTCAAATTTTATATCTCTCTGGTACTTAAAATAAATTAAAGATTGCATTTCTCACTTGAGGCCACAATTCAGCATCATACTCAAGCAGAAGTTAACTTCAACGCATGCACATTCCCAGTGATTTAAATAAAACTATCTCTATGTTTATAGATAGCTCCACATTTTGAATAGTGATCCAAGCAGTTGCCTAGATTTCTGCTTTAGCAAGTCCACAATATCTGAAGTACCCATATACTTATTTAGTAACTTTTTTTTTCCTTTTTTTTTTTTCCCAAGTGTTCTAAAACCATCCAAATTGGTGGAATTTTTTCATTCCTCATACAGTATTTGGAACTATGGTTCCTTTGTAGCAGTTTATGAAGGAGCAGAAGGGGATATTTTGTTAAGGATAGATGTACTGAAAAATAAAAAATGGAAATTTTTGTAACTCAGACATTTCATGTTTGGAAGAAAACTAAAAACTAATCTTAACTAAAGTGCTTTTGTTTCAGTTCATGACACTAACAGTTGCTGTAATTGTGGTGTTGAGGCAAAGAAGTTCTGCATTGTGAAAAACATACACTAAATTGTTCCTAAGTATCTCAGAAAATATTTCTGTTGGGTTTCTCTACCTTCTGCCAGAAAATTTGTATAGTCACAGTGCATTTAGTTTTCATTGAACATCCTTCTCCATAGCAACAAATCACACAAATACGTAAGTACATTGTATGGGAAAAGTCAAGGTACCCAGGCAGCCCATACTAATCGTTACTTGTGCATAAAAAAGACCATGAGATACATCTGAAATGGAGGACCTGAAGCATTTCAAAACTCTTAGAATCAGTCTGCTCCCTCCTGGGCCAGGATAGGAACAGGTGATGATTAATGACAGACATTAGAGAATTATCTAGGAGAATGAGACTGGATGGACTTGTCTTATCTGTGGATGGGAGATATCTCACATTAACTACAAGTCCAATTGATGGGGATTCAGGACACTACTGGTTGGTAGGTGGCGTTGGAGACTACTTTTTTGCTAACTTTTCTACAGTCTTTGTTAAATAATGGAAAACTTTATCAGGGAGTGTATGATAGGATGAGGGGTAACAGTTTTAAACTGAAAGTGGGGAGATTTAGATTAGATATGAGGAAAAAATTCTTTACTCTGAGGGTGCTGAGAGACTGGAACAGTTTGCCCAGAGAAGCTCTGGATGGCCAAACTGGATGGGCCTTTGAGCAACCTGCTCTAGTGGGAGGTGTCCCTGCCCATGGCAGGAGGGTTGGAACTCAATGATCTTTAAGGTCCCTTCCAACCCAAACAATTCTATTAAGTAGAAAACTTGCAAGTTATGGCTACCACTTATCCTAACAATTTTCTTTAAAAATTAGTCTACGTACTTTGTTTGCTCCTGTTTTCCCAGAACCCTACTTTCCCATCATTATTGTTTTATTTACTCGTAAATAGAGACTGTAAATTTTATAGAGCCAGGAATTACCTCTGTACTCTGGAATTCAGGGTCCTGGTTGCAAATTCTGACCTTTATTTCCTTCACTTCTTCTATTGGGAGAGAGCTCAGTTCCTCAGTAATACTTCTGCTTCTCATTCTTAGTGAACAGAAAACTACTGTTATTGAAAGTGCATTTCAGCAAAAAGAATGAAACCACAATGGATTGGGATTTTTTTTTTTTTGGATGACTTGTAAATTAACCTGGATTATAGATAAATTTACTGACAAGAAATGTCATACAAGCAAATATTTTACTACTCCTGGAACCTTTTTTTACAGAAGTATTCATTGTGTCCAATTCTGGTAGCATGCAGAGAAATAGGAAAAAAATAAAATTAAAAAATATTCTGGAGGTGTTTAGTTGAAATAAGGCAAGATCTATAGCAATACAACATGCAGAATCTTTGCCTTGAAGTGCCCAGTCATACTTCCAATAAATGGTTGAAGCCTTAAAGGAACGATTTATAATTTGCAAAAGAGGAAAATTAGACCATACAAAAGTGACTCAAAGCAGAATTTAGAACGCTGTGCTCCAAAATATGTACACTACAGGTAAAAGCTCCTACTATAAGTAGATTAGATGTGTTCTCCATTTGTAAGATTGCAAGATTTCATAAGTTTTGCTTTCTTTGTCAGAAAAAAACCCAAACTTTTTCAAAAGCCTTTTCATTTATGTATTTTTGGGTGAAAGCTGTGTCTTTTCTCTGACCATGAGTAAAAACAATAATGAAAACTAACCAAATACCACCTCACTGCACTTACCAACATGTACTCCCATAATAATTCCACTTGATGTAGTGTAGGGACTTGAACTTAAAACTCTTTCACCCGCTATGAAATCATGAGAATATGGAGAAGATGTAGGCAAGTCTTACTTAGTTCCTCTTGGAACTCTTCCCTTTTGAATGAACAGTGCAATTGCCTTTCTTGTAATTAGCTAAAGCAGTTAGACAAAAAGAGAAAAAGACTGTAAAATGGACACCTCAGGCAGACATGAGAAAATTTTGCTTTTTCATTAAATCTCTCTCAAAAAAGATGCATGATTGGTAAGTAAATAAGAGTGGAAATGCAGATTGCTACTTCCTTAAATTAGTTCTATGACATGCTATTTAGAATGGGAAGTTCAAGGACACACAAAACGTGGCTATGCAGAGGAGAAAGCAAAAAACAACAAGGCTTGCTGAAGGCACACTGGAAATCACTATAATTTATCTACCTGGATGTTTTGGTGTCAAGTCTATGAACATAAGTCCAGTTCTGCACAATCAACAGCACCAGCTCTTCAAGCAATATAAATCACTAGGCTTGTAGTTCCTGCTTAAGTTCCTGGTCTAGATTATGCTTATTTAAATTAATAAGCCAATTTTAAAATAGGTTTTAGCATGTTGGTGAAGTCGCATTTCTTTAATCTCCCGTTTATAATAGTGTATGACTTTACAGAAAAACACTCATTTTTGGATTATCTTTTGAGGCATACGCTTCAGAGAGAGCACAGATGGTCCAATAAAGGGTACTTTTGTATTACTCCTGTAGTGTAAGAGAACTCATTTGCTTAGATAGAATTTAATGAAGGCTCATAACAATTTGATACTATCCCAAAATCAGGACAAATAAACGAGCGTAAAACAAACCAGTCATCTGAGATAGAAGTTGCCCCAGCATTCTTGAATTTCAAAAAACTTTGAATCCTGAATCAAATCTAAATCAATAAGACACCATGTTATTTTAATCCAGATGGACACTGAAAAGACATCTGGGATAGGATTCATGCTTGAAACCAATACTCGTGTTCTCATAGTCACAGCTGGTAATGTCAGTTTTTTAAGTGTTATTAATCTAATATTTTCTCATTTAGACAAACTTCTGGGACAGCATCATTGCGGACAGAGATCAGCCCCTTTTCCAAACATCTTTTAGACTATGGCAGCAACAGAAAAGCTTTACCGTAAAATTTAACAACGCTAAAGGCCAAGACTCAGTGAACCTCCAAGCTGGGCCCTGGCAACAGTTATGCTTAGCATAGGCACTTGAACTCGGATGCTTGTTAACTTCTAAGATAACTTCATGTGACTTCACAGAACCATAGAATGGATTAGTTGGAAGGGACCTTAAAGATCATTGAGTTCCAACTCCCCAACCATGGGCAGGGACACCTCCCACTAGAGCAGGTTGCTCAAAGGCCCATCCAGCTTGGCCTTGTACACCTCCACGGATGGGCCATCCAGAGCTTCTCTGAGCAAACTGTTCCAGTCTCTCAGCACCCTCAGAGTAAAGAATTTCTTCCTGATGTCCAATCTAAATCTCCCCTTTTTCAGTTTAAAAATGTTCTCATTCGTATTATCACTACACTCCCTGATAAAGAGTCTCTCCCCATCTCTCCTGTAGGCCCCGATATCAATTATGTGTTGGAAGGTCTCCCCAGAGCCTTCTCTTCTCCAGGTTGAACAACTCCAACTCTCAGTCTGTCTTCACAGGAGACATGCCTCAGCCCTCTGATCATCTTCTTGGCCCTCCACTGCACACATTCCAACAAGTTCACGTCCTTCTTGTGCTAAGGATTCCAAATCTGGACACAGGTAGGGTCTCACCAGAGGGCAGTGAGGGGCAGAATCACCTCCCTCGACCTGCTGGCCACACTTCTTTCGATGCATCCCAGGATGTGGTTGGCTTTCTGGGGTGCCAGCATACATTGCTGACTCGTGTTGAGCTTCTTATCCATCAACACCACCGAGTCCTTCTTCCCAGGGCTGCGTTCCAGCCACTCTCCGCCCAACCTGTATTTGTGCCTGGGATTGCCATGAAACAGTGCAGGGCCTTGCACTTGGCTTGGTTGAACTTAACGAGGTTCACAGGCCCACTTCTCAAGCCTGTTTGGGTCCCTCTGAATGGCATCCCTTCCCTCCAGTGTGTTGACTGTACCACACAGATTGGTGTCATCAGCAAACTTGCTGATGGTGCACTGTCCCACTGCCTATGTCTCCAACAAAGAAGTTGAACAGCACTGGTCCCAGTACTAACCCCTGTGGAACACCACTTGTCACTGTCTTCCCCTTGGACACTGAGCTGTTGACCGCAACCCTTTGAATGCAGCCATCTAGCCAGTTCCTGATCCATGAAGTGGTCCTTCCTTCAAATCCGTGTCACTCCAGTTTAGAGACCAGGCTGTCATGCCAGACAGTATAAAATGCTTTACATAAGTCCAAGTAGATGACCTCTGTTACTCTGTGGGCTTGTACGTAAGTCTGTGGACGTGTCTTCATCTTCGTCCTTCTGAAGACTGTTGAGGTAATTTGTTCAGAAGTACAAGTCCCAAGTTACAGGCAGCCTGCAAGAAATAGTCCCACAGTCTCCCTTTTCTGACGTTCTGACTTTTGATTTCTGTCTTCTCTATTTTCTCCCTCTGTAATCCCAAAATTGAGATTTTCCTGGAGGGAGATCCAAGTATTGTTAGACCAATTCCTAGGAACCAATTCCTCTTCACACAAAATGCAGCACAATCATTACAAAGATGCTATTTGGTTTTCAAAGTTTTGCTAGTAGCTCATCACTCTCAAGATACAGCTCATGTGCCAATATGCCTTAGTATTTTAAGAAATCCTCCTCACTCTTGTTTTATAATTTCAGAGAATAATTTCACTATAGTGCAAAACCTATTCTGTTTGTACAATGTCTTCTGTGAAGTTATAGCAGGAATCCACCATCTTTTTAAAAGGTAGGAAGTTCTAAGTGTTAGCTCATATAACAATTTATTTCCAGGGAAATATGTTTATATAGCTATTAATTATCTTTCCCTTGAATGATTTTAAATGTTGGTAGGATAAAGTTAACTTGTTTGGCTTGTTGGATTAATTTCCTATCCTACAGAGAGAGAAAAACTTACAAATCTGCTCTTGATGTTTTTTAAGCACAAGTCCCAGGTGTTTCATTTTTAAAAGATGTTACAGCAATAAAAATGTTATTAAAGTGTCTTCGTTCATGCTGTTATAGTTTAGGTTGTGTCAGCATTTCCATTACAAGCTCATCTTTTCCAGAGAAAACGCTCTGGTCCATTGGGTAAATAACACATGTTTTACTATGACACACACCCAGGAAAGCTAGAAATATTACAGGCTAAGATTGTTTAAGATAATTTCTTAATTCCACAAAGTATATGTTGTGTTGTAATTTTTTCCCATCAATGAATAAATCCAGTACAACCTGTCAGTGATCACTAATTTCCTTGTACCACTAACTGTGTTAGCATTATTTTTTACTTACACTTTTTAAAAATGAAAATCTAGAGAAAATGTATTTCTCATTACTATCACGCATATTTGTAATTAGCATAATGCGTTGAAACTTCAGTTGACACTTAGAATTGGTGTGGAAATGGAGACTTGATGGGGCCCTGAAAGACAGGTTAAAAGCAAAGTTTTTGGAGGTAATTTTTGGAATTGAGTTCTCAGCACTGCTGAAAAAAGATCCCAAATGTCTCGGACTTTGTGTTGCATTATGGAAGTACTCCAAATCAAAGGAAACTTCTGATACTTGTGTCTTAAGCGACATGACAAAGGCTGCAGAAGGAGTGGTACAAGAAGGAATCAAAAATCAAGAGATGCATTTCCCCAGGTGACCACTGAATATGATACACCTCAGTCTATAAATTATTATCTGTCTGCTTTCTCAAAAGGCAGCTCACAGACCTTTCAAGTTCAGTTTATATGTTTTCAGTCATCTATTGTTATTTCTAGACACCAGCCTTACTGTTAATAACACCGCATCTGTTAAACTGAATTCTGAGCTCTTCTCCTGCTCTGGGGGTTCAATGAACTTTTGGGCCATCACCATGACCTGTCATATTTCCACATTCCTTCTGCCTCATCTGACCTTGCAAAAGGTCAGGTGCCATTACAACAGCTTGAAAAATAAGTGGTTTGACTTTCACACCTGAACTCTTCACTCAGTATTTGTTTTTAAGAGCTAACACTCATTAATACAAGGGATGGATGATCTCTGAGCTTAATCTAATTTAGTACAGGAGGCTAAAGTCTTCATAGTCTCAGGCCAGTTTTTCATTTTTGTTTTTTATTAATCTCAGAATCCACTAAGACCAACTATTTAATTGAAGACAGGTTTATTGTAGAAATACTTTGAAGCCACTTCTGAAACTTGGGACTCAGGTATACCAGAAGCTGTACAAATATACAGGAGGAGATTTTTCTTATCTACCTTAGGTAAGAAAAAAGTTAAGGAAGATTTTAGTGGATGAAATGAATAGAGATGAAAAATAGAAAGGAGTATCTTCACCATCTTTTGCACATCAGGATGGGTGTTATTAAATAACGTACCTTAAGCCACACTGAAAGTCAGTGATAAAGCCAAAAGTAATGCCTTGTCCTGCCTGTAGTCAAGGCTTCCCTTAACCCCAAACTGCTTATATTTAAAGATTAAGAAATCAAAAATAATGTTTGGTTTATTTAAACTCTTATGTCTACCAGCAGATTGTGGTTTGTTAATTTTTGCATTATTTGCAATTGTTCAAGACATGTTTTGTAGGATTATAATTCATCTGGTGTACTGATTAAAAAGACTGTCTTTTGACTGTTTCATTTAGGTATTTAATACCAAGTTCTGTGATTAGGTGCAGCTATTTTTTCTCTTATTTCTTTGTAACTTTTGTGAATGGGTGACTCCTCTTTCAGGACACAGATCATTGTTCTCTTGCTCCAAATCAAGTACTGACGTTCTGTGCCATGCATAAGAATGTTGAGTAGTTTTTTTTCCTGTCCAACAGGAGTGGTAAGGGGTGGATCATGCACTGGAAGTATCCAACTCTCTTTCTCTCTCTATTAAATCAGGGTGGGAATTTTTTTGATGAATTTAAACTACAGACTTCAGGTTTGGTTGGTTGCAACTCATAGTCCCCCATTTCTGTCTTCTTTTCCATAATTACTTGATCTAGTTTTGTTACAATAATGATTGACATTTCAGTTCTCATCTCATTTCTATTATACTGCGGATTATGCATTTTTCTACTGTGAAAGATCTTTGCCTTTCTCATCCTCTCTCGTATTACTTAAAAATGGCCAAAAGGGTCAGTCTTTTTGCAGAGGCTCACAGATATAGGGAAGATTCTCCTATCTCAGCTAAGTTAATTTTGAGGTGCTTAAAAACAAGAAGTCCGAAGAAAAGTGTTCATTACTTGAGTATGAGTTTTTCTGAACATTTTTCCTTAAATCCAGTTTTCTGGAATGAAGTATTTTTGGCATTGACAGTTCTCATAAAGAGAAAGCTAATGATTTTCTTCTGAGCATAATATGCGGATAATTAAGATAATGTTTTTAGCAATCTGAAGTGTTTAACTGCCTTCATACAATATAAATCTTTTTTTTTTGCACCCTTCATATATTTAATTTAACTATGCAACAAAACAGTATAAATAAATATGATGGTTTGCATAATTACACAGCTACTTTCAACATTATGTTTTTTAAAGTCTTTTTTAGTCTTTCACTTGGCAATTTCCTCCATAACTGGGCAATTTAAGATTATTTTTTTTCTTTTTCTTTCTCCTTGCTGTATTAAATGTCTGTGTCTAAGCATGAAGTATTTGCTTTCAGTTTGTTTATGTGTGTGGAAACAATGAGGCACAGAAAAATATGCATAGCTCTATATATTCTCTGTATAATATGTATGCATATGTGTTTATATATGTGCATACACAAGCACATTTACATCTAAAAATTAGATGGTCTATGTGTTAATGAAGAAATATTTAATCAACTGTGGGACCTTGGAAACATAATAATATAAAGCATCTGCTTATTTTGAAGTTATATCGGAAAGTGGTTATTAATCATTCTTTGATAAATTGAGGAAAGCTTTGCTGGTACAAAGACATTGGAGAGATTTGTTGTGATGAATTTTTGAAGACTGTTGGCGAATAAGCCATTTTGGGGGGTGGTGTGACTCTTCTGGTGTTTTTTAGAAAGAATTACAGGGAACAACACTGAGTTTAGTATGTATTATATTTGTGAAAGACAGGAAAAATGACTGAAAGAGCTCCAATTGGAAATATTGTTTATACCTTTATACCTCTCAAATGTTTTGCTCTAGATCCAGGTACACCTTGTGCATCTTCATGACAGTGGTTGCCAACTGTCATTTGTGAGAAGCTGATACAGGACAAATCCGCCTTGGCAGCTGTGCAAGGGCTAACATGCATCACTCGGCTGCAGAGAGGAAGGACTTTTCAGCACTCAGGTTAACATTCATTGTTTTACGGAAAGGGAATTTCAGGTCTCAGGCTCTGTAGGCTTGCTCAGAGATGCACATGGAGAGAAGAAATGTTGAGAAACTGCTACATAAAGCTGTCATTGTCCTTACCTTGAATACCAGCCATTCTGTTGTTGTACCAGAGAACTTGTTATAGAGTATGAAAATCAGTGGTAATATTTCCACCCGTGCTTTCTAAAAGAAGAATATTTGGGATGGTTTATATTTTGTGTAAAGTGTCTGCACATATGTTTCCCTGGAAACTTTCTAAAACCTGAATATCTTCAAGGTTTTAAACTATTCAGTTGCTTTCCATTTCTTTTTCAATAGCTAGCCAATACTCTTCACTGAAAAGATGAATAGAGATTATTTTTTATTTGTGAAATTCTGTTTAGAGAACTGTTCTGGCAGTGACAAAACTCTTGCTGTGAAGCCTTTCTCTGAGCAGTTAGACTTTTACCCTTAATGCACACACAGCAGAGTTCCTGGGGATTTCGTTGTCCACTGGAAGCATATGAAAGGAATTTCATGCACTGAGATTCTTCTCAGTGCCTTCGCCATTAAAGTGACAAGCTTGAAATGAAATATTTTTAAATAAAAAATTTTGCATTTTTGAGAAATGACAATTATTAGTCCTCCATGCTGTTAACTTTACATGAATCCTGCCTTGGAAGGGAGAATGTTTTGTATCTGTCAGATACTAGCTTGCATGAACTTGCTGAAACTTCTGAGAATTTTAGATCCTGTACATAGATTGGATTTAGAAACAGTTGAGAAATAGAGGAGAAATTTTAGTGTAATTTTTCCAGTTTCTGCAGCATTCTGGTACAAAGAATGATACGGCTGAATTCAGTGTGATTTTTTAAGAATTTATATCATGTTCAGTACCTTGTACTTACATAACGCGATTTATCCATAGGTCTCTGTGTACCTTTCTGAGGAGAAAAGGAATCCTCATTTCACAAGCAGGTGATGTCTGAAAGCAGTGATTTCTCTCATGCTCACAAAGAAAGTCAACAACTAGGGCTGAGAGTAGATTCTTTGACCCCTTAATCTGTATAGACATCATATCACAGAATCATAGAATGGTTACAGTTGGAAGGGATCTTAAAGATCATTGAGTTCCAACCCTCCTGCCATGGGCAGGGACACCTCCCACTAGAGCAGGTTGCCCCATCCAGCCTGGCCAGATAAACCATCCCAGGTCTATATAAACAGTCAAGGCTACTTAGATTTAAAATTATTAATGCTCCTGCTGCAATTCCTCTACCAACAAAACACATACACAGTGTTCAACTGGAAACTGCAGAGCATGACAGTCAATGTGTTGCTATAATACTTGTTGTTATGAATTAATGAAATGATTTGCATTTATATGGCACACTTCATGCAGAAGCAACACATGGCATTATACACTTAAACTACATTACAATTAAACAGAACTTCTGCTAGAGAAGTCAAGATTAGGCATCCAAAAAAAATACCCACCAAAAATAATAATAATAATAATAATAAAGTTACATATCTCACAGCTCTGATGGGAAGCAACTTATAAAAAAATTCAAATCTTTAACAAAGGGCACCTGCAAGTCTTACTGACAAAGGCAGTGACTGATCAGCTGTTCAGGGAGGTAAGCAGAGATGAAAACAAGATGTTCATAGTATGCAAATACTGTAAAAACAATTACGCATTTGATAGGATGCTAGTATCCTCAAGGGCAGTGCAATAAGCCAATGTATGTAAGGGACCATTCTAGATGCTGAATTTGGTGCAAAGCAGGGACCTATACAATGAATGGTCAACAGCCTGCAAACATGAAGGTAATGCTTCTCCCTGAGACAGAAATGGTCTTAACCTACTAAATTCCTGAGATGGCTCAAAAGAAGTCTGAGCAGCGCAGCTCACATAGGCTGATTAAGAAATTAAAATTCCATTCCCAGCCAAACGTTGAGTGAAGAAACACTGTTGAGAGAGTTAGGACCTAAGCAAAAGATAAAAAAAAATACAATTTTCTTTTCTGTGAGTTAGGGAATTAGGAAAAAAAATATTTACAAAAATCCAAAGTTAGTCTTCCAAACAAAGCTATTCACAATCAAAAGGTAGGTTATCAGAGACTAAATTTATTTTCAGAGACCTCACTATGAAAATATGAAGAGACTGCATCTTCTTAATCTCTCTTGGAAAAAAGACGGTGAAATCTGTGAGACACCTGTTTATGCCTCTGGAGCTGAAATACTGCCTCATACAGAAGTTCTGAGATATTAGTCCTGGTGCATTGGCCAAGCCTTTTCTCTAGAAGTGTGCTTCTCTAGGCTCTTCTAGTGTCCTGTTTACTTTTATAAATAATTTTTGACTGAATCAAGTCTGCCTTTCCGAACAGCCTCGGTTCCCTCAGTTACCTTTATGCACACAGGTATCGAAAAAAAAAAAAAAAAACAAACCAACAACTACATTTCTCTTGATTATACCCTGCTTTACTAAGAAAATGCTATGGTTGTAACCTGTACTGACTTGTTTAATATTTCTTCTCTATAAGATTTTTCCTACTGGAATACAGCGAGCAATCAGAGATGCTCAAGGCTTCCTGAAGTCTTCTCCTGGATCTTCCAGGAGTTGGTCTAACATTTGGTACATCATGGTTATTTGCAACACAAGCTAAAAGCTTTGTAACATAATAAGAGTGGAATTTATGTTAAAGGTTAGGGTAATTGTAATAACGCCCCGCAATGAGTGTAAGGAAGAGTTTTCCACCATCAGAAAGTCCTTTGTTTTGATTCAACTATAAGTAGAGTGAACCATACACTACAAAATAGTCCATCTGGCCATCTTCCTTTTCTGAAAACACCATGAGACAGTTTTTGTAGCGTTTCTGCTACAGGAGCCCACAGAACTCTACCACACATCATGTTTTATTCCTTCAGCACTCTCCTCACTTCTGTGAGGCTGCAATGGTGGTTCTGAGGGACAGCTTGGAGATTTTGAGATGAAAAATGTTTGGCAGACCTTCCTGTACCAGGCAAGAATCTGAGGGCTAAACTTAAAGCTATGATAGATTCTTGTTCTAGTGAGCATAAAGTTTTCAGACTTAGCAATAAAAGGCATTAAATGTTAACAAGATTAGTTATTCAAAGTAAAAAATAAATTTTTTATTAACCATGTTTGGACAGCTTTTCCAGAAAAGAAGAATTTTCAGTCAAGAAGACTTACATTTACAAAAGATTGTAAAAATGTAGAGGAAAAAAATTTAAAAAACAATCAAAACCAAGCAGATATTTTTCAGAAAATGCCTCACCAGCCAAGCTGATTAGAAACATGGCAGGTTCTTGATAGGTTGGTATTAGTGGCAATGGCACAAAGGAGTTCTTATTCTCTGGGGTTTTGGTCTTTTCACTGTAAACAAACTGTCATCGGTGAGCAAGAGTGCAAACTAAATGTATACCGCATGTCCTGCAGAAGCTGAAGATAATCCATGGTGTTGCATTTCAAATATTAAATAAAACTTTCCCCTTGGATCTCATGGATCACATCACATATTTCATGTTCTTCAGACGACACAAGTTGGCTGTGGGATTTTGCAAACGTGGCATTGCCCCTCTAGCATTATAAATATTGGGAGTTGTGGTTACCTGAGGTATCTTCTCATTCCTCAGCTTATACTCAGCTGTGATCATCCACAGTCTTGACATATCAGACAGAACACAGAATAGGTTATTCTCAGTGTATCCAGCTTCACTTCTAAACCCAGTGCCATGATCCACGAAAGCTGCACGAAAGCTGCACAAAAGCTGCAGTGGGGATTCCTTTTCTGGGGCACTGGCATAAGAACCACACTGTGGGAATGTAAGACAGCTTAAGGTATTTGACCAAAATAAAATTATACCTGTATGAATGATCAGCAATAAATTCGAGCAGCCTAGTGTAAATGTTGACAGCTATAAATTACATATGAATGGATAAGCCTTACCAGTGGATTGGATGAAACAAAAATTGACATAAATAAATATATCAGAGAAAAGAAGAAAATAAAACAAACAAACAAGCAAAGACAAAAAAGAGGGAGAAAAGTAGCAATTTGCACACCCAGGAAAAAACATATCAGATTGTCCCTCCAGCCATGCTGGCCATTTAGGCACGGAAAAATTACTGAAGGCAGATCATCATTATTAGAGCAAGAAAAAGATGTCCCTAATAACTGTGTTATCTGCCATCAAATCTCCAGAGACAAAAATAGACTCATTTGCTCCAAGGTTGCAGGGGTTACAGAGTGAGGCAGGAACCGCAGAAAAAGAGATTGATACCAGGGATTAAAGATCACAGCTGTACAGAGAGGAGGTGGAAAAAAATTGGCGCTGTTTTAAAGCCCTGATGAAGGAAAATGGTGCCTTGCTAAAGAAGGTGACAACTGAAAGATAAAAGTAGAAAAAAAATGTTTTAATATTACAGCTGAGCAAAGTGTTGGTAATGAAATTGAGCTGCAGTTTTGCTTAGTTTTGTGCTTCTTCCCAGAGCAAGAGCTTGGGCCAGCTTCTCAAGGTGAGCAATCCTAAGCCAATTTATTATATCTTCAGGTGAAAATGATACAGGGGAAACTGTGATTTCACTAGCTTAGACACAAACCCAGCCACACGGTTACCCAGGCTGGTGCAGTGGACTGTTTCATTTCGTTATTGAGTTACCTCAGGCCTGACGGTGGCAAAGCAGAGGTTGGTGCTCGTGCAGGGCCGGAGCTGCTGAGCTTCGCAAAGCTCAGGCTGAGCTACAATGCAACCAACCAAAATAGCTGCTGTAATGGTTACCAAATCCCCCAACGCAGCAGGTCTTAAATTACAAGCCATTAAAGATTAGACTACGAGCTACTGGAGGAAATGCTAAAGAGGAAGATTTCCTCAGACTTGTATCTCCTGTGAGAAAGATAGGTGGACCCACAATGCATGATTGCCAGCATATTAGACTTGCTCACAAACCGGAAACCTTCTTCTCTTAGCACTTGACCCTGAGAAGTGCTAAGCAGGCTACCTCCCCCTCAGACTTGGGGGAGAACAGAGAAACAGAAAAAAACTTCCTTGAACTCTGTCAGCTTTGTTGAGATTATGAATCTAGAAGCCTAAATTTAGCTTCTTGAGTTGCAGGCTATAAATAGGGATGGTCAAAATCTAAAGGAAACATTTTAGAATCTTTCTCCCATTTTTTTAATATTTTCTTTTCCAAAATTCCAAAAAATTTCCTCTAATGTCAGCGGCCTCTGATTTTGACTGCGTGCTGATAATTATATAGTGATGATGATTCACTGAAACAATTAGATATTTGCTTATGCTGCAGTTGGCATTAAATCCATTTGCATTAGATGAGCACTGTCTACATGTCCTGGAACCAAATCTCTGTTAAAGGTCCTTTGTCCTCCTTGGAACCCCACCATGGTTATCCATGTTTCAAGGACATGTTGCCATGCTGGAGGGGAGTTTGGAAGAATTTAACATGTTGCTGAGTACTTCATGCTGCAAAGTCATTCTCGTGTAAGTACCCAAGCAGCTTTATACGTGTGACTAAGGGCTTTATGTGTATAGTTACATAGCCTGTAGCTAGGAAGAAGTGTCCATATAGTGATTTTGTATTAAAATTACAGTCTTAGAGTACATTAGCTGTGACATTTTCTTCAGTGAATGATAATGACAGGATTGGTAGTGAATTAGGCCAAAGAGACAAGAGAAACGTCACGAGGTTTTAAGAAGTTATTTATCCCTATATCTGGCTAGGCAACCCCAGATCACAAGGGGCCAATTTATTATTTTAAGTGAGGTGCTGAAAAGCTATAGAGCAGAGAAACATGTTCTGTCTGCTGCCAATAAAGGTTAAAATGGCTTAAAATGACTATAAATATTTGTTGTAGATGAACTTTGTTCTCTTCAAGGTTTTGAAAAAGAATCAGAAAAAAAAAATGTTTTATTGTAATAAATCAATGTCCATTGGACTGTATAGAAATTACTTAAAGTAAAATAGATCTTGTAATTCCTTGAAACTAGCCACTAATGGCCAAGAGGTTAACTGAGGACCAAATCGTTATTGCTTACTACTTCTTTAGCTCAATGTAAAGGAAAAAAAAGTAAAAAGTAAAAACTTTTAAAAATATATATGCTGTTTTGACTGTTTACACTTCTGATATTAATGACATTCTTTGGTGCTTCCCCAGTATGCTGAGCATCCTCTCTGCCTACTTTCCATAAAAGTGGCTGGCCAATAGGAGCACCAAAGTCATATGCATTGTACTGGATCCAGTTTTGGAGTCCTCAACACAAAAAGGACATGGACCTGTTGGAAGGAGTTGGAACAAAGAAAATCAGAGGGCTGGACCACCTCTCCTATGAAGACAGGCTGTAAGAGTTGGGGTTATTCAGCCTGGAGAAGAGACGGCTCTGGAGACTCCTTCTAGAGGCTATGCAATATCTGAAGGCAGCACACGAGGAAGCTGGAGAGGGCCCTTTTAGCAGGTCATATAGTGATAGAATGAGGGGTAATGTCTTCAAACTGAAAAAGGGGAGATTTAGATTGGATACCAGGAAGAAATTCCCAGAGAAGCTGTGCCTGCCTCATCCCTGAAGGTATTCAAGACCAGGCTGGATCGGGCTTTCAGCCAGTGGGAGGTGTTCCTGCCCATGGCTAGGGGGTTGGAACTTGATGATCTGTAAGGTCCCTTCCAACTCTTACCATTCTACAATTCTATGATATATACCGTAGTAGCAACAGAGTGATGAAAAGGGCTGAGTTAGGATATTATTGCCTCAAGAGTACCTCAAATATTCCTTCACTGGGGCAATTCTCTGCATTGTGTCCATATACATCTTTGATCTAACTGCAAGAGAACATCCCTCAATACTTGTTATCACTTTTCCTGCGGGTAGGTGTCTCTCAGGGTAATGATCCAACACTAGTAGTACCAGCAGAGCCCATGTTGTCTGAGCAGTAAATTCCTGGGGAAGGCAACTTGCTCCTGGATTTCATCTTCCATAAGATGAAGAAAGGAGACCTTTCTTTTCACACAGCCCGCAGATCCAAGAAGACATAACTATTATCTTCCCAACCATAAGAAATGCATAACAATTAGAAGGGAATTTGAAAGTCTTTTTTTTTTATCATTTATTTCTAGGTGATAGGCTCATGGAAGCCTGAGTACAAGTGATGTTGCAGCTGGTTTCAACACTAACATAAGGAGGTGCAGTTCCTCAATCCCAGTGCCATTTTCTCTGCTTTCTCTGTCGGCAGAAACACAAATTCTGATTAACACATCTCAAGTGTTCTTTCCCTGAAACCTTTCTCCTGCATAAATGAGCTGGTAATGAATTTCTGCTGAACAGTTTTGAAGCATCTCTGCACCTGACTTCCCAGCGTACAAGATCATCCAGACTCACAACTCCAGTCTAGGTTGTTCTATGAATAATTTTAAATGATGAATGTCACTCACAGATACATAGTTCAGTAGATGTCAGATCTAGTGTTCTAGTGTGGATGTTTTCCAGAAAAACACTGCTGAAAGAAAAGTAGAAGGAGAATCTGAAGTTCTAAATAATTATCCTTCTTATATTGCTTCTTAGAGATTACTCACCATTAAACAGATTTAGGTCTTGTTAACTGCATGAAAGAAATTGCCAAAATTCTTTACGTGTACATAGGGACACACTTACTTCCTTGTAAAGTACCTCATGTGTTTGTTAGTACTACTTCCTGCATACAGTAATTAAGATTTATATTGGTTAAGGATATTTGATGCTAACACTGGAAATTATGCTTTTCTGTAATCAGAATGTAATGGGAAAAAAAAAAAGAGTACACTTGAGACTGTATTTGTGAATATAGCACTGTCATTTATATTTAGGTTGGCACTGCAATTCAAAGTTGTTGATCAGAGAGCAGTCATGGACGTATCTAAACTGAGCTTCACAAATACTGGACCCACAAAGATTTAGGGAGTTTTGTATTTTAAAATAAAGTTTAGTAACAGCAGAAACCTCTCTTTTCTCCAGAGAGAACATAATAAGTGTTTCTATATCAGAGCACTTAGTGAACAATAGTAATACCAGGAAAATCCACAGACCACTAAAACATGAACAATCTTCAAGAAAACTTCTGCTTTGTCCAATTTTTTTCCCCTAACATTATTGTTTTAGGATAACAGCTACTCTGCCTTGAAAAACATGTAATAATCATAGGGGGAAAAAATTGAATAAAGTAATAATAAAATTAGCTCCCTATTTTTTGAGGTAAAGAAGTTATGAACATCAAGGAAAGAGAGAGAGAGAGAGAAAGGGGAGAACAAAATTTTTTTCTGAATGACATACTGCATTGCCCCTTCTCTTTCCAGACATCCTCTTTGGAAAAGCAAGAGTCTTTGTATGACTAACATCTGCAACACAGCAATAAGAAATAATTCTGAGAGACTTTTTTCTTGGTAAACATCCTTGTTCTTAACAAAGTAAGAAAGCATTTTACAATTACATTTCAGAAAAATATAGAAATAAAAACTGGAAAATAGAATTTAGATGTGATCGGAGGGACTTATGACTGAGAGAGCAGCCTGAAGTGATATATTCCCACTAAATTCACACTTGAATGGGGAGAATGTAGTTCTTTCAGATGGGAAGTAATATAGCTTTCCTTCCCCATTTAAGAGGAATGCTGTACTTGTTGCCATAATCTGAGTTGTGCAGACTTTGGAAGATGGTTATAGATAGATACATTCATATAGCTGATTCTTTTTATCTTTTTTTCCCTTCTTCACTTTTTTGTTTCTTTTTAATTTTTTTTTTAACAGAAAGTCAGCTTACTTCAGATCAAAACTTGCTCAGGGTCAGAGACGAAGTGACCAGAAGACCTGAAAACTGAACATCAACATTCAGAAACACAGAGTGATGGTGTGTTGGTTTTTTTCACTATATCTAGAGTGGCATTTTATACCTGTCGTTTTAAGCTAGCTAAAGTGAAAGCTGAGTTTAATAAAGAATATTTTCAGGGCTCAAATGACATTAATGGGTCAAAAATGGAACCCCAAACACTATAACCTCCAGTGCTGCAAATAGGCACCTGACAACCTGGGATCTTGTATGTAATTTATTTTTCAAATGCAGATGAGATTGGAAGTGTTTTAGTTGAATTTATTTCCCTGTATAGACAACTTTCCTATGCAAGCAAAAGGAATTCAATTGAGTTTACCTACCTCAGCCCAATAAGCTTTGGTACACTGGTCACTTTGAACTAAATTTGACAGAAACACTGTCATTTAAAAAAAAATCATTAAATTCTTGTGGATTTTGTGAATGTTGGCTATCAGAGAGAAGGCATAGGTTCAAATGACATAGGAAAAAGCAGACAGAGCTCAGCTGACAAGTATTCTGTTGCGTAGCAGTGGTGGGCAATGAGCATATGTAGACCTCCCAAGTAGCCATATTATTATGTCTTTGTTAATCTGCTGCTGATGTGATGGGGCTATCCAAGGGATACAGGGCAGAGCTGAGGTTGTTGTTGGAGGCAAGGAAGGAATAAAGAAAAGGTACCATGTGGTCCATCAGAAAGATGGCTTCATTAGTTTCACTTCTCACAAAATTACTTGGTTTTAACAGTAAGAAGCAATTTCCTAAGTTTCCTAATGTCACTTGGCTAGACATAAAGAACAGTATAGCTTATGGGAATATCAAGATGTGCTAATTATATCATGGCTGATCCACTCTGGCATTAAAATCCCTCCTAGGAAGAATTCACCCTGTGAAGAGATTGTTTGATTTAGAGCCAGGAGAATTATAATAAATGTAATATATAACAAGAAAACAAATAAACAAAGAAGTTACTATTCACTAGTAAACAACTGCTTAAAAAATAACAATCATGCAGGAACTCCTGAAAAATAAGCCAAAAATTGGGTGATAAATAGGATTTGCCTAAAAACCTAGTAATTCCCTCTAAATAAAACTTTATTCTGGAAGTGCATAAAATATCCCCTGGAATAACTGTGATTCTAGTCATCTTGAAATTATTAATGAATTTCTCAAAGTTGACATATTTTGGATGGAAAGCAAAAGAGTCATTCCCTGTAAAGCCACAAGAAAAAGGGATATCCTGTCTTAGGAAATTGCCATAAACCACGGGGAAGACCCTGTCAGGCTAGGACTTTTCCTCTCATTAAGACTGCTCAGTTTTGCCCTGAACAGTGAATCAATCCATGAACATCATCTGGAAGCCAGATGTGCAATGATTTGAGGGATAATACAAACCACCACACTCTAGTTGTCTTGCTCATGCTTAATAACTACTTGAAGGCTTATTTACATATTTATTTTTATATTTTGATAGAAACAGTGTGGTGTTTTCTTAAAAAGCTCACTGGTGAGGATGGACCTCTTGAGAGAAAAGAGGCAGTAGAGAGCTGATTCATGGTATGCCATGTTCTGGACTGAGCATTATAATAATTGAGTTGCATGAAGAGGCTTTCATTTTGCCAGCATCTTCTCCAGAAAAGTTTATGAATCTAACCTTTCATTTCCAATTTCTCTTGTCTGTTCCACAAAACGAAAATATTTCCTCTGAAGCTGAATAGAAAGTTTCATATGCCACCAACTTTTCTTTTAATGTTTTGCTTAAGAAAAACAACATAACAAATTTCAGTCTGGATCAATCCCTTTTTTCTTTTTTTCCTAGTTTGACTGTGGAGACAAATAATCTATTATTTATATCCCTATCCACTGCATACACTTCTCTCTCTCCAGGGAGAAGATGAGACAAAGAACAAACCACCTACGACAGATGTTGCTCATATTCTTTCATGCACTATGGGAAGGTGTTCAGATTCTGCCATGGTGAAAGTGACATGTGAAAATATATAGAGTGGAAACTGTAATGGTGTTCTGAAGAGAGGAAATAGTTTATGTAAAACAATTTGCCTCTAACAAATCATCCTAGAAGCAGTTGCATCAAGGTAGGGAAACCACTGGGACACAACTCTCCATGTTACTCCTTGCATCCTGATTGTGTCCTCTACCTGCTTTACACCTGAATAATATTTACTTTGCAAGTTCCTAGATGAGTGCTACACAAATAGCTACAGGACCCTGCTCTTCATGATGCCATGATGGAATTCAAGTCACAGGGAGCAGAAGCAATGTGGGCCTTAAATTAAGGAATTATCAGAAGATTGTAAGGAAAAATATATTTCCTTAATGCAGAACACAATGCAATTGATTAAAAGGAGGGAAATTAAGTAATACCAATTAGTGCAAGACAGTAATAGTACCTTCTAGATACATCTGTGTTCCAATAGACTTTGAATAACTGTGATTTGCTAATTGGGAACTATATGTGTAACCAAGAGGATTCTGTGCTCTTTTCTAAATTGAAAGTCTGGTCTTCCTTCAGTACACACTTTCTGTATATTTTCTTTTAGTAACTGCTAGGAGATTTTTCAGCTGTACTCATTAGAAAGCTCCAGTTTGTCAAAAAAAGAAGCTCTCTACAGGAAAGGTTCATTTTTCATGAGTTCTTTTACTGAAATATATTTGAAAGCATCTGACATTATCTGGGTGTTTTCAGGAAAAGAAAGTTGGAAATTATGAACCGCCATGGCTGTGCTAAATTGTTCTAACTTGCAATTAAAAAAAAAAAATAACAGTTGAAATAAAAGTAAATGTTAAGTATACTGAAAGTATTCAAAATAAACAATTCAGCAGATCCACTGTGAAGTTTCTTGAAAGTAATTTTGTGTCACACTATCACCATTATCATCATCACAATCACAATTTAGCCCAACTTTGAAATCCTAGAAATGCTCATATAATTTGATAACTTTTACTATTCAAGGTCAGGGTGTGTCATAAATAAAGCTGCTTTGAAAAGTTGGCAGATGAAGACAGATAAACAGCTAATATCAAGCACTAAGAAATTAATTACTAAATTACTTGAAATAAGATAAGTTAAATTACTTGGGGAAATAAGCAGGAGAAATGGGAGTAGTAACATGGGAAGTTACATCTACATCTACAAACACATCTACAAATGCAGATGTAACATTATGGAAGGAAAGAACCCTGGATTCTTCAAACCATGATGCATAATGCTTGCTAATGGAAATCAGTCCCATTTTTGCCAGTATTGCAAAATCCTGTTGTAAATAAGACATTTCTCACTGTGGGAAGACTTTCCTAGGTGTTATCATCAACAGAGCAGTTACCAAGCCTGTGGGTCATTCTGTGTGTAGTCTGTTCCTTGGAATCTAAACCAAAATTTGGTACTAATTTAAACTGTGGAATACAATACCCATAATAAAACACTGACCATGAAAACAAAGCTTCTCCATGTTCTGGGCAATGAAGGTGAAATCCACTGAACAGTTCACACCAGGAATAGTATTTGCAAAAATCTGCCTTTTTCTTTTGAAGATGATGGCCAAATTCAGACTGAATGCATGGGAACTACCAGCCCAGTCCTCAGCAAATTTGACTATTCCACTCCCTGTTCTTGTCATTCATTTATTGACAAAGAACTACAACAATATTATAATAGATTAGTAAATGCATTATGCTATTACTTTCCTAAAGTTAAGTATTTTATTTTATTTCTGAATAACTTCCAATGCTTACGTCAGATTCAATAAAAAAAAAAAAAAAATTTGGCCGTTTTGTAAGACACCTGTCCAATTAAAAGAAATTTCTTGGCATTCAGAACACAGTCTTCTTGAGCCAACGAGCTAGCATTTAAATGTTCTGCAAAGTTCATTGTTTCACTATTACACTGTAAAACTACTGCAAGAAAATAGAAATAACATTTCTCCCACTGAATCTGATACTGCATACAATGTTTAAGCAATGTTGCTATGAAATACAATCTTTAACAGGCTCTGCAGCAAAAAAAGCAATTCAATATACATCAGTCTAAAATGTTATACACAAAATATAAATCAAAAAAGGTCAAGAAAACCGTTAAAATGCTCTCCTTTTTACTCCTCTTTTCTTTCCCATAATTCAACTCGGAAAAGCCCAATGATGCTGTTCTGGTGTAAGCACCTAAAAATTTTTTAGGCTTAGTATGCACAAACTACTATCAGGTGCACGCTCAGCAGGTGCCATGAAGCATCATAATCTTACTGCTTTGTTAAGGTGTTATGTCAGCACTCCACAAAATCATTCAGGCCCATGTGTGCCTTTGAACCTCAAAGGAGCTTCACTGACACTTTGTTGGCTCATGCACAGTCAGATAGAAGATAAGGTTTTGGCACAAGAATGCTGAAGACCAAAAAATATCCCATTCAATTTCTATTTAGTTCTGAAGAAGAATTAACTTTCCATGCTCTTAAGAATTTAGAGTTTGCAAGATACGCATATTGGGTTATTTTGCAAACTGGATTCTTCAACAACATCTGCGTGGGACCTTGGGTGTTTCAGCCAAAATTTTCTTTTCATGCTGAGTACTTACCATTGAAATTGGTGACTGTAGATGGTCTGAAAACTCAAAATATAGTGACAGCTTTATTTTACACACCCTTTGTCTAAATTGAGCTTGTTTTGTTGTGCTTAGGGTAACTGTACCCTTGTTGGTCTTTCAAGGTTGGTATAGCTATATGAAAATGCACAGGATTTAGTTTTACTTTCAGCATCATCTATGATATTTTCATATTGGTTATTTTACCAAGAAAGTCCCAAGGTTTATTATTTTTATCCAAACATATGTGATTAGATATAAAGGCAGCTGAAGACAGATGGGGAAAGATCCTCAGAAGCATTTAGGCACCTAATAGACACCAACAACACTGATGTTTTTGGGATCGAGGCTCTAAAATATTGAAGATTTGGATGCTGGAACCCTTCTCATCAACTGACTTATTGGTGGTATTCTCATAAACAGATCAATAAATCAAAAAGTTGTATTATGAACATAGTCTATATGGGTAAATTTGCTGTAGTCTTGGCTTGACTGGATGAGCTCAACAAATATATGTCACACATTTCAGGCGCACAGGAGAAGGTAAAGCTCTAGGAATGGTTCTAGGAAATGAAAATGGTTTCCGAGTGGGATTTTTTGTTCAGCTCCAGGATGAGACTACATATTACATACATTTGGGACTCAAAAGTCTCTGACTAACCACGTCAGCATCAGAAGCTACTGCTTGCTCAACTCCTCCCCCAGACAGAGATTTGATTACCCATCTGAACTCATTTGTCCTCTCTAACAAATGCTGAAGAAATGGAAACAAAGTTCTTAGAATCCCCAGAAAGCCCTTATTGATAAAACTCAGTATCCTTCTACACAGAATATGAGAGAATTTTAGGTTTTTAAGTTTTATAAGGACAGAGGATTACTTTTTCTACCACTCAGTGGAACACTTTCCTCAAGACAAACTTTCCGCAGAAACTAAAAACAAAAACAGAAATAAAAATTTATTGTATCATAACATATTATTCTTACAGTTTAAATTCCAAAGAACATTCTCAAGAGTTTGTGTAGTTAGAAAATGTCAACATGATTTTGCTGAATATTATCATTAATTGATGACTCAGTGTGCAAAACTCAGAACAAGTTAGACAAAGAGTGTGAATTTGGTAAGTGATAAAGGCTCAGAGTTTTGTTTTGTAAGACTGCATTTCATTTTCTTATTCCTGGGCTCCAGTCTCTCACTTTCTTGGACTCTTAACTGAAGATGCATTATTCCAGGACTCATTCTCTCTTCAGAATCCTGCTGCACATGGGTGACATTTATCTAAATTACTGTAGTGCTGTATAATGTAAACATCCAATCACCCTCTCCTTATGGAAACTCTAATGGAAATGGTCTAATGTGCAAGCTATATAATCTTGAAATCAGCGTCTGCAATAAGTCAGCCTAATTGTGTGTTGAAAGTGCTTGTTTCTTCTCCATTGATTCTGATGGAAGTCTCAGTTCATACGAAGTCCATAGGGTAAACAAAATCAAGTCTTGTCACTTGATTCCCACTTCTGGTAGTTAGAGCATATAAAAATATTGGGGAGATTTTAATTTCTTGGAAAATGAGATTTCTAAGCAGGGAAGAACAGGTTACCATAAAATGTTTGTGCTGGTAAGAGAGAGAGCACCTATGGGAATTGCTGTGGTCCCAACATTTTGTAAATGCAGTCAAAGAAACAACAAAAAAATCCAGTTATTTCCTGGAAAAATAGCAATGGTTTCTACAGGGATATAAGACAGAAACCAAACATTGAAACAGTCCAAAAGAATAATATTTGCACACCTATGCCCACACACATCCAAGCCTCTTGTTACTCTGCTATTAGCTAAGAAATGTGCAAGGTTTCTTCTTCATTCCAAACAAAAAATTTGCTTAAATAAGCTGTTTGGCTGTTACCATTGGATTTCCCCTTGCTGTTTCCATGCAGTACTCATCCTTGCAACTTTACAAATATGACAATTCCCATTATGAACACTGATACTGGGACTGTGAGGTCAGCAAATCCCAGAGTGTATCTGTTCATTGCAGTGCAGATATATTCCTGCAGTATCCCCAAACTCTTTTCTTCACATTTCCTCTCTCTAGTGTGAGTTGTGATATTGGGTCTCTTTGCTCACAGCTCCCACAAAGAAATTATATTACAAGATGATAAAGAATTCTGGAGACTTAGAAGACTTAAAGAAAATCCGAGTCCATGCTCTTGTTCAATGCTGTGGTCTTTCACTTGATTTGTTCATTCCCCCCCAGTACATGTAAATATCTGTATCTCAGTGGCCTTTACCATCATTCTCCTCCCTTCCTCTAGCTTCTGAAAAATCACCAAATAAAAAATAATTTTTGAAGTTATGCAATTCAGGTTTTTCCTACAAGGTCTACTTTTTCGTGTGTGCACTGTGTTCAATGGAGCTAAACTCAAATGGAGATTACATGTGCTGCTGTGAGACAAAGAATACATTAATAAGAATATCTGCTTTGCTAGTCAACATTCTTTAAAATGTCTGTGCATCTTGCACTGCTTTAGTCTAAATTGTTTTTTTAATATTTGAGAAAAAATGTGTTTGAATGTAAGTGAATTTTGCTGTGCTGGAAAAATCAGGCTTTCCCTAGTGTTATTTCAAAAAAAAAAAAAANAGAACCCTCTACCTCATATTTTTATGAACCACAAAAAGAGGCACATCAAGTAGTGGAAAGGACTCCATTGGTCAAAATCTCTGCTTTTATGTTAAAATCCATTTATTCTTGAGGGGCAAAATGTAACAAAAAAGAAACAGTGTATAAGTATGTAGAACCCTAGTAATTTAGTCTTCAGCAGGTCATGTTGCTGCACAGGCTTAAGAGCTAGTTCACACTGTTATTGAATAAAAGCAAAAAGTATAGTTACCATAGCAACGGCCACAACACATGATGCTGATATTTTCCTCTGAGATTTTAAAGCCCCACACACTTTTAAGGAAACATATGCTGAAATACCTTAGCTACACTTTTAGTACTTTGTGGGTTTTATCAGAGTGTACTAGATTTGATGTATTCTTCAGCAGCTATTTCTGCTGAGTGATTTTAAAGGCAGTCAAGAAAACAGTTGCAAGAATACTAATAGTATACTAATACTATAGTATACCTACAATACATTTTCATTGTCAGTGGTTGCTGGAAAGATATATTTTCATGTCTTCCTATGTTTGCAAACAGAAAGGAAAATGAGAAATTGTATAAAAGAGGTCACATCTCCCAAATCAAATAAATACCATCTTTTGTTCTGTCCCTCTGGAGCGGTGAGTCTAACAGATGTCATGCCAGTTGTGTGGGTAAAGTCCCACCACTCCACTGGGTCAAAAGTTTCCATGTCTTTCCTATCACTTTGCCACTAATTATCTCAAAATGGGAGAGTGGAAAGTATGTAATACAGGTTATTACATTGGCTTAAAATACTATATGAGAGGTAGAAACTTCAGGTATTTACCTTATATTACTCAAAATTTTACATCTATGTTTCAATGGTTTATGTGGAATAAGCTATACTTATAACCCACCTATTAGAGAAGATGAGAACATAAAAACTTCTCTCTGTTATCTTTTTAAAAAACTTTCCAAATAATCCTTACTTTAGGAAGACTTCTAGGGAGGTTACCAAAAATTACTTTGTCTTGGCATACAGGAATTACAGGTGGCAAAGAAGGGTATTATGAAGCATAGTTCTACTGGTGGCACAGCCTTTTGGAAGATATGTAAATGCAATTTTTAGAACAGTTCAGATTTGAGTTATCTCTTACTCTTTGCTTGCGGAGCAGGTTTAGTATTCACTAAAATTTTATCCAATTTCCATTGGCTGACACAAGCATCTTCCTTCAGTTAGTACTTGAGGAGTCTTTTCTTTTTACATTTTATGTTACACCAGTGATGCTGGACTTTTTTATGGACCTCTGAAAAAGCTCCAGTGTTGATGTATTGATGTATGCTTCTCTACAGGGCATATTAGCTTAGAAAATGCACTAGTTTTTCTTAGTTAACTTTTGTGAGTGTCTCAGAAGCAACCCACAGAGTTTGCAGGTTGAAAACAGCTGCCCTAAACTATTAAAAAAACATTACTATAGTCTGTATAATAATTACTGCATTTTACCTCTGCAACTGATATAGATGCAGCCATATGGAAGCATCATATAAGTTGATACATAAATGGAAAATTCTGATATTTAATTTTAATAATTCAGTGTAGAAGAGAAGTATATAAAGACAGAGCAGCAAATGCCTGAGAAAGCATTTGAGTAAGGTAGAGATCATTGACAGTGAGTAATGGTTTCATATAACACAAAATGTCAAAAGAATAATTTACTGATAATATTAGGAAGGGTAAATGAGGAGACAATGGTTCAAAGTGAAAATAAGCTCAGGGTGCAGTGATCCAAAAATTGTATTTGAAGGCTATATAATGCAAATACAAAGCTGGCAGGGCTGTGTCCCTTTGAAATAGAAGGAAGTGTGCAGCCTAATTGTTAAATATGGCTCCATTTACTGAACAAAGAATGTTATCAGCAAGGCAAGAAGAAAGCTAAGAAGAAAGCACTAGTTTATACTGCGGGTAGTCACCTCTCTACAAATGGGCAGAACAAAGAGTATGGATTTATACAGACCCATTTAAATTCATAGGGATTATCTTGTACAAGGGCCATATCACTTTTCATATCTTTACATATAAAGCAGAAAATAATGGTTTGGTTGTTTTGCCTACAGTCCCGACACATAAATTTCCCTTTGCTTATGAATGGGGGTGTCTTCTTAATTACATTCATCTGTACACCTCTGGATTGTGTAGCACATTTATTTTTGAGTCACTCATTTAAGAGGTGCTAGAAAGTGACACAAAGACACTGTGAAATTGTTGATGAGATGTAGTTCCAAAAGCATTCAGTTAGACCCAGTCAAAATATAACGGGCAGAGGGAGATGAATTTTCAGATCAAGGAGCTGTTGCTGGAAAACAGAAGCATTTTGAATTTTTTCACTGGGATGTAGGACTGGATGACTGAGCCCAGTCACCTGCCAGTTATGCCAAGAATATTATATAAATTCATCCATAAATGTAACAACTTCTATTTTAAAGTAATTAAAATTAAGTTCCTCCTCTTTTCATGTTGGATAGGTGTTGCAGAACTTCATTACTCTGATGGTGAGCACCTTCATTTTGGGTTCCAGTGTGAAGATGTTCCTGACCATTGCAGAAACTTTATTTTATGCCACCATTGCTTTGTAACATTTGTCCTTCTCTGTAGCATTTTAAGGTATTACATTAACTCTGATTCAGTCTTTAATTTTTGTTAATTTTGATTGGGGATTCTAGTCTCAGTGTAACAGAACAGATATTTTTCTACTTACTTTCATATGTGTTTGAGCCCAATTCCAACACTTTTGCACACAGCTATGCTTCTAATAAAAATAAACTTCAGGATGGGATTCATGTCAGACTTCATATAGTGTGAGTACATCACACTAGTGGGAGATCAGCAGGATTTGTAGCTGATTACAAGGTGAGATCAACAATAAATTTAATTTTTCAGGATAGGTTGGGAGAATAACCTTAATTTAAGGGGTCATACAGAGCACACCTGTTTGCCCAAATCCTACCATTTACCGTTCTTCCATGGTGCATGTACAGCACAGTGTTAGGCCCCTCTTGCTCTGGTTTCCTTGATTGCATAGCCATTAAACCAGCCAGCAGAGTTGCTCTCCCTTTAACACACACTACATCTGTCCCAGTATACACAGTATGTTTTATTAAATCCATAATTCATATTTCTTAGTTTCTTTTCTTGCGTCAGGAGTTGTAAGCAAGAATAGTAATGATACACATCAGGAGTTATAAGCAACGATAGCAATGATACAATAATGTTGCAACAAACAAAATGTTGTGCAAGAGCAACGCTGTTCCCCATGAACCTCCATATAACTCCCCTGGCTGTGTGTTGAAGAATCACAGACCAAAAACGCTTCCAGCTACACAAATGTTTGGGGGATTTGGATCTTTAGAATGAAAGGTTCTGTTTGTGTGCTTTCAAGTTCTCACTGGCCATTGTACTTTGCACAAAGATACCAAAGAAGCTGTTAGGTAGGGAAAGATTTGTTGCAGCCTATTTTCTTCAGCTACTATTGTAGCAGGAATAAAGATAAAATGGGTTTAATTTTATGGAAATAGTGCAAAAAATGCTTACATTTTTAACCTCAAAATCTTTGTTGCAGAAGTGGATGATTACACATACTTATTTACTCTTTTTCCACTACTGAAAAATCACTTCCATGAAAAGAGGGAGGAAACATGGAGATATGTGCATTACTATGTAGGTCAACTATTAATTGGTTTCAAAGGGCTTTATTCTTTAAAAGAAATCATCCTTTTATACTTACAGAAGACATTTGTTCCATTTGCAGTATAAATTGGGACACATGCAGTTTCCTTTGTTGTTCTCCAAACCATGATGAGTAAGCAAGCCCATTAACTCAATGAACAATATAGTGAGGCCTTTTGCAAAATACTTCAGAAGGAAAGCAGAAAAATCTCCATAACCACAGGTGAGCAATAAAATAGCTATAAGGCAAAAGTATTGTTTGCAGTATGCCCTTAATCAGTGGCTCTTCTTTTTACATCTCAGTGTGAAATCTCCATATCGGTGAAGTTAGTTTCATATGAAATAATCAGGAAACTTTATAAAACTTAAAGGCCACTACAAATTAGATTCTATCTATACCAAATATCTATTAGATGTTCACAAATGAACCACTCTCATTTCAAAATCCTTTTCCTTTCTGTTAAAACTCTGGCTTGAATGAAAAACACTTTGTCTTATTAAATAAGAACATGGTTTAGTAATACCTCCATTTTACTTAAAACACACAAAGTTGCCTTAAGCAAGGTTGTTTTCTTTTCAGATAAACGTTCTTGAGTAATATTAGATGGCTAAGGGAATTAATAAGCGTTTGTGGCAGAAGCTGTCTTCTGCAGATGGCTGGTTTAACTCCAGACTAGCCATGACTGGACAGTGTTATCCCCATTTCAGAACAAAGTATAGTCATAACTCAAAATGATGCTGCTTGCATCTGTGCTATTACACAGCACTTGCATCATTATTGTACCATGCTGTACTTCTCATGCTATTGCAGAAGAAATTTATTCCCTTAGCCTGCTGTCCATCATAAGTTTCACAATTTGCTCCTTCAATTCATATTGTATTTTCTTTTTCAGAGAGTATTAGAATTGTAAGAGGGACTAGATGACTCCATAACTTTTTTTTTTTTTTTTTAATGGGTCAAATTTGTGATGAACAGACAATAATCATTACTGTCTGCTGACCTGATTTTCTGGGGGCTACCTGACTGCTGTCAATGCTTCTTAAGCATGAAGAAAACACATGGTGTGGCAGGAAGCTGCCTGACTGCCAGAGCCTTTTCTATCCATTAAATTAATGAGACAGATCACAAATGACCTGATTTCATTGCTCTCACCACTACTGTCCTTCTTCACCAGCACAACATTGTCTGCCAGTTTCTCCAGGAGAAATCTGGAAATGGTTGAGAACTGACTTCCAAGGTAATAAATTAATATACCTTGTCCTGTAACTGCAACAGAAACCCAGACAGACTCTCCTCCAGCTGATTGTTGCTAGTCCAACACAAAAGGAACCACAGTGAGAAAAATAAGAAAAGAATTCCCTATTCATGACTTTCATGGATCTTTTTTCTACTTATAAATATTTGTTGACTGGCAATACTAATTTTTTCCAACAGTGCCAAATATCTGCTCCTGTTCCTTTGCCAAGTAAAATACTTTATTTTTTCATGTATGATCAAAAAAGCCACTTTTCCCCCCAAGAATCTGCATATACAGCTTCTGCATTTTTTCAACCCTCTGTAAATCAACAAACCAAACATCTAGTACAGTATTGCAACAATGTAGCACTACAGTTGAGATTAAGAATCTGGTTAGATTTATATTCTCTTCAAGTTGAAGAAATACTTGCTCACAGTTGCTACAAGCAGTCATATATGTAAAAGCCACTTGGTGCTGATAGTTATAAAGAAAAGATCAATAAAGCAAGCAGAGCAGTCTTGGCCAGTGCAACATATCAGAGAGCAAAGTGTAATTTGGCCTTGTAGAACGACATGAGAACTCAGCCTCTTGGAAAAATACCTTCCAGAGAGGACTGCAAGGAAATTAAAATTTATATCCTCTTCTGTGGGGAAAAAGAGAGGGCTTTTCATATGCTGAATTCTATTATCAAGAAGCATCCAAGTTATTGAAAATATCGAATATTTTGAAAACAGAAATATCTGACCATGAAACATTTACAAAGTGAAAGTGGGGAAATAAGTCATACATTTGCTTGTTATGAACATGTCTGTTCCGATTCTTTCACAAGCTCCGCTTAACCAAGACTAGCAATCCATAGCAGGTAGCTGAGCCAAACACAGGCAGTGACCAAGCTGACCCAGAAATGCACATGCAAAGTTCCTCAGTTAGCATTCAGGTACTGCTTTCTTACTACATATGGACTATAAATGTAATTTGGAGGAAAAATAAAAAAAAAGAATAATTAACACCACTGTGTTGTACACCATTAAACCACCACTGTAGTCAAAGGTACCTGTAATTAGAAATGTATTTTCATCTCCCATTATCACTGTGAATATTTCCTTTTATCTCTGCAACCTTCTTCTCCAGCTCCCATACTAACTAGTATCAGACAATGTATTCTTAAAGCAAACACTTTTTTTCAACAGTAAGAATTTTGAGCAGAGTGATTTAAATAATTTTATTTAGCTCATTTACCAGCATCACTCAAAAAACTTACCTTTATTTGCAAACATTACTGTGTGAAATATCACTACAGTGAAGTTAGCAAAATGACTGAACTGCAGGGTGCTGAAATTCCCACATCCTCTTCTTTGATTTCAATGGAGCCAGGATTTCCTCCCATAGTGTTTATTGCGGAATGGAATGGATTCAGAAGCTATAAACCACTTGTGTCTGTGTAGACTTCTCTGTAACAAAACCCCAACAATGTCCTATCAGAGGTGAGAGTAATTAAGGGTTAAGAGAGGATTTGTAACTTATTAATAAGTAAAAACAAATTAGATTTATTCCAGTGTAAGTGCACTTGTTTTTCCCTTGGTTTAACTTGAGCTGGTTGAAAAGAATTTAATTAATTGCACAAATTGTGCTGGAACTATTCCATTTTCACCTAATTTGGTGTGTACCAGTGCAAGCTGGACTAACAAACTTAAATAAGAAAGTTAGGAATATGAACTGGTGATTTGGACACAGTTCCCTTGAGAATGACTTCCAACAGTCAATGACAAGGGCATAGATATTTTTTCTTCAAGAAAAATCAAATCAAGATTTTCTCCAAAATTTTTTAATACAGAGAATAAAATCTAACTGTCCTTACAATGTCATCCAATTTTAGGACCAAAAAAAGATTGGATGAATATCACCCTTTCACTAATTGTCATAATTTTAATAGTTGTCATCATTTAAGTAATTAAAACACAAAAAGAGAAAAATAATGCAGGTAGTAAAATTGTGCTAGGTAGTGTGCAGGATTCACTGTCCTCTATTTAAATTGAAATTTCTGCAGGAAAGGCAGAGGCTGTTTCATATCACAGATGTGCAATGCATGCGAAATTTGAACATGCACAAGTAGAGCCACAAAGAACTACAATTATGCAGTCAACAGAAATAATAACATTCTAGGAAATACTTTACCATGACATCTTAAAACATTTTTAGCAGTAATATCTCTATGGAGAAAGGTCTGACTTTAATGACTAACCTTCCCTATATTTAGTGGTGGGTACTAAAGTGCAGGTACTTGTACTAAGCAACACCCTAGTGCAAGCCTTTGTAATACTGAGTCTTTTATACCTAGAAGCCAGTACTGCTACAAATGACAAGTCACAAAAGCCCAAATGGCTCTTTCTCTAAGTGCATAGTGTACATAGCCCGAGCCACCTTCCATAAGCTCCTAGATACACAAACCTGCACTGTAGTTTCTAGAATATATCTGCAGGCAGTATGGAAATTGTATCATGAAAATATCTAGGGAAACATATGTAAAATAAAGAGCAATTGCTGTGTTAGAATGCCCTCAGGTTGGATGCCAGCACAAGAGCTCGATAGGTTTCAAAACTAAAATGCCTTAAAAGGTGCTAAAAGATATTAACTAAATGTCAGATTTGCATATGAAACAAATATTATTTATTAAACATCAGATTAACAAACTTTTAAATTAAGTAATAATCAAAGGCCTGTTAGTGTTTTATGTACCAAACAGGCTGGTTTTCTCAACCCAAGTGGTCTGACTTATCAAGAAAGCAGAAAAACCATTTAAATTGACTGAGTTTGTTACCAAAGAAAACATCTCTGAAGAGAAAAGTTGTTTGCTCCTTCTCCCTTTCTCAACGTGAATCCTGGTCAATATTTTATTTCAAAGTCAAGTCAACGGCAGAGGCATTAAAGAGATTGAGACCTAGGACTGGGTGTGAAGAGGGGTTGCTTCTGCCCATTAAGTTCTTTGTACATGTCTTTCTGTGCCTCTGTTCTTCACACTGGCTACATGATCTGCTAAACCCTAGGCTTTGGGGGCATGCTGGCTTTCCTACTATAGAGAGTACTACCCTAGCATTATGGGAACCTTCATAGCCATTTAATGTTATTGTAACACTGATTACGAAGATATATTTCCATATCTGTATTCTGGTTTGTCTGTAATCGTTTTTATTGCACTCCACACAAATGACTAACGTTAACTTCCTTTAAGGTCTTTGCCCCACCTCTTGCAGCACTGATAAAGCCAAAAAGCTAATGCTGTTTTGGCATCCCAGGGACCTAGAACACCTCTCAAACACTACCAAATGAATGCTCCTTCTAGCAACCAAGGTGCCAGTGAAGGACTGGAAAATTAGTTACTTATGTGACATTGTAGAGTAATTAATGCTTTTTAAAACTAAGATACAGGGTAATAATAACATGATCAATATATGCAATACCTTTTTTCTTTGTTCCAACCATATGCATTTTAGCTTTATACATGACTAGTTAGATTCAATTTGGAAGGTTTTAGACCTTGTGGGAGCTGCTGGTCTTCAGAAAGAAGAGTCATCTGGGACTGTCCTTTCCTCCTCAGTCTTTAAAGAGGTAGATCATGAATTATTAGTACTCAAATTACCTTCAAGTATAATCATTTAGTTTTACCAGAAGCACTTAAAGAATTCAGATATGGTATGTGTTTTAAACATGATGCTGAAAGTAAGGTGAAACTCTTAGATGCTTACCCTAGGGTCAGTTCCAGAGTCTCTTGCTTTGTAGTTTTCGATGATATGCTTAATAAGCTTATGTTATGCAGTATAGAGTTGTAACTGAATCTGAGTATTCATGTCCTGGAGGAAAAAATCCCAGAACACGATCAATCTATTCGGGGATTTAAAGTGTGATTTATATAATTTACAAGCTGTGTTTAATACAAACTATCATGGCACTTACCTTCTTTTTAGAACATCTTGAAGGTTCAAAGAGTTGTACAAACACTGATAATTAACTGGGATTTTCAAAGAGGTCCAAAGTGAGCCACCCATCTACTGCTGAATTGGCTAACTCCTGAAGATCGCTTTGAAAAATCCTATCCTTGACTATTTCCAGCATAGACCTGCTCCTGAAAGTACAAAATATTTCACTAATTGCCCTACCCATTTTTCTCTGCAGGCCTTAGTATGAAAGATTCCATCTGATCAATGTCTTTATGTTATAAATAAGATTTTCAAAGGATGACTTGATCCCAATCTATAAGGACAAGTGAGCAGAAGGTTTTTTTATTAACAGCATCTTCATAAGATCGGATACTACAGTGTCCACTGGTGGAAAGTCAAATTTTCAAGATGAAAATGAGACGTGTTTTTTAGCCCTTAAAATAATTTAATGCCAATCGCTAGAGATTCTCCATGATCAGCAATACTCAATATATTTATCCACAAGTTATGCTACATTTCAAACAGATTCTTAAAACTGCATGCATCTGTGTTATAAGCAGAGTTGATTATCTCATCAGCCCTTTTTAATTTTATGATTTCTGAATTTATTTGTCTATGTTGAGCACTTTCCCTCAAGCTGTTTACAATTTTACTGCATTTATATTTTTAATTTTGTCTTTTTTTTTCTCCTCTGGCAAGTATACAACCAACATGTTTGAAGAAGTTTTAGGTGATATATTCTATTTTTGTCACTGATTCTGAGTTTGAGCCCAGAGAAAACAAACAAATCAAAATAGTGTTCCAAAACTGAGGACTTTTATTTTAGGAACCTTTGATTTATTATCTGAAGCAGATGTTTAAAAACAGAACAAGGGTCCTTCACACAGGATTACATTTCACTCTCATTTCAGATGGTTCTTTTCTGATGTCTGATGGAGTATTTCCAGGTCAAAACATCCTGCACATTAGTAAAGTTACTGAGTATCACTGGTACACCAATACAGTTGCATCAGGGTATAACTATCCCAGGAAACTTCTCCAGCAGAAACTTTTCAAGGAGACCTATTCTATTCCTTGAACCAGGGCAATACCAGCTCTTCTGCATTCACTTCCTTTCTGCCCATGTAAGAAAGAGAAATATTTAGAGAGAATAAATAATAGGAAAGAAAAAAAAGTGTTCAGGTGCTTTTTATGAAGAAATTGGAATTTGTTGGGGAAGCAAAACAAGAAGTCATGGTGTCAGAAATACAGTATTCAATTTTTATATTCTTGCTTGTCATAAGAAACTATGAGGTTGTAGGTTTCAGGAACACACATTCTCAATGCTTTTAACTTGCCACTGATTGAAAAATATAGCTGATAATCTTGACAAAGGCACAGAGAAAGTTGAAAAGGAAGAACTTTAAGGAAGAAGGGTGACTACAAGAGCGTGCTGTAAGTCTAAAGACCAGATAATGTTTCTAGGGGAAGTTTCTATGTCCCATATTCTGATACAGGTTGCAACCATGACTGAGCATTTGATAGTGAGCCATGATAATAAAAACTTGTCTCTAAACAGTAAGTGGAAACATTGTCATGCACTTAATGGTCTTCACTGGAACAATACAGGACTTTTTTATCATCCCTTAAAGATTTTGTGTTTCTGCTTCACAGGCCTGGTCCTTCCAGAGACAGCAAATCCAGGTGCCATTGGAGGCTTTTTGGATCATATGAGCGAATATAAACTTAAACCTAGATTTTTCCATATACACAATGACCACCCTACTCACACAACGGGCCACCCCACACACTCAGCATCTAACAGGGCTTTATGTTTCAGCTCTGGTCACTTGGGGAGAATTAAGCAGCCCTGTGAATGTTGTTCTGTTTACAACAAAATTATGTAGGAGACAGGAGGCAGAATTTCCTAAAGTTTTCTCAGGTAAGTTAATCCGACAGTGTACTCTGCAGCAAGTGTCCTACCCTTCATTTTTTGCTTTTTTCACCCTTTCTTGCCTAGATGTCTAAGATGACTTCATCAGTTTGTTTCTACCCTCTGTCCAGACTTCCAAGACTTGTTCACCTGTGACTGAAGGGGGCAGCAATTCCTGTGGGTGGCATGGTCATTACTCATCTTCTAAACCACTTGTTTCCCAGCCTGCTTGATTGCATCTCTGTACTCAGTGTCCATGGGTAGGACCACTGTATCGTCACCTTCTGCACAACAGAAAATGTCACCTGTTTTACCTTATTTCCTCCTCTGTCTTCTGGTTAACAGCAGAAAAGACCTTGTGACTAATGTAATGACTAATTGTCAGCAACTTTCCCTTGTTGACTTGTTCAAACCTGGAACTTTTGAGTTTTGATATACCTCATCCAGCCTAATTTGTGGTTATTGTGTATAATAACTAATTAAATAAATAAATGCAGCAATAACAGAGTAGCATGAACGTGTAGTAATCGGGACCTGCCATCCTTAAATTTTCAGCCCTGACTTCCCTTGAAAACTTCTTGGTCACATAATGCATACACAATTGTGTCTTGTTAGGCCTCACAACAGAAATTACTTAAAATATTCTAGGTTTAACTCTGCTCTTGCATAGCATCTAAGTTCCAAAATCAGAAATTGATTCAAACTGAATATGCGACTTTTGCTGCAAAATAATAAACCCTCCTTACATTACTGACCTATTATACACACATTTTACAATCTGAAGGAGCAATGTTTACTAAAGAGAAACATAAATAAGTTCTTGTTTTGGCAGTTTTATTCCAAATTATGTTGCAAGATAGCAGAGAACAATTTTATTCATTGACAAATGGGTTTGATCGGACTAGTGCAATGGTTCATTAACCTCATGATAAGTTTGGGCTATCTCAGAAGTGTTCTTGCTGTGAATTTAGATTTGATGATGGCTCACATATCAAGGAAACAAATTGCTTCATCTTTTAAAGGAAAAAAGAGGTGATTTAAAGAAGTTAATTGATGTTTTTAAAATCCTATAACTAATAAAGCATTTTTTCTTTTATATATTGCATTCTAATTCTCATGAGATGCATTAGACAGACAGAACGCCAAAAGCACAGATTACTTTAGTTGTGTTATTACCAATTAGAGAGAGTCAAAGAACTCTGATTACAATTATCAGATTTTAATGAGCAATTGTCCATCAAGATTTTTCGCAACTCTAAGGAACCATGCATGATTAGTATGCAGCGTACAGGTACACTGGCAAAGTGAGTTCTTTAGATAATCAGTACTTGATTTTAACTATTAATTTTCATTGGACATTTTAAATAATTATTTTCTGATCTTTTGGAAGAACTACTACTTCTTTTGTTTAATCTAATAAAATATGGACTAACAAAAGATTAAAATCACAAGAAGTAAGGAAAAGTAAAAATTAATTTTTCAAATCTGCTGATATAAGGCTGCATTGATTCAATGTGCTAAATTAAATTGGACTGATCTACAGTAGACAAAGATTCCCATGTCTACCTGATACTTTTTCTTCAGACTTCTTTATCTTTAAATGTAACTTAGTAGAGATGTTGGGTTTAAAACCTTAAAGTTCATGTTACAATCGAGGTATTAGCTATTACACTTATTTTTACTTGAAGTAAAAAGTACAGTGTGAAATTAAGAAATGCTAGCTTTAATGTTTCTAGATTAACCTATGAATAAATGCCCACTTCAACCTCCAGATGATTCAAGACGAATCTCTTCCATAATGGTGACCTTGTGCTACCTTCTTCATCAGATACTGTTTTTTCAAAGTAGCTCTCCTTGAAACACTTCTAAATGATGGATGTTAATCAAGAAATTAATTATGATTGTATACTGAACAGTCTGTAGTTTAAGACCCAGGCTTTATTTGATGAAGAAGTTGCCAAATGCACAGTGAACAAGGTTTGAAGACCTTTGTGACAATGAAAGTCACATATGAAGAAGGATGAGTACGGAAGGGATAGTATTTTCACTGCTTATTCTGAATAATTGATGTAAATACCCTGAATCTCTGTTTGGTAACATCGTACTTCTGTCTGGTTTCTGTATAAGACATTTGGGCTTCTAGGATTGCCAAGTAAATTAGGGAGCTAATCGCTGTTCAGCATGAGTGCTCTAAATCTTTCTCTCAAGCACATAACTCACTTAAACTCTTAAGAAAAGGAGGCACTAGCTCAGTATGTGCATGGATTTTTGTCTCCCTCTCCCCCACCACACCCCAGCTGCTTTTTAATTGTCTGGCCCATTTTAGCCAGATTTTACTGATGTGATAGTGGTCTCAAGGTTATGAAGGGCTGACATACCTCATGAAAATCAGAGACTGAGAAAAGAGCACCTGCTAAGGAGGAGAAGACAACAATATTAATTATTCTCAGATACTAGAGAATCCATGTCGGAAGGTAAAAAACAGATTATAAAAGCCCCAACCAGAGAACCATCTTTAAACAAAGTTTATAAGATAGTAGAATATCCATCCATGAGCTGTATTTGTAATGCTTGTTCCAAAAACTTATCTACAAACTTCGTGTGTTCTGTTCAAAATATTGAAATACGGTTAAACATTATTTTTTTTCCAAAATCGAAACTTTAGAATTCAGTCTATTATGATCTGATAAAATGTTTCATTTTTTGTTTGCATTCTATAGAATAAGGATTGGTAAAACTTCTCCTTTTTTTCTTCCTTTGAAAGTAACTCTTCATTGTCTTCATAAAATTTTATTAAGTATTAATATTTATGGTTTAATACTTAACAAGGCTGAAAGACTTACCTGTTTTTTACCAATAACCACCATTTTATTCCGGGTCTAATGCATTCTTTAGAAATGTATGATGGCTCACTCCTGCCACCTTCCCTGGTGATAAACTAGATAAAGGTTCACATAGATCCTGCTTTTATGGCCTATTCTTGTCTTTTGTTTCTAAGTGATATAGTGCAGAATGAGGGTCTTATTCTCTCGCTGTCATTTTTACTGAGGAGGGTGCTATGCCATTAAATACCTCCCTTAAAATAGATATGCCTGCTTCAGAAATAAGATGCTACTTGATTTGGGTTAATGGAACCACCAGCTCCAAAATGTCACCTTGCTATGAGGTCTGAAGTTGGAAACAGAGGATCTATAGGTAACAAATAGGTACAGATGTCAAATTCTGTCACCACTGAGTCAAAAATCTGTCAGAATATAGCAGGAGACTTCATTGCAAAGGCTATTAGGGCTGTTAGACCTTGAAAGAATGGTTCTGAAGTGTCTTTAGACATGGCATGTCTGTTTTGTTCTGCTTTCTGTTTGCTTTCTGCCCACATACCTGGTTTAGACAGTTCACAATCCAAAAGTGCTTGAACACCTACTTTTTTTTCTCAGTGTGTACTAGAACTGAGATACAGCTATTTGCTTTTGCAGGTGCATGTAGCTTCCTCAGATCTTGAGTGTGAATACACAGGGTTTGCAGTGGACACTTTTCAGCATCTCATTGGTGGGGTTCTGGTCCGACCATTCTTAATTAACAGAGCTAATGTTTAAGAGAAAAGAATTTGCTGCTATCGTTGGTCAGCAATTATTGACAGTCCTTAGAGAGGCAGAGGAAACAGTGTCTTTGAATAGCACTAACTACTACTATTCAATTGAATAAAGTGAATTGCTATTCACTGAGAATGACACAGTTAATACAGTGGTTTATGTTTGGGTTCATATCTATAGGTACATGTTATTTCTGTGTCACTTATTCAGATGGTGTTCATCTGCCTTATTTTAGCTGTGCAAGGATGACATGACTGTCCCGCTGCTTTGAACATCTACTTTAAGATTAGATGAACTGTTCTGTGAAGGTGCCTACCTTTTCCTCTAGCTACATGAGACCTAAAATGATTGTCTCCAAGTTAAATGGATAAAATTAGGTAATGAGTCCTGCTTTCCCTGCAGTTACCTACCTATACATTAGTACAATGCATGAATGAATGTCTACTTTGCACAGAATTATGAATTTTCAAGTTTTGGAACTGGAAAAGGTAATACAAAAGTATGAAGGAACATAATTTCCTTATTCATTCCTGACACATTATTGCGGGATTTTCAAAAATCATGTAAAATGCTTACATTGAATTTTCAAGGTGCAAAAATTTCCATACTAAATTTCTGAAATCTTGCTGAATTTTATGAAAGAATAAAAATACTGTGTTTTCTTATCACCAGCTAATGTTAATAATTCCCACATCCCCTGTAACTGATGGATTGTACATACTCAAATTCTCTAAACTCTAACAGTGAAGTATCATGACAGCATAGGATTCTGTGAGAGCTATGCATCAAATTAATTCAAAATGTGCTTCTGCTTATTGATATTATTATTTTGGAAGCTAATGAAGCTGCGTATCCAGCTCAGGTCCCAAATACCTCAGATAGCTGAACAGATCCCACAGTCTGGCAACATTTGCCATGATGCCATTTTCAAAGAGGGCAATCTTGTCTTATCCCCACTTCTCAGATGTAAAAGTGGGGCTCTGAGGGTTTATTCAAAACAGCTTTCTTAGCAAAACTGCCTGACTTCATAGTTCCTGAAGAGAGAAAAAGTCCTCTAGATGATGATACAGTAGCTTGCCTTCCTTTGGCAAATGTAAACATTATCAATATCCCCCCTGAGAGAATGTCACCCTGTTTCTCAAAGAATTTCTTTATCTGAATACCACTAATGTACTGTGCATATGAAGCACTTTGATGAACCGGACCTAAACATGTAGTTTATGATCATTCCAACAACCTGTGCTTAAAAATATGTTTTCATATTAGTGTCACTGGCCATATAGTTGACTATATTTCTTTTCAAGCTGAGAATTAGAACTATTATTTCCTTCCTGTTGGTTAAAGAGTTCTATTCAGGGGAGGTTTTTTTATCATATTAGTGGGACAGATCTTTAGGAATGAAAGGTCAACTGTTTGAATTGTCACTCAACTGAATTTGTCATTCTTTAAATCTGTAAATCTGTCAAAAGTCAGTATTCTGCTTTGAAGAAATATTAAGTCTAATTATAAAAGTCCAAGGTAATAGTCTTCAATAAAAAAAAAAAAAAAAAAAAGCTTTCATGTTCTTAAGAAGCAGTTCAAACTTTCTGATTAGTTCTTTGTTTTCTTTCAAAGAGTTGGTTTGGTTAATATAATGAGGAAATGTTCATGAATGAGGTCATGTTCAGTGGTAACCTGCTTACCATTCTTGCTAAACTGATATAATATTTTTTGCTGACACAAAGATGTCTGAATTAGTAAATTAAGGAAAGACACATTATGGCTGAAAAATTGTCTGTGTGATGTAGTTAAATGATTGGAACAAAACAGGACACGTTTGAATAAAGCCTGTCAAGGTTTCAGCCAAAATTACCAAAACCAGACTGACAGATGGCCCTTCTTCCCCCCAAAAAAGAAAGGAGAAGAAGAGCATAAGGAGATTTATGAGGTTAGAATGAACTAAACTACTTTAATGAAGAATTAATACT
>VXBJ01002434.1:214310-264471 GCA_013400055.1 Nycticryphes semicollaris
ACTAAATTACTGTAATGAAGAAGTAATACTTAAATTAAAACAAAAAAAAAAAAAAGGGGGGTAGAAAATAGTGCAATAGATACAATATATACAAAACCGTATCAAGCTCCCAGGATGACGATCACACCACCAGCAGGCATCAAGAAAAGTCCTAAACTGGGCTTGGTGATTGACAGGAGCTGGATTCCAGATCTGGAGTCAGGAACGAGCGGATCGGGGTCAAAGACAGAAGAACAGACAGGGTCCTCCTCAGATGTTGGCCACTGAAGAGAGAGAGAGTTGACACTCAGCTTTTATACTGAGCATGATGTGAATGGGATGGAATACCCCAGTTGGTTAATTTTGGGTCACCTGTCCTGTCCACTCCTCCCTGCAGGTATGACCCCTCTATGCTTTTCTGCTTCCAACCCGTATAAGCAAGGGCCTCTCCGCAGCATGCCTTGGTATAATCAGGTCTTATCACTGTGAGAGTGAACAGTTTTCTGAACAATATGCTGTTAATTTCAGACTTTAGTTAGTTACAAAAAGGCCCACCTAAAAGAGTAAAATTACTGAACAGTAATTTTACCTCAAACCAGGACAAAGCCAAAATAAAAATAATTGATATGGGTAATAAGAATGGCAGTCAGAATGAATTGGGTCTGTGACTGACACATGGAAATGCTGGCAGGATGGATTTATTCACTTCAGTGCTGGTAGCTCAGCTTTGATTATGGAAACAGTGACTTTTCATTGACCAAAGTCACAGACAGAATGCACTGGTGCCTTCCTGCATCTGCCTGTGTAGGCAAACACAACCTTCTGGCACCTACCTGCAGCCTCATACTTGTATTAAAGGAGTCACAGAGTTACAGTATGGTAGGGGTTGAAGGGAACCTTCAGAGATCATCCATCCCACCCCTCCTGCCAAAGCAGGTCACCCAGAGCAGGCTGGACAAGAACACAGCCAAGTGGGTTTTTAATATCTCCAGAGAAGGAGACTCCAGAACCTCTCTGGGCAGCCTGTTCCAGCACTCTGGCACTCTCACAGTAAAGATCTTTTGTTTCTTCATGTTCAGACAGAATTTCCTGTGCTAAAACTTGTGCCTGTTGCCCCTTGTCCTGTCACTGGGCACCACTGAAAAGAATCTGGCCCCATCTTTTGAGGTAAGGAGCTGAGCATCTCCTTTCAGAGGCACAGAAAGGGCAAAAACCCCAGTCACCCACTCCAGTAATATGCTCATGAGGGGATGAGAGCAAAAGCAGAAATGCAAAATTAATGAGGTCTTCAGACTTTGGTCCCCCCCTTTATCTGTAAGAGACACATAACTTTCTTTCTATTCTTCTATGATAAGCATATTAATAACCTCAGATTACCCAAACTGAGGTAGATGTCACACAACCAATTGGTAGCCATTTCCCACGATTTAGAGTCAGACATATGTATGCCTCTACATACACCTCCAACAGATTATAGCTTAAGCCTTTCGAGCAAGCTTACTTTGCTAATATTTAAGACAGGTACACTGATAAATAGCTTCATGAATATAGAGAAATCTGTGGAAGCTATGAAGCTGCTGTCGGTAGAGATAGATTGAGTAATAACTCTGTTCCGGGAAACGCGAAAAGGAAAGCGAATGGTGATTTATTAACTCCAATGAACATATACTGTTTAACAAGTATAGCAAATGGAAGTGAATAATACATGAAAACTGCTAGACCTAAAATTTAGTGCATAGAAAACTGTGGATTAAATCCATAGTAGTGGAATAGTAAGTGAAGAAGCTGAAGAGTGGCAGGTTATAATGGGTGGTGAGGATAGAAATGAACCTGATTACGAATGTCTCGATGTCACAGAGCCTTAGGCACAAGGAAAACTAGATTGACACTTGAAAACTGGATAAAACTTTTCCATGTAGCTAAGGGGCCTGTTATGTGTTACACTCATAGCATGTGGTGCTTAACTTATGGCTTTGTTCCACACTGAAAATGAGTCATAAGTGCTGCTTCAAGCTGTTTTGATTCCGATGACAACTCCGAAAATATAAAGCAACCAGGAGCTCCCTACAGCAAGCTGTTTCCTGTCCAAATAACATGTCAACCTATCTAACCTTCAGGTTTTCTGGCCTGACAGACTTTTGTGGATTTGCTCAGGTCCTAACACCAAAATCTCACTTTTGAGCCTAACTTCAAATATCTCAGCACTTCCAGAACTCAAGCTGTGCAGGGAACGGTGGGAAGAGCAAAATAAATGAGCGGTGATCTGTGAAATTCTGGAAGACTCTGTGCTCTTGAGATCCAACATATCTGATGAGTTTACTTTACACTTTTTTTTTTCCCTCTACTGTATATACCTGCCTGAACTCCTTCACAAACAAGAGAAGGAGTAGCCTGCATGGAAACATTTGACTCTTCCAGTCTCAGAGAAGCGTGTGTATCACACTGAGAATCCCTGCAGTGTTTCCTTTTCTGTTCAAGTCCAGATTCCCCGTTGAATATGACTTTAATCAGTCATTAAGCACAATTCATTCACAGTTTCATTGTGTCTGAAGTGAGCAGGAACTATTGGATCATTTGGTCTGATATCTTTATACCATATATCATTAAACTTAACCAGTTTGCTTCTGTACTGAGCCTATTAAGTTGAATTTGTTTAAAATGAACCATCTGAAAAGGTAGTTAGAATATCTGAATGCAGAGATATTAATGCATAGTAATACATTCCACCAGTTAATTGTTGGCACTGTGTTCTGACTTTCCTATGATAATGTTACTCAGCATTTTCTTTACAAATCATATTGAAATACTGTCATCAAATCGCCTGCCTTTCCTGTAGTGCATGAGATTAAAAAAAAAAAAAAAGTCTCCTCCAGCAGCTTAAGTGGTTTAGTTTTTCAGTGCCAGCATGCAGAAAGCAGCACAGCATCCTAAATGTGATGATGATTCCTCACTGAATTATTAGGTTTCCACAATTTATCTGGCATTATGTACATTGTTTATAGATTCAAGTGCATTGTCACTAAGGCATGAGCTTACAACTTTTTGGCACAGATTTCATTACAGATCCATCCTGACTGGAATTAATCATAATTCTATCAATTCTAGCCATTGTTATAGTTTCTGTTATTTTTTTTTTTTTTTTTAGGATTGATAGATTAGTTGCTTAAACGATCAGCTTTTTTAAAAAAATGATCTGGAATTTTTATAGCATTCTAATAATTATTTAACACTTACACTGATAAAGATCACATCAGAAAAAACTTGTATATGAGCCTGTGCATTTTAAAATATCTACCCCTTAGTGGATTGTTTCTGTTGTCATCCTCGCTCATTAATGAACTGAGAAGTAATCAGAAAGGAAAATGGACATTTGTAAGAAGTATTGCTATTTCTCTACAGTTTTATTAATAGCTTTTCCACATCCATCTAGTAATTGGCCCTCATCAGATCTGTTTATTACTTTTGTTACTCACACATTTAAAAAGACAAGACAAAACAGAACAAAACCAACAAAACCAAGAACCTCTCCTGTATGATATGTGTATTTGTTGCCAGTTGCAGAAAAAAAAATCCCAAATTATTTTTGTGATATTTTCCATGCTCAAAATTTCAAGTTGACAAAATTAGATGTGTTTTTTTTTAATGTAAATGTGCTATGTATTCATATCATGCCATGATTTATTTCCAGTAGGATTAGTCTGACATAACTACATTTGTCTGAAATTCATAGAATCATAGGATGGTTTGGGTTAGAAGGATCCTCAAAGACCCCAAGTTCCAACCCTCCTGCAATGGGCAGGGACACTTCTCACTAGACTAGGTTGTTTAAAGCCCCATCCAGCCTGGCCTTCCAGGGATGAGGCATCCACAGGTTCTCTGGGCAACCTGTTCCAGTGTCTCTCTAAGGGTAGTCATTCAAGTTTTACTTATTTGTTAATGGAGAGTAATGGACAACTGTGTTGGATGTAATGAATTAGAACTATGGGAAGAGCTTTATGTTTCTCTCACAATTGTTCACCAAACATAAGGCATGATTTTCAGGTTTAGACTTAAAAATATACTATCTTCCCAAATCCTCTTCTAAAGTTAAGCTCTATGTGTATAGAGCTTATACACATATATTTCTATATGTGTATAAAAATACATGTGTCCCCCCAGCACTTTACAGACTTTTAGAACATGGTCCTGGAAGCTTCACTGAGGACTAGCTCTCCTCAGTGGAGCTCAGGGTCTGAAAGTAGGAGCGCACAAGACTTCTGCAGACAAGGTATGTTAGATTTCAATTTTTCATCAGAAAACACTGTTTTCTGGCTTTTCTGATAGCAAGAAAAGGATTGAAAATATAAATTGCTTGTAAGCAGATCCTAAGACCTCTCTGGTCTGAGAAAAACATTGGCATATGCTAAAGCCACAGAGGAAGATCCGATCTTTTTATCTAAATTTAAACAAGTTCAAAAAAGGCTTCAGAAGGGGGTGCTCTGGACTTTTGTTTACTTCAGCCAAATAACCCCTCTGACCACTTAAGGATATTCTCCTTTCCCAGCCTTCTTTTTCTCATTTCTCTCTTTTTTCAATAGAAAAGCATTAAAAAAAGTCCTTTACAAGCCTCTGTCTACACAGGCACTGGACTGGCTGAATGGTTTCTAATCCTATAATTTTGTGCACGCAGAGTGCCTCATGCAGTGGAGCTTTTACTGCTTTGTAAGTGGTTCCATTTTAACTCTCTTACTCCTCCAGTTTAAGGTTACACTGTACTTGAAAACACCATCTTAATTATACTTCAATAGCAACTTCATAGTTTTTTGTTCCTCTTTCAAGTGTTTGAAATGAGTGCATAACTACTCCCCAAGGTTATCTCTATTAGCCTAGTACAGAACTGCTCGTCTTCATTTCAGGTATAGAATTTTGAAGAAGATGACAGCTTTCAGCAACCATTAGTCACGCTGAATCCGTTGAGTACAAGGACCTACGTGAGAGTTAAGTGGTGCCAGAGGACCTGGGCCAGGTCATTGCTTCCAAATGAGCCGTTCTCACATGACTAATCCCACTGACTACCAAACGGAGAGATTTGCGGAGTGTCGAGTGAAATCCTGACAGGTGATAGAGCCATCTGTGATACTGTGATACATTTTAGTGTGAGCTTTCTCCCTGCAAATAACTGCCCCTCTTCCCATAGTTTGAGGGTGATTATTTCAGGTGGGTTAGACTGTACTGGTTCATATTACTTCCATATGCTGTCACAGGACAGGAAATAAGCAAAGTTCAACACCCAAGGTCGAGATGCAAAACCTGAAACATTCAACAGCAGAACTTTCATAAGGTAAAGAATGCGTTTTACTGTTCAATTTATCTAAAAAACTAATAGCTTAGGAGTAAATGCAAGCATATACTTACTACATTGTGCCAAAGAGATGAAGACTGTGACCGCTGTTGTTTTTAAATGAGGCTAAACCTTGTAATCCATACCGAAATATTCCTTTCAAGTGATTATGAGCTCATAAAATTTAGTCTATTATGCCTACACTAAGTTCGTGGCCCATGAAAGAAAGTATCTTCCTCACCTAGCTCAGATTTCTCACTGGGGGTCACCTTTATCATTATATTTATCATTAAATATTTTTTGCATTTTTTCACTCTAGCACTCCAAGGCATAAAAAGAGGTCATTGTACTTGACTTTCTGTGAGCCCAGAAGAGCTTGTGATCTAAATAGGCAAAAAAAAAAGTGACTATCTTGACCTTTCTCAGATGCCAACTTCCCAGACACCTTTGTGGCAATGACTCTTCTGCTGGGCTAATTACCTCCAATTGTACTGTTCTGGTTACCTTGACATGCTTGATTTTTGCCATAAAATGGCCTGATATGGACATGAGTGTGGTAAGAAATCTTATTCCCAGACTGCTGTCACTTCCTTGCTCGGGCAAGTGCTCTGAAAGTAATTTTGGTAATAGTTCTGGAAGGGCAGGTTGGTCAGCACAATCTGGATACCTTAAAAAAAAACCTGAATGCATTTAATACCAAGGAGAGTCGATTGGACCCTCAAATGTCAATAGAGTTTCCAAGTACGTCATAGAATTTACAAAACAAATCTACCCCATTTTACTTGTAAGAAATGTGAAGAGCTTTTTTAGAGAGAGCGGTACTTCTCATGTTTTGCTATCCCTCGATGGGTAAGAAAAGAATTATAAATACTTCATCCAGGCTACAGCAGGACTAACTCTATTCAACATGCATGTTCTGGGTAAGAGTGCAAGTGGCAGTGCAGGTGGCTGGTCACCTGTGTTATTCACTGCAATTGGGTTATTCAAGATAATAAGAAATTGCAGAATAACTAGTGGTTAACGAAAAATGGAAATGAAATTTGGTGTTGATAAATGCAAAGAAATGCACTTTAGAGAAAACACTCTTAACTTTATACATACAATGATCAAGTGACTTGCACCGTCAGAAATTAGATCCTGATCCTATTACCAATACTTACCTGAAAATATCTGTGGGTAGGAGTCATTGAAAAACAAAGTAAATTTTGGTTATTATTAGGAAAAGCATAGAAGACAATGAAAAAAAAAAATTGTTATTCTTTATTAGCCTAACTTGTCTATACCTTGAAAAGCATAAATCTGGCTCGCCTTTTTCAGGTAAGGTACACTACAAGTAAAATGGGCCCAGAGAAAATGGACAACAGGTGATCAAAGAAGTGATACGGTTTCTGTGCAAGGAAGAGCTGAATGGATTAGGATCCTCCGGTGTGGTAAAAGATGACTGGATGTGGTATGATAGAAATCTGCTTAATGTTCAGTGTTATGGGGTTGACTGCTAACTGTTGTCTCCTCCAGCGCAAGGACTAGAAGACACTCGTTGACACTATCAACTAGTGAAACAAGAGAAACAGAACCTTCTTTATACAGAGTGTGTCAAGTTTTTGAGCACATCTGTGAATTCCACATTCTGGACGCTGCAGATATTAAAAAAGTGTGCACAGATTCAAATACTAACTTCTAAAATCCATAGACATAAAATCCAATAAAGTCTGTTAACTGCAAAACCACCCTTTTTTTACCCAGAAGTCCCTGAACTCCAGTTTCCATGGATGTATCACTGCATCTTGGCTTGTGCCTATATTCCTCCCCAAACATTTCCTGTGGGATGTTGTCAGAGACATGATTCACAAGGTTATGCCTCTCTGCGTGGATGTTCTTACGTTCTCACCCTTGTGTTTTAGTCCTGACTAAAATAATTGTTTCAGCAGCATAATCGGATTTTGAAAGTGCTGCTCCTGTGAGGAAAATAAAAAAATAAAAAATATATAGATACTGCCTTGATCTGTCTGTCCATCTCCTTCCATGCTATATATCACCTCTGTCAAAAGGCTCATATCCTTCTGGAGTCAGGTGATTACTTGTGCTGGATTGTGTGTTAAATTGCATGGTTCCTATGCCAGCTATCTTCCCCCTCCTGATCACTAGACTGAAATAGCTATGCCCTCTGTTTCAGTGTACCTAAGGAGTAAACACACATCCATCCTGGATTTTTACTGGAAATGCTTGTACCCCTGGTGTTAGCTGGCTCAAAGCAGGCTTGTAGAAGACTTTTCTAATCCATTTCCAGCTTACACCAAAGAAGAAATCTTATGGACTGGCTATGGGACCAAAACTAGAGAACTATCCAGGACATTAAACTGTGGCTGTCCTAATGAGGCCTACTGTATTGTTGCCAGTTTTTGCTGATTGCCACCTCCGCAGTTTACAGCACAAAAGCTGTTAAATGAGCTCAGCAGTTCTGATGCCTGACACACCAGCATTTGACCTGAGACCTCCTGAGCTAAAGTCTGAGTAACTCTACCTTACACTAAGGAATCAGACTCACTACAGAGAAATATGGAGGAAACCTCAAGCACTCCCTCCCCAAACAGGTTACACAAAGATCTCATCTGTCTGACACCTCTGCTAAAAAAGATGACGACCTACATTTCAAAAGAATGAGAATTCTTAAAACCTTCTTCCTCAAACTCTGTCTCCAAGCGGATTAAGTGTAACCCAGGTGTGATGGCTCTTGTACAGTCTCCATAAGCACTGATTTATTTAAACAAGTATATTTAAAGAAACTAATGTGACTGACTCAGCACAGGTGAAGAACTCCACTAATTTTAGTAGACTGGATAATAGTTGTGAACCACATCACTTGGAAAGCATCAGGTAGCTTTGGTGAGGAGAGCTGCAGTCCCTGGAAATGAACATCCAGGGACACATTTTCAGCATTTCACATTGTTATGCAATCCCAAAAGTTTCACAGAAAAAAAAAAGCCATTTTTCACAGTACTGAAAAAGAACCTTAGAATTGTATGAAAATGCAAATCCTTATATTAAACTACTCTTCCAAGAAAATTCTTAAACCACTGTAATCAACAGAAAAATTTCTTTCTCTCTTTTTTCCTCCTCTTTCTTGGCCAAAACCACAAACCTAATCCTTTATAGCAACCCTAGGGTTACGAATTTGAAGGGAAAGCATTCCCTACTCTTTTACCGCTCTGAAAGCAGATGACAACTTCCTACATTTCCTCATGTCATATAAGCAGCATGTATTGGTGTCAGGCAGAAGGTGTTCCTTGACTGGAAAATCTCCAGTAATCACAGGAGAAAACCAGGGAGTTAATCAGAAAGGCAGCAATGACAGAATGTTTCTTTATTTCTCACAGCTCTTAGGTCATCGCCTTGCTCCATGCCTACCCATTAAAAAGATGTAGTCAGTTTGACCTCCTGAGGCTTTAAAGCTTGCTTTCAGAGCCATGCTAAGTTATCCTGCAGTAGTTTGAATCTGTCAAATAATGCTTCATTACAGAAATATTACTGATGGAATATTATATAGAGAATTATCAGGTTTATTAAAGAATTGTTTCCCCTCCTGGAATACTGTGTTGTCTGTCTGCCTCCACTGTTTCTTACAGTGTTTTCAAGAAGAGAACTTGCCAAAAAAATGTTTAAGGTATTAGATCTTGCTGATAAATAATCTCAAACTGTCAGGAAGAATGATAAAGACCCTGGGATAAGACCGCCTGTAATCAGCAGCCTTGTTTGCGACCTCAGAAAGCAGCAAAGGATTTACTGGGTCTGGACACTGAGCAGACCCTTTCCTTAGAGACTCCTTTGTTCCCTGTACCCATTCTCCTGCTGAGCACAGAACATCAGTCAGTGAGTTTATAGCCTCATCAAACTCAAACACTTGCTTCTAGGTTTTAAAAAAGCCAACTGTTGCCTTCCCTCAGGAGACAATGTTTTGCAGAGCTGATAGAGATTCTGAAATGCAAAACTGGGGCTGATTTGAGAGTACTAGTCAGAAGCTCAGCGGTCTAGCTGGAGTTAATTTTACATTAAGAGTGAAGAGCAAAGTAAAGACATAGAAATATGATGCATGTTTTATGGGATCATGGAAATAAAAATACTTTGCATCTAAATACCAAATGACTAAGAAAACCATTCAGATGATATGGCAGCTTTTAGGACTGCTTTTCTTATCCTACCATTTTCCTCTTTTTGTTCTTGTTTTTCATTAAGGACAAACATATTTTTCCTAACTGAAAATATGGGTTTGCCTGAAGGTAAAATAGTTCCTTAAAATCCTCAAAGATTTGACCACCAACTAGGTGTCTTTTTGTGAGTAGTAGAATTATCAGCTCAAAACTTGATGCTTAGCAAAACATTTTCATTTAGGTCCCATTTATCAAAACTCTCTTCTCTTGTCTCTATCAGTCTTCTCTGAGCTCACTTGAACAAATTTGTCTATTTTAGCACAGTCTTACTTAGCTCCAGGTAGATCAACTCTTCAAACAGAGTGCAGGGACAAGATCTCACAGGGCATTACTGGAAGGGTGTGACCAGAGAATCTGGACCATGGTCTGAAAGTCTTTAGAGAAGGCAACTGCGTGGTTTCCTTCTGTTTCTGCTCTGTCACAGCTGTAAGTGATGACAGATGATGACATCAGCAGCCATAGAAGCAAACATGGGAGCATGCTTCAGGTATAATGTATACAGGTATTATTATCAGCTTTTCTTGTCTCTCCTTGCCAGTCTATCCTGCTGTATAAATCTATGTCATCACCAGTATAATCTCAACCTATGCCTTGTTTATCTGTCTTCTGCTGCCATATCCCTATTCTAAAGTTAACGACCTCCTAAACCCTACCATCCAATCCTTAAAAAAGCATAGAAGTACAGAATCATAGAATTGTCTAGGTTGTAAGGGACCTTTAAGATCATCTAGTCCAACCATCAACCTAATTTTGATAAAAAAAAATCACTAAACCATGTCTCCAAGCACTATGTTGACCCATCTTTTAAATACCTCCAGGGGTGGTGCCTCAACTGCTTCCCTAGGCAGCCTGTTGCAATACTTAATAACACGTTCAGTTCACAATTTTTTCCTGATATCCAATAGGTGTGATGACTAGAGATTCCACCCACTGAAACATCCCAAACTCCTAATGCCATTTGATATGAACTAAGGAGTCCAAAACATTAGCTTGTTCTTGACAGCTACAATGTAGAACATACAGAAGATCCATTTCCTTCTAGACCAACAGATGGAAATGGTACACCAGGATAATCAAACATCACTAAGTGCCCATGTATGAGTAAACAAGTCAGACCATAGATCTCCAATTATGTTATAGCCACACTTATAGCTATCATGTAGGTGCCTATGTATAGAAAATACATAGTCCAAAATGTGGATGTCTAAGTTTCTACTTGGCTACTCAAATGTAGATATCTGATGGCATTTCAGATTTCCTAGGATCTGACATCCATCTGCACTTCCACAAATATTGGTTCTCCCATGGGTCTTGAATTACACCTTCCAGGCCTGCACAGATGTTCTGGGTACCCCAGGGCATTTCAAATGACACAAAATGCCTGGTTTCAGGCAACTAAATAAAATGCTAAGTGAAGGCTGTATGTGTCCCTGTCTGAACTACTTGTCTAGACTTTCCTTATCCTCCACACAACCCTTCAAAAGTACAATTATCTGACAAAAAGAAGGTGTTCACATTAGAATATGATTAATAATCCCTGGTTTAAATTCCTTTCATTTTCCTTTGGTCATTTATACCTACTGCAAGTGAAATTACAAGTCTTCTGCCTTGATTAGCCACTGATTTGCTTAAGACATGAAGTCCAAATGTAAATGGTCATATGAGACAAAGACCAACAGAACATTCTCTATTCCTGTCGCTCAGTTAGTGGTTCCATTTGAGTACAGAAAATAAGATTTAGTGAAGAACGCTTTGATGGTTTTATCTTTGTGTCTGTTGTGGTAAATAGGCCATCGACATCCAATTTTAAGCACTATATCAGTTTATTTAACTCCACATGTGTCTAGTAGAGCTACTCAAATCCAGTAAAACAGAACTAATCTCTTATTGCTTATGTATCACTGAAGTGTTTAGACACTCTGTTCCATTTTTTTTTCTGTTTACTTAGGCGGTGAAAGAATCAAAATCACATGTAATGACAAATGAATCTCCAAATTCCGAGCTGCCTTTACGCTTGTGCAAGTAACCTCAACATTTCATCACAGTAATCTGTCACTTTTTCCTTTTACTTGGAAAGTTAAGTGACACTGACAGCTTGAAAACTTGACAAAAATACAGTAGGAATAATGTTTGTAGATCCTAGANCATCAGCTTTAGATTACTTCGATATTTGCCCAACAAGTCCTCCAACTTCTCGTCAATGATATCTGAATTATTTAAGGCTTCAATTTTTTTTTTTTTTTTTTTTTTTTTTTTTGTAATGCAGAGGGAATGAAATTGAATGATTAATCTTTAACCTGCATCCTTAGGAAGCAATTTGAACAACCTTTTTTAAGAAGTCTAGCCTTCTCCATAGCATGCACATAACTTTCCTTAACATTAAATAGAGTTACATGTGCACACCAGGGCATAAGCTTCTAAGTAGATATTAATTGGCTAAGAAATGATACATTCTTTCTTCTCCTTGCAGTTAGTGTTTGGGAACTTGTTTTTGGCTTGCTATCTTCACAACTTTTTGAGATTGTGTTTGTTCATTTTCCTTTAACTATTTAAAGGACAAAATGTCTTAAATGACTTGAGTCACTGCATGCAGCCACTTAAAGGGCAACAGAAAGAAACAAGTTTCAATATTTAACATCAAAACTCTGTTCCATCTCCATGTCCTTTTCTAATGCAATTCCTGTCGAATATCATCAGTTTTTTTAAATCAACATTGTTTGACTAGTAATTTCAGAGGAAAGTAATTACGGGTCTGCGGTCAATATTATTTTATACTTGTAGAAAAGAATTTGGAAGCAAATATAGGTTAGTTCTTTATGTCTCAGGTAATCTATTCAAAACACGCGGTTCTTTCTTTGTAGTGGTTAACCAATGCAAAATGCCAAGCTGTGACAATAAAGCAACTTAGTGCACAAGGAGTAGAATTTTATATTAAGCATGACATCTTAATGGACCACTTATGAATAGAAATCGTTTTATTGTCACATTAGATTGCCATTGGGAATGGGTTCAGGATTCCCAAGTAGCTTTTAAAAATCACAGTCTTAATCTAGCCAGACTGACCTTTGTAATTGTTTCAAATAAACCTTTAAAGAATAAGAGTCCAAAGTGCAAGTTTTTTTTGGTAGAGCTCACGTTAGTGGTTGTTGGACTTGCTTTGCTTGCAGAGAAAGTCTGGGATACTGCATTTCAAAACTGGAGGAACGCCCTGCATCCCTTTGCACTTACCAAACTGTGATCACAGAAAATTTAATGATGTGAAGCAACTTCTTTTTTTTCATTTTTAATATCCTGTAGCTCGCTACTGTGTTCCTTTTAGACAAGCTGAGGTATTTCTGTAGAATTTCTACTTCTTTCTTCTCTAACCTCTGCATCTGCAGAAAAAAAACATGCATTGGAGGTGAGATTCGTTTTGCCTCATTTAGATATCCTTGATGCAGGCATCCATATTAGATCCAGTTTCCCTGGCTCTCTGGGAATCAGCAGCTACATGATGCAATGTACTTCACCCCTTTAGACATCACTTTAGGGTATAATTACAAGCATCCTAGGAATGGTCTGAGAAAGACTTTGGACAAGAGGACTTTCTCAGGTCCCTTCCTGCCTGAATTATCCTTCAGTCCTGTGAACCTATGAATGCCAATTTGCCTACTTCTCTCTTTTGAGTACTCACTGGTTAGCTCAGACATGACAGTTGAAAATTTTATCAGATGACTTCTACCTTTCACTTCTTTTGGTGACTTTCTAATAAGAAAAATATTTTTAGGGAACTGTGTTGTCAGTTTAAAATAAAGCAGCAGGCTCTTCCTTACATCAATTCAATCTTATTGAAACTGAAATCTTCATAGAAACATTTGTCTTTGGAAATAAATTTTTCTAATGCTGCAGGTGTGCAAGGAAGACAAGTTTTGCATCCATCTTTTGTATGCGAGGCTTTGGTTCAACCATGCAAAGGTTAGCTCTAGAATCAGGGACATTTGTCCATCCAATGCATACTTATCTTTCTCCTGTATTTATTTTTCACTTCTCTTTGCTTATGTTAAATGAATGCTGGCCGGTACTGTCAGGCCCTGACAGTGCTGTAGGCTTAAATGTAAAGAAGGCAGAGCTGATTATTTTTCCCCTTGGGGGCTACCCTTTGGCCTGCAGGCAGTTCTTTTAAAAATAGCTTCACTCTGCCTGATGCCATTATTATCACAGACACAATTCCCAACTTGACTGTCCAGATCAGAATGAAACCTCAGTATTCAAGAGCAGCATGCTGCATGCACTGCTTTCCCATTGTGTTCAGACAAGTTCTTTCCATAGGCTGTGTGCAAGGTTTTGTGGGCATTGTTTTGCTTGGTTTCTGTATATTTGATCATGCTTGTCATACAAGAGAAAAAGCTGAGGGCAAGATGCTAGTGAGCCTGAAATAAATGCGTATAAAACTGATGTTCTGCTTCCCTAGGTCTGAGCAGGCAGTGTTGGAAAGCTGGTGGCACTTTCATTTCGTATTTCTCAAACAAAAAATAAAGGAAAACAGCAAAACCAACCTGGTAGTTGAAACATTCTATTGGGAATGTTTCTGCTACAGACTCCTATTAGCTCAGACAAATAATTTAAGATTCCTGCCTTAGTTTAAGCTTTTAGTAAAATGGGTGTCTGCTTATTTTCAAACCAGAAAGTCTCATTGCAATTACCAGGAGGGATGCTATATGCAGGTGACATGAGCTGTTCCCAGACGTTGTCACGAGTTTACTGAGCACTTGAGAAGATGAACAGTTTCCTCTCTCTCCAGCCAGTGGAAAGGCCAGGGTCATTACTGGAAACGACAACTTGTGTTTTCAGCTCCACTCTGGAATACATCAACTCCCATTTTTGTTAGAGATTAAAGAATTATAAAACTCAAATGAATGGCACTGTAAGTCTTTGATACCCTGGACCTGGTCATTGAAAACTGCAAAATGTATTAAAAACATAGCACAGGTTTCCCATCTATCTAGAAACTTAGATCAAAGGCACTGTCCATATGGTTAAACACCTGCCACAAAGCTATCTCTGAAGAAGACCTTCTTAAATGATTTTTTCAACTTGGTTCAGTGCTGGAAAATGAGAACTGTCGGTGAACTCCTCAGTTCCCACAGAAAAGATGGCTGGTGGTGAAGTAGTCAATCAAAAATTATTTGGATTCAGTGATTTTGAGACTTAATTTCTCTCTCACCTTTTTTTTGCCTAGAAGTTCCTCCACAAATTACAAGAACTGAGAGTATGAGATTTAAGCCCCTGAAGCATGGGGAGGAAAATTCAAGTTCATTTAAGTGAGTGTTGAGTTTATATTTACGGTAGTTGTACACAACTCACTACAGTACAACTATACTGTACTGCCTATTTTCTTCATAGGGGTGTTAAGATGCTTTATCTTTGTGAATAATGATGAGATCCTTAGATAAACATAGAAACATAGAAACACAGGGTGCTATGTAGTATTCCGTAAGGCCTCAGGTGTGAAAGTAACATTAATAATTTAACAAAAAAAATACGGTTATCCTAGAGGCTCCCAGATACCTCTGGTGGTAGAAATACATAGATAGGTACGCTAATAATCATGGAATCGTTTATTTGATGAATTTCTCACTATTTTTAAATACATTTGGCTATGTCTTTTATTATTCACCTAACCTTTCCATCACTTTTTCTCATGAATTAGAAAGATGCTTACCCTAAAAAGTACTTGTTTTCATTAAAGAAAGTAAGAAGTTACTTTGCAATACTGTCTAATATCAGTGTGTTCAGTGAAAACTGTTCAGAGTTTCACTTAACTAGGAAAGGTGTTCAGAGTACATGAAATTCTATCCCGAACTTCGTATTCAGTGATACAAGCTATTATAGATACTTTGCAAAGTTTCCTTGGTGAAGACTTTGGACCAAGACCTAGTCTGGGTCCTTTCAATCCAAAGATTCAAAAGTCAGTGTAGCGTGTAAGGTATTTCTGCCATTCTGATGAAAGAAACTGTGGACTTATCAACAACACAGCTAACATGTTATCTGTATCTGATTGTGACGTTCGTAACTTCAGTGCAGCAGGTAAAATAAAGATGTAAGACTTCATTGTTCTGTAGATATTCAGGATTGAAGTTGAAAACTCACATTGGTCCACCATACACATAGAGTTTTATCTAGAACCTTAGTATATAGCTTTATGGTGTGATGATTTCTGGAATCTCTCTCTGACCATGTCAGGTTTGTAATGTCAATCCTACTCAAATGGAGAGCAACACAAGGGAAATCCGAAACATTAAATGTAAATATTTATGAATATTATTTCTGGTGGTGTTTTAGGGTGATGGCTCATCGGTCAAGGTTCAAAATTTATTTGCAAAAGAAAAAGTCCCTAAAAAACAGAATTGGCCCATCCTAACTTTTGTTGTACAGATACGAGTTTATATAACAGCTCCCAATCTTTCCTGCAGCAATCCCACCTGTAAACAAACAGGACATTTAACAGACAAAAAGCAGGCACAAGCAGACTAAATGACTTCTCTGAAATTATAAAAAAGGTTGCCAAAAAAAGGTTTCTTGAATCTCAGATCTCCCAAAGCACCTTTTAATGCTACATACCCATTCTTTGCTAGATATTTGGCTTCGCTGAAAACCTTCAGAAGCCCTTAGTAGCGAGCATGGTGAGGCTGAAGATTTCATTACAGAAAATTGTCAGATACTCAGTAATCACTGGTATTCAAATATGCTGCCATGAAACTATTCTCTGAACAAGAGATACACTGTTTTATTTAGTAATGGAATAAAGAATGGATGTGACATATTTGTTTTTGCTTCTTTTCACAAATGATCATATAGAAAAGGTGAAGGAGATCCTATTTTTTAACAGATCAAAGCATTTGTTTTACTATTTACTTCTTTGGTACTGGCTCTCTGGAGGCCCCTGCTGCTATGAGCTAATGCAAATTACATCAGGAAATCCAACGGGCTTAGTAAACACTGAATATTAATTCAAGATTTTTTTGAAAATGTATAAACAGCATCAGTCCAAAAATCCAGAGCAGAGGCAAATAACAATGTTAAATTTATATGTCAGAATTTAATATGGAGTGATGCTTTGGCCATAAAAATCAGTTTTTCCTTGCCATGTTGAATGACCATGTTGTTCTATTATAATACATGAATTCTAAATTGTTGAGCAATATCCTCACTTCCCTCACATTGTTCCCAGGGCTTACGGAAATTGCTAAGTGCTGCTTTTCCGGCGTTGACCAGTCTGCTTTTCTCTAGATCCACCTATGAAATATATATTCCTGAGAAGTAGTAGAATTTTGTGATCGGGGACTCGGAACATGACTCAGGAAACCTACAACCTCAGATTAAACCTCCAGGTTTAATCAGGCACTCTGGTTAAGTGATAGCATTGTTGTTTCCCACCCATGAATGTTTTGTACTGCTTTGGTCCTGTCTCAGTAACAGTTTAGGAGAAATGCTTTCCATATATAAGAAGATCCAACTGTGAACTGTTGCCCTGTAGAAAAATGCTTCCAGGTCAGGTCAACCCTATAAACTATTTTGTTTATGAAAGTCAGAATGATTACCATACAGCTAAGAATCTACTCAACCCACAGCTTGAAAACTAACAAGATTTTGTCATTGGTAAAAGTTTCTACATCATCACTAAAACATCCCCATTTTCAAAATATCTTTTATGACTGGTATCTGTCACACTCAGTTGCCATCGCCTATGAGCCTGACACTGCTTAGATATCTCATGTGGCTCTGAAGAAGCTGTGGACACATCAATAGGAATTCCAAGATCTGGGCTAGACACTACTGACCAAAAAGGCCCAACAACTGTCTTTCAAAGGTCATTGACTGACTGGCCCAAGACTATGTTGTATTTCTTTTCAAGTGTGTTCTCCACACTTCATTCAGGGACAGAGATAGGTTGTCTGAATATTTATATTAATGTATAAAAGGAGTGCATCAGCATGCAGCTTACTTTACTTTTCCTATGCATAGTTACGTATTTTAATATTCACCTTGGGAATTTTCTTATGTAAAATATGATATCATAAAACATTATCTACATTAAAGTCTGGATCTGAAAGACTGAGATCCTGGCATCCTGGCAAATCCTCAAAATCTGTTAATAAAATACTCTATGTTAGAGGGTGGGAAAGGAAATCATGCTGTGTAAGCAATGATTCCACTAAGTGTAAAAGATACACAGAGACTCATCAGATAGAAACAGTAGATACAGAGTAGTTCTCATTCTCTAGAGTGTGCAGTTACTTTCCTTGATATTCTAGAGATGAAAAAGGCAATTTAAATATTTTATAGGCCTCTGACCTCGACTGATGCCTGGAATTGGTCTAGCAGCCCACAGATGAACTCATGCTATCTCACAGCTCATTGGAGACATTCATATAAATGCTTTGTGAAACCACTGGCAATTGCCCAATTGCCCGATATGACAATCAGAGCTCCTCAAGCCACAGGTTCCACTTTACAGGATGGAAAAGAAGCATGATGCGCTCTGACAGCAAAGGAACATCTTTTTCTTCCTCTATTAGCCTTCCTTTTGGAGAGGCTGGAAGACACATGATATTTCCAGGTTCTATTGACACCAAAAGCAGTTTGAGACAGAGCTGTACTCAGTTTTTCTACAAGTATAAATTCAAACCCAGTATTACTGGTTATATCGCTTATACACCTGGGTATTTCCTGACAGAAGGTATTTTGAGGACAATAGTTTCTCCACTTGCTTTATAAATACATTTAATTTTATGTCCGTTACACTGTCAGCATTATCTTTTGTGTCTGCAGATGTTAAATATTAAACAGTGTTGCCACCCAAAATTTTAACTAATAAGCACTGTTTAGTCTATGCTTTATGACTAAATAAATACATCTTTTTAGTAGATTATTAGTAAAGTAATAATTCTTTCATTCCTTTCAGGCAGAGCAGTAATGAAAGGAAAAATCAATTTGGCATTAACAAAATGCTTCAAAAATGGATACCTGCTAGAAGTGGTCCTGTGATTCAAACACTAATTAACTGAAAAGTTCTTGTTTTAATTAAAAAGAATAATCTCAAGAAAGGGTTAATTCTGATTAATTTTTTTTTTCTCTTTTCTTCAAAAGAAATGAAATGGACTTTTTTCTGATTAAGTGCAAAATCTAAGTTAGAATATTCTTTATGTAAAACAATTTACCATTGCTTTTATTAGTTTTTCTAATTTTTGCTTTGACAAAACAGATTTATTTATTTTTTCTGAGAAATGTACAAATGAAAGCAAATGTACCCTGCATTTTAATTATTTCTCATGCTAGTAATGTACTACAATAAATATCAGATATACTAACAAAGACAGAGAGATGTATTAAACTCCTGCAGCCACACTGGGTGGCATTAGCTGAAATGATAATAAAACTGAAGATTTCTTGGCTTCTAAACCTAAGTTTTTTGCACAAAACTTCAGTATTTTCTTAGAATCCAGCAGTGAGCTGTCTTCTGTTTTAATATAGAAGCTGATCTTAAGTCATCCAAATGATGTGTGGTTTCCCAGATGAACATTTGCCACTGTTTTAACCAGAAGACATTAACTTCTGTTTAGCACTTCCAAGGCCTATTTTTCTTTCAAAGTCATATGTGACTTTATGTAAGCCTTCCATTCACAGCAATGGTCACTGGACAGAATCCAGAGTACTTTAAATACATAACTAAATACCTAAATAAGTTTTCAGATAAGTTGAAAATGTTACCAATTTACTAGCACTTACATTTTGACCAGTGGAAATCACAGAGGACTATAATATAAGAAGGTTTTTTTGACACTAGTATTAGGACTAAATTAATATTAAGACACAAAAATTGAAATTTTGAAATACGTAAGACTCCTCATGGGTAGCTTAAAAATCTGCATCTGTGACATCAGATACCTCCTTTTTTTCAGTTACAATGAATAAAAAAAAACTTTGAGTGATTATACAGTCTTACAGTTGAAGACATTAAAAAAATTTACTCAACAGATGTCCAAAACAGAAAATGTCCATTTCACTATCACAGAACAAAAGTAGAGAAAGATGTGCTGAGTGACAATAGAGGTTTGTGACCATCACATCCCAGCTTGAGGTCCTGTATGCTACAGAAACATGTTCTGCCATGCATTTTCTTATGCTTGTGCTGGCATGACCTGTCATCTGGGACCAGGTCCAAGATTTCACCATGATAATCCTTACTAGAAGAATAATTGTTCCATAGCTTACCTATTCTTTTCTCTGTGTTTTAAGTGTTCATACCTCTGTATTTTCACCTTCAGTTTTACTAACTTCCGCTTACACATCCTTCCTCAGATTGTACAAATTCTTCCAAAAATACCAACACTCAAGTGAGACATTCCAATGGCATAATGCCTGAGCGGATTAAAAATTAGTTTTCTAGTTAGAAGTCTCTGGTAGTAGGTCATACTAACAAATAACAATAGTAGAATTGCAATAGGCAGTTGGTTTCAAATGCAATATACGAATACATCAGTTTGATGTGGAAATGGAGGTATATAATATTTAATGTCCATATTAGAAGCTATAAATTGTATCTATCATGACTTACATTCTTTTTTTTTTTATATGTTACCTATCCTTAAATTATAAGAAAAGTACTATAAACCATCAGCCTAATTATTTTTAAGATGGAGCTTGACCAGTTTTTGGAGTTCTTAGTAAAATGGTTAGTGATAACAACTGAGCTCAAGGAGTCTTTTTACTCCCACCACATGTGTTTAGAAGAAATTTCTTTCGGAATAAGAAATAGGAAACAGAAAATACGGTGTTCAGATATTTCTGGCTTTCTTTTGTTTGTTTGTTGGGGTGGTTGTTTGGGTTTTTCTTTCAATCATTCCTGTTTCTCTAATGCTTTGTTTAAATAAAGATTAATCCATATGCCCAGGAATTCCCTGGATTCTACTGTCAGGCTTCCCAATAGCACACATTTGTTCCCTAGTTTTATCTATTTAAGGCATCTTGCACTTAATGTTACATATTTGTTATTATATTTCTGAAGTCATGACTCAAACTGTATTGTTTTCTGAAACAAACTTCTTTTTCTGTACTGAATTCCTATGGGGTGTGATCTACTCCTGGGGTACATCTTCTCTGCTAATGATAAGTAACCCCCTAGGTTTTTTACTCTTATTTATCATGTGCTGGGGAAAAAAATAAGAAAAGACATCTATGCTGAAAGTTTAAAATTAAGTGCAGAAGTATTTTGTAGTGTGATTAGCTGATTTATTATTGGCCAGAAGTAGATTTCTGGGCCCTCTCTGCAGTCAACAGAAAGAGATGGGTATTTGCCCTTGATATACTTACCTCTATGTACTGTTGCGGAAACCTAGATGACTAGTAAAGTCTAGGAGAAAAGAGAAAGGCTATGAGAAAAATCCCAGACTAAGTACAAATGTTTCAAAGACATAGGTACTATTGGAATTTTGGGATTAAACTGGGTTAATACAGATCTTTTTCTTCAGTGCAAAGTTAATGAAGAAAATCTTTGAGGATTGGCCTACCTACCAAATTTTTGTTCTTCAGTACACCTCATAAGGGAATAAACACCTGGAAACAGCATTATGACAGCCTGCAAAAAATATATATATTGCAGAGCCTTTGGCATCTAGGTCCTTGCCTTGCTATGAGTAAGAGATATTGCTGCCTAGTCTGTGTGTTGATCTGTATGAAATGGTTTTTCAGCCTGTTTCTTAGTGGATTGAATTATGAAGCTACTGGCACCTACAGAATTGAATCCTGAAAGAAGCAGAGCTCCATCAGTTCCCACTGCTCATGGTGAAAACTGATGATATTCAGCAGCTTGTCAGTATTCGGTCCCATCTGAGTTGCGAAGAGCTGTACGGGCAAGGGACTTCTATGAGAGCATTGGGGAACCAGGTGGGATTCATGTAAGTACCTGCAAACATCACATCTCTTCAGCAGTCAAAAACTTGAACATTAGCCATTTGCTGTGTTTTCTGCCACAAACACTTTAATATAATATGCATTAAGAAGAGAGAAAACTGCCCTTCAATTTGGCCCATGTTGTTAAAATTCTTGGATGAAGATACATGAATCAGATTCTTCACACTGCATTGATGTGATTTTGTTAGCCTCTGCCAAGCACTGGTTCAGTAATTCCTAAAGTGCTTGTAGCTTACAATGCGAGATGATTGACAGCCATTAAACTGCTATACCTTGCCTTTTGAGAGAGGAAAAATGCATTACTGATGAGAACTGGAAAAATTAACTACGAAAATCATGAAACTAGCACTTGATTACTATTGGCTCAAACAATATTTCTTTTCATCATGTTTAATCGTGTGCTGAGACTAGAATTCCTGTCCCATTAAATAAGAACGAGGAGACTATATAAAAACATCCATCTTTCCAGCATGAAAATTCAACTCTGTTTAGATCTCTGCTGGTGTCTAAGTGAATTTTTACGGATGGTTCCAATGGCTCATCAGATCAGAATTGGTCTTTTATCCTTGTCTTCATGTTTCTGACCATGTCATCTATTTTTCAGAATTGTAAATGATTATTTCACTTCTACATCCAGCACAAAGGCTATTTTCTTTTTCTGGAGAAAATATTTCTTTCTCTCTCTGTCTTTCTGTTTGTTTGGTTTTTTTTTTTTTTAAAGCTGATGCATTGTTTTCAAGGGCTCTGGATAGCGCATCACATAACAAACCCAGCTCATTATTATGCATTATCTACTGCTGCTTGCTGCAATGCAATATTTACACTTTGGCATTAAGGCAGGAGACGGCCCTCGTTATGCAGCACAGCCACCGCTGATAGATCGGCACAACAGTTTTTCAGAAACATGAAGAATTGAAAATGGTTCATCTGGGGATCGCAAGTGCTATGAATTCTTTATATCTAACAGTTGGCCTGCACTGACCCAAAGGATATTAGATTTCTTAGGAGCAACCATGCTATGCTGAAATGTACTTAAAAAAGCTCGATCTCAACAGCCTGCAGTGGCTGCCCCCTCTCCCCCCGCATCGTCATTGGCCTTTGCCAGACAGAGCATCCTCTCCCTCTGTGCAACCCTTGCTCCCTGCCTCATCCCTCCTGCTGGCTGCCTTACCTCTTCCGTGCAGGCGCTGTGCAAGCAGCAAGCAGGAGTGGGGAGGGGGAAGCGAATACACCATCAGGAGCCAGAGGAGGTTGCTCCCAAGCATGGATTTTATTGCCATGTCACTTGGATTGTTTTTACAGCTGGCAGGCCAGAGTGACCTTTGGCTGCCTCTTCTCATTTCTGTTGGCTCCTTCCCCATGAGCCCACATCAAATCTGCTTCTCTTGCGGTCTTTTAAAGGGCTGCTCTACCATCGTTGCTAATGCCTACGGAGCAGGAGGTTCTGACCTCAGACTGGAAAATGGGGGAAGGGGGAAGATGAATGCTGAAGGATTGTGGAATGGACCAGTTCTTACCATCTCTTTCTGCTCTAACAACATCAGAACTGAGTCATAGAATCATAGAATGGTTAAAGTTGGAAGGGACCTTAGAGATCATTGAGTTCCAATACCCCTGCCATGGGCAAGGAAACCTCCCATTAAACCAGGTTGCTTAAACCTCATCCAACCTGGCCTTGAAGACTTCCAGGGATGGGCGATCCCAACTTCTCTGGGCAACCTATGCCAGTGCCTCACCACCCTCAAAGTAAAACATTTTTTTCTAATGTCTAATCTAAATTTCACCTCTTTCAGTTTAAAACCCTTACCCCTTGTCCTATTGCTGCACTGCCTGATAAATTGTCAAGTGCTATCCTACTGCTGCTGGTGTGGGACACCAGCAATTCACCAAGGGACAGGAAAGCATTGCAGGTACCATCTGAGCCAGGAGATGTGGAGATGAGGAGACATGAAGTGACACCTGCAATCAAACTCACATTGCAATACTAATGAGACATTTCTTTATCAATTTCTCATTGAGGATCCCAATGCTCTTTACCTACAAAACGTGAGCATCATAGTAACCTTATGCAGTTTGTAAGTATCTGCATCAGCCCTATTTATTTTTCTTTGGAGACAGAGCAGGTGACTCAAGTCACTGTTGGCCAGTGAACCTACTTACCGCTAAAGGTCATTTAACCACTGGACAATGTTTCTTCCCCAGGAGTTGTTCCCACTTTCTCTCTACAAGGTCCCACAGAATCTTCCCACACCTTGTGTCCCTAAAACATCGCTTTTTATGTGTTAGAAGCTGATTTCTGAAAAAACCTTTGCAGAAGCAGAGGGCATGATAGGATTTGGGCTTTATTTTTTCCAAAATCTTTTGTTTCTACCAAGAGACCCGCCCAGGTGGAAAACAAACTTTGTGTGCATCATACTGGCCTCCATCACTATGACCCAAACTCAGATGCTGTATGCAGCAGCAGCTCTGCCACTGTAGTTCTTATCCTTCCTCTTACGTGAATGACAATTCAAAGAGGGTTGAGGAGAGAACAGAATTTTGGGGGATGCAAACTGTCAGATAATTGGGACAATTTTTAATTAAAATGTGCATTTCACTTACTGCTATGCATAAAGAGCTTTTTTATAGTGTTGCTGTGGCAACTTTAAATTTGAGTGTCCTAACATGTGATTAAAATCATAGATTTAAATGTTCCATTAACAAAGGCAGTGAGGTTTTTGTCATGGGCAGCCACAAAAAACACTGATCCTGAAGACTGAGGGTCAGATTGTCACCTTAAATTTTAGTCACTGAGGGGAAGGATGGAGATAAACAGCTATGTAGATGAGTGAAAGCCTATGAGGGGGAGATATCCTATTCCTGATGTATAAATGCCTGCTTCCTTCTTCTCCCTGCCCTGTGTCTTCCCTCTCCCTAAGGATGCTATACCAATCAAGCTTAGTAGCTTAAAAGGCCATAAAGGGAAAAAATGTCAGGTGTGAGCTGCTCTGCTCAGCATGACAGGAGTTCAGATAAGAACACAAAAAATACCACATGGGGTTAGACATAAGGTTCATTTAGCCTGCTAACCTTTGCCTGGCAACAGCAAGTAGCAAATGCTTAGGATATGTATAGACTTGACCTTTCTCTCACAGACCCTCCCAGCTCCTGATAACCACTACTTAAATGTGTCCTTGCAAATCTCCCCCAAATGGTGTTTTGTACTAGCAAAGACCTTCCAAGCTATGAGAGGCATATCCTTTCCCTTTTTTTCCCCTCCTGTAAGTGGCCACACTTCATTCTTTGAAGAAAAAATGATTGCTGCTTGTATTATGATGGAACGGGATCAAAGATTCAGGGCAGCGCTGTAGGCAAACAATGAAATAAACGCATCCTAGCGTTAAGGCAAGATGCTTTCTCCTTTCTTTTGTTCTTTCTGTGCCTTTTAAGAAAGAAAAATAGAATACAGCCACTAATATATGTTTCTGTATAGAGACGGGGATCTGCCGTGTCCTTTTCTTTTCCCTGTTGACTGTCATAACAGCTTTGTCCTGAAACACTGTGGTCAGGTCACCATCTCTGATTTTAATCACCAAGGATAATGCATGGAAAAAAAGTCACTTGTATAGCTAAATTTCTGCCAGCCAACAACCCTGAAATATTATTCTTTGGCTATTCTTATGTCTTTTAATGTCTTTCAGGTACCATTGCCATTTAAGTTACTTAGGAACATGATACAGAGGAAAGATGTTATATGCTAAATAATGGACTTTCCCAGGAAAATGAGGTCTATATTAATGCAACATTTATCTGATCACTTACAATGCTGGATTTCTTCATTGCTCTAGCCAACAATGGAAGTTCACCCACTTCTTGGTTTTCCCTTGTTTCACAAAACAGGTGAAAACTCAGTCAACATCTAACGATTTGTGTAACGTAGGAGCAACACATACCTTCCTGACCTGCTGGGCAGTTAGTTTATACCTTGAAAGGTGATGTTTGATTACCATCCTTACAGGCTTAATTTGTGGTGTAAGGCCGTAAAATTATTGAGTTTCTTGTTAGATGCAGTCACAGATTTTATCTCAGTGATTTCCAGTTGTACTGAATTACCCAGATGGACCATACCCTGCATAGTGTGTTCCACACTTGCCCTCTTGTGACTTTCCAGGATAGTCCATGCATCAGGACTGTAACAAGAAGAGAGAAAATTCACTCTAACTTGCAGAATTTTGAACATCTCAAACACGGCAAGATTGTTTGCTTACTAATCTGCTTGCTACTCTAATCTGTATGCTTATTTTAAACACCTCTCACATTTAGAGACTGGTGAGAGCTGCATTTTTCCTGTTGGTCTTTGGGGTTTTCTTAGTATGTATTTTACAGGTTTTCTACATCTTAAATTGGACAAACCTTGTGACTTACAAAATATTAATGAATGTACACGTCCACAGAAGATAAGCTTTAGTAAACTGAACTGTTATATAGTGTGTCTCCTGTAAGCCTGGAGGATGCAAAGTTTAACAAAAAAGTTTATTAGGAGAAATAGTACTTTTTATTAGAGAAGCAGTTTATTAAAAATAAAGAAACATGCTAGCCATTATTTTGACTCTGACATTTGCTGTATTCTCTTGAGAAATATCTTTTTAACACTGACTCTTCCCTGATTCTTATTGACTAATTTTAACGTGATTATTTTCCCTTATAGTATTATACTGTCCGTAGAAATTACTTTTTTATTTATTGTTGGGATTTTTGCTGCTCTTTTTTTGTTTTTTTTAATGATAGAACTACTTTTCCAGAGAATTTGTTTCAGCAGAACAACATTGTATCCAACATCAAAGAGTTTAAAATTTACCAATGACACTGACTGATCTTCTCTGTCCTGAGTATTTTACTTCAAAATTTTTAACATAGCTAAATAACACAGTGTCAAAGTTCTGTAGATAAAAATTCAAGAGGGAAGCAAATAATTATAAGATAAGGAATGAATGAAGAAGAAAATGCATAGCACATTTCCAATATGCCCACATTTTTCTTCAGCAGGATTAAGGCAAAATGTTCTCAGACTTGAGAAATGAGAATTGCTCCTGGCTTTTCTACCTTTTATTGCTGGAGTTATAGAGCTTCTAATAGTAGAAGTCAAAACATCTACTTTGGGTACCCTAATGCCTAAAGAAAAAGCTCCTGGCCTTAGTTTGTTATATAATTAATTATTGCCTAGTAAAAAATAATGCAAAGCTGTTACATGTTGAGTAGAATGGTTTTGCCAAGGTATATCAGGAACAGAGATCTTTCCAGCCCAGTAAGAAAAAATACCCATGATCATACAAATCAAGGTTTCATATTGTAGAAATATAGTAGATCATTGTGATCTACTGACAACAGAGTCGCATGTCCTTACCCAAAAAAAAGCACAACTGAACAATTCTCATGGTTTTGAAGAGCCATTTTTCAATTACAGGTAGAATATTGTTTCAAGGATGAAGAATCATAGAGTCATTTAGGTTGGAAAAGACCTTTAAGATCACTGAGTTCCCTTTTGGTCTAACAGAATTTGAGGTCCTACCTTCCACTTCTCAGAGGTGGCCCTAACGATAGAATTAAGGAAGGATTGGCGAGGGACAGGTGAGACATCAGATTTAGAATGAAGGCATCACTCTCCTTGTAAACAGGCTGCAGTGTAAGGAAAAGAAAAAGCCAGAAGAAAACTGGTTGCATAGTTAAGTAGTTGATGCACATCTTCATATTTTCTTGCATCTGTGGTGTGCATATAGGCTGCTTTCTCTGTTAGGATGCTGGGATGGCACATATCTGGTACTTGTTTAAAAACAATTTTAAAAGTAAAAGCTGAGATTTTTCACACATTATCCCCTGAGCATGGACTGAAAGGAGAACATCAAATGCTGTGAGTTGTTTGACAAATTCACTCTTCAATATCTGTTTTAAACAATATACTTTGCAAGTTTTGTAGTCATCAATGAGATACTAAGGGTTCTTGGTCTTCAGAGAACTGAGGTGCAATAAGATCACCTAGGATTTAGAAAATAAATGTATTTTTGAAGACAACCAGCATATGTTTTCATTCTACTACCAAAATACTTGTTTTCACTTTTTCTCTTTGAAAATTTGCATCCCCCTTTACAAAATGCTGCAAATTATGTATTTTAAAACATATGAGATATGTTTCCCCTTTTGTTATGTTTTTAGATCCAATGCAGTTTAACTGCATTTTATCCACCAGAGGTGGGGATGAAGTAATTTCTCGGAGATCTAAGGGAAGCTGGAACTTCCCCCAGTTGCCTGCCTTTTTTTCTTTTTCGCATGTCTCAGAGTTTTGACATTTTCCCTAGTGACGGTTGCTATGCTCTCCCTCAGCACATTGGCTGGTGATCCTTGCAATGCCTAAGGTGCTAAGGCATATTTTGTACAGAATATCATCCTTTTTTTTTTTTTTTTTTATTCTGTTTCTTGGAATGGGACCTCAGTTAGAATTTTTTCCCTAGACATGGTATAGAATTTTTCATCAACACACAGCAGTCAAAGGATTAAGAAGTTATTAAACACCAAAAACATTCTGTACACAGACTCCCCACCTCTTATCATCAAGAGGCACCCAAAATTAGCTAGGTTCAAGTAACAAACTGATTCGTTAAAGCCGATATCCGACTTCTGGCAGATGTCAATGGAGGGTTGCAAAAGGGAGGAGAAATCTTTACATTCGTTAATAATCCTGTGAGTCGTTCCTACAAGGGTGAGGGTGTATGTGAGTGTTGTCTTTCTAATAGCTTGCAAACCCAGTTTAATAGCTGAAGTCTGAGATCAGAAGAATCTACTTATATGAAGTATAAATAAGTGAGAATTTATTTTCTCCTTGTCCAGCTCCATTTAAGAGTGAATTTCCCTCGTATGTGCAAATAGCAAGACCAAAATAAAAAAAAAACCTCTTTTCACAGGTGGCCCCTTATCATTTGTCATCTGGCCTCTCTCCCAGCTCAACCTGTTTTCTGAGCACCTGAATTGCCTTATGAAACAAAAAAAAAACAAAAAAAAAAAAAAACAAAAAAAAAACCCTCACACAACTAAACAACCCAGCACTGTTTGTCCTCATTTTTGTGAACTCTGGCAGACTCAGGCCTCCGGGAGGAGATGCCAGCAGGTAAAATTGACAGCAGGCTATAGCTGACTGCGTGTCTGCCGCGAGGATCAGCTCCCACCAGGCCTGACACACGTTGTCACCCTTGTTGCACTAGCAATAAAGGATGCAGAGGGTGGTGGAGTCGTAGACAAGATATCTTTTCTGAACATGCACCAAGGCTGACATATTGAGAGCCACGCGTTTGGTTAAAGCACAACACCTAGTCAGGCTGTGTGAAAAATTGATTTTTTGGTATGGCTGCCAAATGATGGTAGCCAAAAAATGATGGTAGCAACAGAACAATAAAAACAACCAAAAAAATTGAGCTAAGTGTGAAACTTGGGGGAGGAGGGCAGAGGGAAGGGTTTATTGCTGAAAAAAAGAAAATCACTTTGCTTGATCAAAAATGAGAAGTTCTGTTACGGGCATTTTTAAGGCAGAAGAAAAAAAAATCACTGAGGCAACACCATCACCCACATTTCCTCAGTAGCTTAGGAGTTAACCCATTTAACCCTGGCTGTAAGACACGCCTGTGTCAGAGGAGGTCTGAGCCCATTCGTACCTTTGATGAGGCTGCTAAGCCAACATGGTATCCCTGACTCATATTGCTTCACCAAAAGATTATACAATCCGAATTTGCTAAGGTAGCTGAAAAAGAAGCAAACAGAAATTGAAAGTAGGAATTATCATAAACTGCTTATCCAGGACTATTCTTCATCTAGAGAGGATGAGAAAGAAAATAACTTAATTTTTCTCTTTCAGCGTTCAGTTTTTCATTTGCCACATTTTTCCCCCTGCTATGACTGAACTTTTTTTCTTTTTTAATCTGTACATGATTTATCCATATGTCTGGGGGTGGGTGGCAAACTTCATTTAAAGTTAAATTCTTCAAGCAGTGTATAAGAATATTAATTGCTGTAGCTGGCTTGTTTCAAGAACCCAGGCTCTGATAATCAGGTCCCCTCTGTTAATATCCCTGACTGATTAATGTCTCTGCCTGATGTTTAAATATACCCATTGGGATCTCACACTATTTAACATGCATATAAAAGCATAAAAATAATTGCAGGGAAAGCCCCATCCTGAGAAGAGGATTCTGCATCAGTGTGGGTACTTTACTTGGATTCACATTAGGTCCTTTGTCACAGCTTCCCGGGTGTTGTTTCTACCCCTTTTCCTCTATTTGCAATGAACCTGCCCCACTAGGGTGTAACAGTTTAAAGCGGTCCAAAGCATCACTTTTGTCAATATGAACTGAGAAAAAAAATTACACTGCTCTACATTGCATGGGAAGATGTTGAAGTAAAAGTGATAAGAAATGTTATTCTGAGCAATCTTGGAATATTTCTATAACTTCTGTACTTGATGGTTGGCTAATGCTTTTCTATTTTTTTTTAAATAGGGATCATCCCATCAGTTTCTAAACCCAGTTCATATCTCTAGTCTGAAAGAAATCTTTTAAATGGCGATAAATGCAGATATTAAGAATTTTATTTTTTTTTTTTTTTAGGAATCATACTATGAAGTTTATAATGCATCTAAATAAAAAGATGATATCTTTATCACCTGTTTTAGAAATCAGGATTTTCTTCTTGATTTCCATCACAGCAACAATCATCATTCCATTATGTCGAATCTTCTTATTTTTTTAGACACTAAAGACAAAATTGAAATCAACAACCTACCACTTACGGAAAACCTGCAAACCAACACATCTGTTTCATAAGCACAGTAACCATCCAAATTACATCCAAAAAATTATATTACCCAGCCATGCCCTTGAACATGAATATGTTTACTTTGAGGAAAACACTTATGATACCCACCAGAATAATTAAAAGAAGAATTTTATCCAACAAGGCACTTTTCCAGGGGTATAGATTATTTTGAAAGAAACATTTAATGTATCACAAGAAGTACTTCCACACATTGTAGGCGCAATATGTTACAGGCCATCCTGCCCTGGAAACTATGTGGGAAATTGATATACAATATGATTAAATGACTTATTCAATTATACATTAAACTTATACGGGAAGATCATATCTGCTCAGAACTCTTCCAACCATTCACAGTCTGCAAATCACCAACTCATCAGAAGAAAACTCCCTATAGGCCAAAAACATGACAAAGACATTTATATTGTAACTGAGGAAGATGATTAAACCTTACCAAACCATCTCCACTACAACTACAGTAAATATTCACACAGTGGACACCCTTGATCTTTCACTTGTATTTTTGCAACACATATTGTACTTCATGAAGTTCACCAAATGCCCTACTCATGAAATGAAAGCACAAAAATGAGCCATGTAGCAATAAATAATGGATAAAACCCATGTGATTAGGGAGATTCTTTCTCCTACAAAACAGTTACTGGCTACTATTTCAACCCTGATGACTAAAGAAGAATTACAAAGGCCTTCTAAGGCTGAATCTGAGAATTAAAATTTCTTACTTGTTTAGTTACCAAAAATACAGAGTCTTGCTTTTGTGGTACATTGCAATGTTTCTCCCATTGGCCATCAGTATCTGCATGTTCCTCCTAAACACCCTTTCTATTCTCCAGTACCTTTTCTAGAATTATGACCTGACACTTATCTGATTAAGCTAGTAATTTGTTTTCAGTTTTAATTCAGCTTTAAAACCCACTACTTCACTTTTGTGTTCAAAAACAATTACTTTTTTATCTATCCTAATTAGTCTAATAAAAGTTATCTTTACTTACAACTCCTCTATGATTAAAAAATAGTACATATTTTCTACTGTTTATTTTTTTTAATTTTACTAATTATTCTGAATCATTTTGTTCTTTTACTGCACATTTTTTCAGTAAAGCAGTTCAATTCAAATATATTTTTTTAAAAAACCACTTGCTGAAACTTCTAATTTATCTGCATAATTTTTTTTTTCAGATTCACTTGAAAGTCCTCATATTTTTGTATTTTTTTCATACAGAAAGATAATTTTCAAAGAATCACACAGAAGGAAACTAAACAAAATCCATTTCAGTAATTTTGGGGCAAGGAATTGTATGTGTAATTAATGGTGATATTTAAGAGTAGGAATGTCTTACATTACTTTAGACATCTGCAATATAAATGCCTATATCTGATCCAATCATCATCACTTTGTAAAGCCAATGGGAAGAAATTTAGACCATGATTCTTATCACCTTCTTCAGCCAACTGTATTACAGTGCAGACATTTCAATATTTGTCCAGATGACTTCAGCCCTAGACTCTGAATATTTTTAGATGTTTTAGGCACTTAGTTGAAATCAGTCCAGCTGCCAACATATCACTCTTGGAGTAAGGAAGCTGGAGAGAAGGTGAACTGGGCACACCATAAGAAGATGCAACAATGCTTAGATTAGGTATCTACTTGTTGATAAGCTTGCGACTTCTAAATCCACATTTCCTAACAGAGGCTGATTATATGAGTTTTCATCCCTGGGATTTCCACACACAGTGTGTAGACTAAATATCAAAGGTCTCTGAACTGTGAATGATATTTACCCACAGTATACGTGTCATTAACAAGTAGCTAAGAAAAGATTGATTTGGACTCTGACTTTAAGAAAAGATCTGGCAGTTGTGTGCATACAACTTGTGTTACCAGCAGAAGCTTTATCCTTGTAAAATGTCGGGGCTTCCTGTTTAGAACTAGATATATCATTTTAATTCCACTTCCTTGGCTAATTCATTGCAAATTATTTCAGATTTACCAAATTCTTTTTTCTGTTTTGTTTATCATAATACTTTGGTTTGGATCATCTGAAGCATTGTATTATGTTCTGAGCTATTTTTAAATAGCAAGTGTGCCAACCAAGGCTAAAACCTTAAAAGATACATCTAACAAAATGGGTGCATTGATTCACAGTCTAATCATTTGTGTACCATCTGGTTTACTCGTAACTTCAATTCTTGCCCATTTTTGCCTGATTCAGAGCAGCAATATGAAATTGAGTCACTCACTGAAAAAAGATGGGTAACTCTACATTTGGGTCAAATAATAGCATAGCATCCTAGTCCTTTCTGGAAACTGTATATTACTTCAGAGTAACAATAAGTCCTTGATCTTTCTAGATAGTTCACTCACCTGCCGCTTGTTGGCAGATGATGATTTCAGTCTCTGATCCATGTCCACTAAAGTGTTTTCACAAGGGGAAGCATTTCCATAGCAGCAATGGAGAGAGAATAATCTCACAGTATCTGTAAAATTAGTGCTGAGAAACCCTTGTTGATACGGTTTCTATTCCAAGTTATTGCATGGATCTAGAATGTGTGTCCTGCCTTTCCACAGTTACCTTCTCCTTCACATAGTTGACACCACCTCTAGCTTTAATGTTTCAGGAAGACTGAAGTGAGCCACTTGAATGCTTAAAGAAATATCCTCCCGCCCCCTCTTGAAAATCTCCACCTCCATTTGATGCAAATTTGCATGTTTGGAAAGTTTTCAGCAAACATTAGAGACACCAAAATTGTTAATGTTAAGCTGTACTAGGAACACTAGCAAACTCAGCCATTCCATCTGCCACCTCCTCACTCCCCAAACACCTGCACTTAACCTGTTTCTCCTTGGCTCATACTCTGCATAACCCACACAGGACTGGAGAGGGCAGGTCTTTGCCCTCAGTCACAGCTATTGTCCACTTCACTATTAACACTTACCTGTCATGTTAAAAGATTGCTTTGTCTGGCTGGAAATCAGAGCTCATGAACAATGTGTAATTACTGCACAGAATCGAGTAAGGTTGCAGGTTTTTATTCTTTGTAAGGTTGCATTTGTTTGTTCCCTGCACTCCCCAAATTCCCTGTGCATTCAGCCAGCAATTTATAAAGGCAAGAAGAAAGCATTCCAGCTCCTCAAATGATGTAGTTTTGCAGGTGTGCATATGCGAGTAGGAATAATTATAAAAATTATATATACAGAGAAAGTAGTACTGCAGATACAGCTTAGGATTTCTTAGAAGAAACACTAGTTAGCAAGAAAGAAACTACAATTATTGATTTTATTGGGTAAGGAAAATGATGAATTTTCTTCTTCTAGCAGGTGGCAATAGCTTGTTGAATACTTAAATGGATTGGATTTAAAGATAAGGCTCCACATTATTATCCTTTATCACTGTCACATTAAAGCCTGGGAGACTTGATTCACTAAATAAAAAACAGATTGGAAGATGCCATTTTATTTGGGAGTAGGTTTATGCATTCAAAATTATCCTTGGCACTTCAGTGTTAATATCCCTCCAGTGATAATTTCCAGTGTGTGCAGTTTTAAACATTGTCAGTGGATTAAAACTTCCAAGGATGCCAATCATTTTAGTAGCCTTCTCCCCTGCTTGTGTCATCCACTGCAAGAGCAGAGGCTGCAGTTTTTGTGTTTTATGACATGCAGTTGGAATGGGGCACTCCTTAGTATATTACTTATGCAGCTTGATATTTGTCTTGTATGATTATTTTTTCCTTCAGCTAAAAATAATTTAATCACACATTAAAGCCATGGAAATTCCATTGCTTTTGCAGACTAGATTTTGCAGATTTATAACCTACTTACCTCACATGGTTTTGTTTTGAGATTTTGAGATTGGATTTATTTATTATACAGTCTATAAAGTAAAATTATTCTAAATCACTCCTGTGGAACCATGAAAATGAAGCCTCGGATAGGCAAGAGGAATTTTATGTCTTTTAATTAGAGCTTATGTTGAAACTTCAATTGCTATGGCAGAATGTTCATTGAATAGCCTTTTCTCAAGCTGACTACAAAGGGCAGGACCTCAGCTCTTTAGAGATGATATGTCACAGCTTTTGAGTAGTTTTAAATTATAATATCAATATTCAAAATACTTAGCTCTTACTTAGCCATTTTATAGCCAGGCAAGTTGAAGGGAAGTGAATGTTTGAATTGTTGTATTTGCCTCTTTCTACACCTGTTTGGGGGCAATGCAGTCACAAGGCTGTCCAGGATTTACTTATAGGCTGTCACTCTAACAGCAAGCAATGATTACTACTTGCTATAATTAATCCTTATGCTTCAAGATTTCAGCTCATCAGTTGTGATCCAGAAAGTTTGGTCCACCTCATGCAGAATTAGCTCACAGTGTTTAGATCTCTTTTTCTTCTTTTCTGAAGTATCAGATAATCCATTCTATGTGTTTGCAGCCACTTGGACATAGCTGTTACTTTTATTCTGTTCCTGTTCCCTGCCTGTGGCATATGATTTAGTCTTCTGAAGATTGAAAAGCTTCAGTTTAACTGAAGTCTTTGGGCTTAAGATACCACATGCATGTGAAACATAATGGGCTATGATATGCAAGCAGCCAGACTAGATGATCTAATAGTACCTTCCAGCATAAACTCCATGAAATTATTAAACCTATGAAATTGTAGAACATAAAATAAAGGATAGTGTTAAACCAATGGGAGTGGGGGAAGCTAAGCATCGTTAATATTAGACCCCACATATCTGGTTTCATTAAACTCCACACACTAGAATTTCCCTTAGGCAATACCATTATACAGGATAATAAAAAAGAAAGAGGAAGAAGCTTTAGGTCACTTGACCAGTATCTCCCCATATTTGCTAACTGCACACACTAAAGCTAATTTTCAAGGAATTAAATGCCTGAGAGTCAATCCAGCAAACTAAGTAAATCCTGTCTCATAGAACACCTGCAATTCAGTGGGAAAGAATTATTCTCAACACTGCTTCAAGGAGCTTATGTATGCAAATTTAAGTCAGAATACATACAGGTACCGATACTGTAGCTGTCTCGACTCCTAGTGACTATAGAGTTTTTGGCAGAATAGGGGAAAAATTGCTTTTTAAACTTAAAAAGTTTTAATATTTAGAGGAAGAATCTAATATAGTTTAATCAGAATAGTTTTAAGTATATTTCCCAGTTACTTCAGCTAATAGTTACCTTAGTTTCATATATATATAGATATATGCATTCATCTATTTATTTATTTATTTATTTTCTTGCTGTTAATTAAAGGTAGCTTTCCTACGTGTCCCAGGAAAGTGTGGTATTACATGCAGTGGAAAACTAAAGTTAAAAAAGCCTTGAATCTCATCGAATTGAAGATTTATGGTATTTATCCTGGTCAAGCTTGTTCGAGTCAATGGCAGACTCCTTTCTTTCTCCTCTGCTAAATAACATGAGTAGAACTTTCTTATGCATTGGTCCTGATTCCAAAAACGTGTTGTAACTCTTTAATACATAGGGTACCTTGCGATCTAAGTTTTCATGCATACAAATCTATAAAATTCAGAACACAAAATGCAGAGATATTGTCTTATTAATCTTTGAATTTCAGTAACCATGTATCTCATGGAGTAAATGTAGCTTATGGCAGGTGCCACACATATTTTTTCGATCTGGATTACAAGTAGAAGAATGTCACAGCTTCTTTCTAGTCTGCCTGTACAAGATATCCACCCATATGAGAAGGTGATGAGATGGTTTCTACATGGTTTTCATCCCTGGATGCAGACTAAATGAACATCTGGACCTCGAGATTGACAGAACTGGCAAAACCAGTATGAAGATCTGCATTGAGACCAGGGATTCCTCTATAAAGTCAGGGAGAATCTTTTCTCCAAAGAGCCCATGTTGTAAGAACCAAAGGCTGGGATTTGAAATCTCTTCCCAGGGCCACGTAGATATGCATCAGAGCAAAATCTAATCTCTGGGCTCCCAAGTCAACACTCTCCTGAATATGCTCATTTTCATGAAAGTTATTTTCTATTGTAACATATGTCTTGGCCATCACAAACAGGAACATACAGGATGAGTCTATCCTAGCATGGGTGTGCACATCATGAAAATTTGCACATTCATTCTTTTGTTGATAAGATCAAAGGCAGTTTGCCTCTGCAAATGCGTATCTAATAAAAGCAAATATATACGTAAAATCTAAAGCCGTTGGCGGGGGTGGGAGGGGTGGGGGGCAGGTTTCTGGGACTTTAGTTCAAAGAAATTTTAACTGAAAGGTAATTAGAAATATACTGACAATAATTTTTAACTCCATGGAATATCTGGTAAAGAGTTGTCTCTTTTCCCTGACTGAACATATAGAATAAATAAAGATTTATTACATTTAGTAAGGCACATGCATACTGAAAATCTTTTATATTATTGCGTTTAATGTGGACAAAATGCCTGAGTTCCTAAGTTTCTCAGCATTTAAATTAATTTTTTTCTCAGTATCTTTTTTGCCTTCCATCTGAAAAACTCAGTCAACTTACACACCTTAGAGAAAATAACTTTGCTGCAATACTTCAGAAGCACATTTTGATTTTGGTGACTCCCTTTTCTACTGTACATTTGAAACACTGGGAAAGGGAGAGCCTGGAGAGGGAAGGCTGAACCCTGAAAAGGCCTGAAGTCAAACCATGAGGGCACTTCAGAATAAAAGAAGGTACCCTGTTCATTGTTTAAGTGACAAATTCAGGGCTTAATATTCTGTTCCAATTTTGTCTTCTGCTACATAACCTTGAGGAAAATTGCTGAGACTTCTATACCCCAGTCTCCATCTCTAAAGGGAATAATAATAGTGATAATAATAATAAAATCTGTCTTTGTGTTGAGGACAAATACATGACAAGATGGAGATATTTCGACAGTATGATAACGGAGGTCGCATAAGTAGCTTAGATGAGTAATGTATTCAAACATAGTTCACTGAAACTCTTAGCCCCTGGGTTTGGCTTTAGAATCAGAAATGGCTACAGTTTCTATTACTGTTATTGTTGCCTTTGATAACTTTAGATCTCACTGTATGTTCTAGCAAATTGTACTACATGTGAAAATTTGCCCCAACTACGGTCTTGACATTTTAGTTTGAAGTTATATGTTTGACAGCAGTTGTTTTAAATGAACAGATGTGAGCTATTTCTAGCAGAACTTTATTTAAGATTATTTGTTTGCCTCATAAGAATGCTGGAATATATTTTCAAGGACTGGACTAAACTACCCATGGGTATTAAGGATATCATTAATAAAAACCCTTTGAAACAGAGACCTCTTTCTGAGTGAGATTTATTTCCACCTTATTCTGGCTCAGTAGATAGATGTTAAGAAAGGACTTATCCTGGTAGGTGCTCCATATCCACTTCTCTTAGAGGACTTTTGCCCAGAGGGGTTGTAGAGTCTCCTACTCAGGAGACATTCAAAACCCGTCTGGACGCATTCCTGTGTGACCTGATCTAGGTGTTCCTGCTCCAGCAGGGGGATTGGACTAGATGATCTTTCAAGGTCCCTTACAATCCCTCATATTCTGTGATTCTGTGACTAAGAGGACTTTCTGATATCTGGCAAAAGTTTGACCACTCCATCTTACACCCATGACTTACTTTTTCTTCTTCTTCATGTAATATAGTCATTATCTTTCAATGAGAGTTTGTATCTTCACATTAACTCATTAACTACACTTGTAAACTGTCACTGAAGCAAGCAGAGCTTACAGGAATCTGGACACAATGTTGGCTTTTATTGGTAAAATGCAATTACGAAGGTAATTGGCTCCTATATATCTGTGTGACACTTTCTTGGCACTAGCTTCTCCCATTTCTGGATTGCCTTCCCCTCTTCCACTCCTCCTCAATATGTTTTAGTATTGGAGCCAATAGCCTGGTGACCATTCAGAGGTTATACTTGGCAGGTTTAGGACACAGATGCTGGGTTGCAATTTTCAAGGATTTGCAAGAGTTTTTATACCAAGGTCTCCAAGTAGCTTGGTCTCTTGGACTGACTAATTACAAAATTACCTTTAGATATGATGAAAGTTAACTTGTTGATAAGCTGACTCCATTTTGTAGATTTTCAGGTTCTTTGGGGTTATTTTTATTCTGAAAGAATTAAGTTCTTTCACCTTCGTGATCATGTTTTTTCTAAACATTCTGCCCAAGATGAGCTGATGATGAACTATTTTATGTAACGTTTTTAATGCTGGAGTGCCTTGAAGACCACCCACTTAAGCCCCTATGCAGTCATTGAGACACATTACCATTTCTGCACCCTGCTTCAAATAATCTAAAGTGTAAAAGAAAAAACATGCCAGGTGGTTGAAGTGGGAAGTGGGGCAACAGAATGATGTGATGCTGTCAATTCTTCACCAGTCAAAAGCAGTAATCACAGCCCACAAAATGCAAACAAATAGTTACAGTCTTTATGAGAACCATAGAATCATTCAAGTTGGAAAACACCCTTGGGATCATTGAGTCCCGCTTTCAGAGGGGTCCCTTGCACAAGGTCCATTGTAACTCAGCAGTTCCAGGATGAGTTACAAACTAGGTCCTGCTTCATGTCCCATTGAGCACAGGAAAAAAAAACAAAAAAACAAAAAGGTAAAATCAGACATGGGTCCCTGGAGAAAGTTCTTCATGTAGTGGGTTTTTCATTATAGGGGATATACCACAAAAGATGTGACAACACAATGTTGACATTAGCTTCAGTGAGATTTTTTTTAAAAGAGCTTTTCACAGATAAATAAATATGAATTCATCAGGCCCAAAAACATCTGAGGGTGATAGGCAACCTCCAGAATACAGGTGAAAAAGCTGAAGCTCTGCAAGATGAGAAGTGTTTTAGATGTTCTGTTTTGCCTAAGCTCATGTAAAACAACAAAATGGCAAAACATAACATTGGAGAATTTAGAAGTCTCTTTACTACTCATTCTTCTTTCCCTCTTTTTAAAAAATTGAGGGGTGATTGCTTTATTGCCCATAGAACCAATGATTACCTACATTTGGACTCAGCAGACACAGATGCATTTTTCAGCTCTGGACCCAGTGAATTAAGAGGCATTTAGGGATGTCCACCACTTCTGAAATTTTTGCCTTCAGCTCTAAATGAATTTATGCAAGAGATGAAGTAATCTTTAATTCTTTGCCAGAGTACAAAACAAGCCAAAATCCACATTCTTTGGTCTTTGTGGACTGGCCAGAGAGAACAATGTAAAATTTATTCCATTAATACTTGTCAGGGAATTTCCAGGCTGCTGTGGAAGGCTCTATGTTTTTGGGAGGTCCATATACAACTAACACAAATATGTGCTCAATAATCAACAAGCTTAATCCAAAAGCTTAATCAGAATGACCATTTGGAGTGGTATTACATTCTGTGCATGAAGTAATATCTTTGTTTTCTGCTCTACTGACCAGAAATTCTTCAACTTCTTAAGGGTCGAATAAGTTTATGAACAAAGAGAAAGACCAAAAAATATAGACATACTGTAAGTACAAAGAATTAGAAATATGAGAATTCAGACAATAATGTGCAAAGTCAACAAATGTTAGTCTGAATAATGACTTTGTTAAGGATGAATTATAGTATAAAGAAGTAGGATTGCAAATAATAATGCAAATTCACAGAATCACAGAATCACAAAATGATATGGGGGTTGGAAGGGACCTCTGAAGATCATCTAGTCCAATCCCCCTGTCAAAGCACGTCCTCCTAGAGCAGGTTGCACAGGAATGTGTCCAGGTGGGCTTTGAATGTCTCCAGAGACAGAGACTCCACCAGCTCTTTGGGTAGCCTGTTCCAGTGCTCTGCTGCCCTCAAAGTGAGGAAGTTCCCCCTCGTGTTTAGAGGTGTTAAAATTTAGGGATGTTAAATTCATATTTACCGTAGGAGACAGACCAAAAATGTTTGTGTGTGCATGCATCTATTCCCACTCTGAAAGCTTTATTTTCTTCTGGAAACAAAAATAACAGTGTGACTTAACTCTCTTACTTTGCCTGCAATTGGATATTTATGAATAGAATAACTGTGGCAGCAAATATGTCATGAGCAATCAATACTTTGTCATATATTTGTATAAAATATTCATCAGATAACTTGAAACTGAACAAATTCATAAAGCATGTTGCTTACACCAGGCACTGTAGGAAGCATTAGTTCCATTGGCATCCACAGAAATTCTCACATTTGAGCAAAGATGTACAGTCTGGTCTGGGAGGATTTTGTTGATTTTTAAAAAAAATTTTAAGGGTAGGCAATTAGGTAAATAAATACATCAGCAATTTCCTTTTGACAATAATAGATCCTAAACTGCCAGAAAAACTTACCTAGGAACACAATGGATTTTCTACCACCCAAAGGTATTAAATCCCATTTTTTTATATATTGCAAAACAGCTGTTTGATGTAAAAATGACTGAGCAAGAAGTCCTTTTTGTTTTTATGTGCTTATGAAAGAAGTTAGACTGTAATTTTCCATTCTACCCGTAGAATTTATGAACCTATAATACGGTATATTTGCAGATGATATCAGAAAAAAAAAGAGGAAATAGATATCCATTATTAGCTGAAAAAAAATTGTTTGCTTTATATTCACTATATACTATCTATATATACCTATAGACACATCATGTGCAAAAGTTATGGAATATTTAAATGCAGGTCTAATTTAAGTGAACATAACCTTTTGATCTAAAAAAATAAACAATCTAACAATAGGAAAAATTGCAATCTGTCGAGACATATTTGAATTTTTTTGCAGTAATTGGCTTGGCAGCAGCTTCAGTCACAGATTTCTGTTTCACAGATTGTCCCCAAATGAATAAAAGGTTTGCTTTGAAATATAATTAATACTACATTCAGCTGCAAGACTTTCTCAGGTTGTCAAAGGAATTTGAAGAAGGTAGTTACAAAAAAAAAAAAATTAAGAAAAAAAAAAAAAGAAAAGGATAAAATAGCTAAGCCAAATTTAAACATGAGCTGAAGGACAGCAGGGAAAAAAAAACAAACCACAAAATGGACTGAAATAAATGGCAAAAATCTTTCTGGCATTCATTTTTTTATCAAATCAGCCATCAGCAATTACTTCAATAAAGTTCCATGAACTATACAGACACATATTATCTGTTAAGATAACATATGATGGTGTACGATTTGGCTGTGTAGTGTTTATTCATTACAAAAGAGAATAGACAAGAAAAGCCTACTTTTCTCATGATAAAATCATAAATATCTGCTTCACATACACTCATTTGCACTTTAAAGCAATGTGTTTAGCGTTCAGAAAGACTGTTTTGGGAAGTCTATAGCTGACTCAAAGTTCAGTCATAGCATCATTCAGGTTGGAAGAGACCCTTGGGATAATAGAGGCCAACCATCAGCCCTACTCTACAAATTCCTCCCCTACACCAAATCTCCCAACACAAATGGAAAAGCAGGAATAATTTTGATCGTTTTCACAATTAGAATATTATTCAGACCCTGTGTTCGCAGGACCTGCATATACTACATTTGTTCTCCCACATTTTCTGCACCATCAGATTCTGGATCAAGTCAGGAGATAGAAATCCTTCTCTGCAGTGAAAGAAAACCAGGAAACTGGAAGGTGGGGCAGGTCTGTGGCAGAGTTGGAGATGGCATCCAAGACATCATTAGGGCAAGGATCAATAGCATCAGGTAGCCATGGGCAGGAGTAGGAAGAGACCCCTGTAGGGGCTGTAAGAGCTATTATTGCCTTGAAAGCCCTCACATAACCCATTTACCATCTAAAGACTACTTGTGTGAGTACTGAGAGAACGTATGTCCTAATATTCTAGATGCCAAAATCCCACAGCCAACTAAGCACCAAATCTACATAGTAGTGTTTGTCAAACTTCCTTGAAACTTACCTGTATTGTTAATGGCTTTGTAGTGCAATCCTTCTCCTATTTAAAAAATAAGAAAGGGTAACTGCATTCCCTAATAAACATTAATGACTGGGAACAGTTCAAACCAACACAAGCCATTTAAAGTCCGATGGACAAACAACGCTTTCTAGGACACTCTTGTATTGTAACACCTATTATACTGTTTCCTACTATTCCTGAGCTAGTATTGGAAGGCAGCTCTGGTTGGCACTGATCCTTACCCCTGGTTTAGTTTTCATTAGGGAAGCCACATCTGAACTAGTCATGCTGCATTCCCATCATTGCCAATGAAAAAACTCCAAGGTCCAGCTTATCCTACGATGTATCAGATGGACCATCCTTCTTAATCAACAAGTGAGATGGCCACTTCAGACTTTTAGAATTTTAAGGTTAAATAAGAAGAAAAACACCATTCGTTGTGATTATATCTTCATTTATGAACAAAATAAGCAATTGTAACAGTTGATGAGAGAATAGGATTTCCCAGATGAAGGGTTAGAAAGACATAATTAAATGTGCTAAATATCTAATGTCCGTTCAGTTTTGTTCAGAACCCAAAAAGTCAAAATCGTCTCTGCTTTGCCTGGACTTCAGCTGGGTAAATTAAGCACACAAACATCTGTAAGAACTACCTCATTGCTTCAGTCTTCAGCTAACTGGCCTGGTATTTGGGAGAGCTTTCTTTTATCCCTGGTGGTTCTGGGGAGCAAAAGCGTTTCGGATACTCGCACATGAGGATATTTGATAGTCAGTCAACACTGAGTGCTTTGCTGGCCATAGAATCATAGAATTTACTGGCCATGTTGGATAGTTTTTTCTGAAAGAATTGAGTAAATATCATTTGATAATTTTCAGACAGCTTCCAGGTCATGCAACAGGGATAGTTTTGTGTTGGGGGTGTCTGTACATAACATTTCATCACTACACAGTTCACTGGGAGCTTGATACATTCAGAGAGAATTCACAGTGAGTTCCATGTGTTATCTAGATTCCTTTTCTGTTCAGATAATTATAATGGAATTAGTTGCATATGTTGCTTGCCCAGGAGAGTTTGGGGAGGGCAAGGGTGTAGGCAGTTTGTGTGCTTCAAGCTAGCTTCATGGGTGGGTAAGGATTAGCAGGAATCTGGTACTGAGACAGGTTGATGTGCGAAATGAAGCTGTTTGCAAAGGATACTGTGAAAGAGCAGGGAGAAGGGGGAGATTGAAGATGTGGCTTAGTGTATATCCTAAATCTGGCTGGAAGATGGGCTTTGAACAAGCTGTTATTTTCCACATGGGAGTAGCATTGCTACAGTAAAATGCCAGATTTCATCCATCATAATGTCACGGCTCATATTAAAATGTCTTGAGGGACCTGAGGGAGGGATGGGCAAAAGACATCAAATCAATTTTCAGGCAATTGCTACGGTTTTCAGAACCTAAGCCCTATGTGATGGCGTTATGGTTGCACAAAGGGAGGCTATAAATAAGGTCCATATATCAAGAGAGGAAGTAATTTAGAAAAAGGCAGTTGATTTGACTTTTGCATGAGGCTGAACATATGGTGAAGTACAACCAGGTTATCATTCTATATATTCCTCACAGAGATAAGTGCCGTATCTATACTTATGAGAAATTAACATATCAGTCCTAAAAGTGACAACTCTAGAGCAGGGTAATCCTGGTTTATAAAAAAAGAAAACAAAACAACAAACCAAAACAAATCAAAACACAGGAAAGAAAGAAAGAAAGAAAGAAAGAAAGAAAGAAAGAAAGAAAGAAAGAAAGAAAGAAAGAAAGAAAGAAAGAAAGAAAAGAAGGAAGAAAAAAGCTTATAAGCTTAATTTATTTGTTTAAGTTAGCATTTAGTTATGAGATATGCAAGTCAAACACTATTAGATAGGTAGCTACTTCTGGAAGCTTGAGCATTAAACTTTCTGACAAAATGGGACTTTTTTACAACGTGTTTTTAAACACAGAGAATGGGAAATTAGCCCCAGGATAGCCCTACACTAAAAGCAAGAATACATTTAAAGTTTAATAACATACATAAACAAGCATAAATAGATTTATTATGAGTTTGTCAAGACAATGAATGCTACGCATACCACAGCATGCATTGGTCAATGTTTGTACAAGATCACCAAGCAGGTGGCTTAGAAGCAAATTGATCTACCTAATGGCTTAGTGTTTCTGGATACTGCATCCACTTAAGAACTCCTCTGCTTCCAGGTCTTTTGCCTGGAAAAGGCCCAGGATATATGAACAGTGCCTTCATATTCCATCTGTAAACAGAAGGATTCAGGGAGTTGCTTGTGTAATGTCTTAAAAAAAATACCTGTTTCTTAGGTATGCGCCTGTAGATATTTACCTCTTTTGTGAGCCATGCAGAAGGAAGTGAAAAGAAAAACATTCAGGAAAGCTGGTCTACAGAGGTACTTTTGTCTTAAATGGTCATGACAGTAGACGTTATTGACCTGCAACAATAACTAAAGAAATAATTTTGCTTGTTAATATGCAGTTTTAATCTTAGGCAAGCAAACATAAAAATTTGTTGCCCAGCAGCTGTTTATATCTTGTATAAAATTAGCAGCTGGCCTCAATCCTAGCCAAAGTGGACATATGGCTGAATAGAAAAACTACAATACTTAACACTAATTGACATACTTGTTGGCACTAGAGTTATGTGAATAATTTGGGTTTTTTTCTGTTTGGTAGCCAAATCAAGCAAAAAAAAAAAAANGCTCTGTTCAAGTGTTTAATCAATACAAATATATACATTTATTTATTTTCCTTCCAATTTTAGTTGATGTTCTTACTTGATCTTTTTTCTTTCAGTGTAGATGATTTGTTTAATTACAAGATACTGTTCCACAATATAAAGTCAGTTAGATCTGCCGAAAATAATAATGTTCATTTCTAAATAGTGAAATAAAATGCTATGACATTCTCAAAGGATTTCCTTCATTTTTCATTTTCTTTCTGGTTGAAAATAATTACTGATTTTTTTCTCAGTTTCCATAGATTTTTTATTCCTCCTTTAAAGCTTTATTTTTCAGCAAATTTATATTTTACTAGGGAAAGAAAAAAAGAAAAAAGATTGTTACTCCCAGGATGGGCCAGTGTGCCCCAACTATATCTGATGTCCATTGGAGACTGAGGATTTCCTCCCTTTGGCTTTATTTGTCATAGTAACAGATTGAATGTGTAAATTAGTTTGATAGTGTGTTATCTCTTTCAGCATAGACCTCATAATGGTATCCATAAATGGTTCCAGTATAAAGTATCTGTCCTTTCCATCATGGTCTTTTAGATAATGTCCATTCTTGAAGCTGTGCTTGCTGTGGTCAATAAAGGCTTCTTTATAATGAAGAAAGCAGTCATATGTCAGTTAAACAGTTTCTTGGCATATAGATAAATTCCAAGAAAGAGACATTTCTGGATTTGGGTAAGCAGGTCTGTTTATTTTGGTAAACAGTAAAAAAGAGTGAAAAAAACAGTTCAACACTATCTTTGGTATCTATGTTTATTTATCTATGTTTATTTCTCCAGAAATATTGGTCTAATAAAAACCTATCTTAGCCTACAACCAACAGAAAAGGTGGATTGTATTTTATGGATCACAATCTACTGTACAGATTATAACTAATCTGCCTGACAAATTTTTATGCATTTGGAAGCATTCGGCCAAGTGCACTCTTTGTGCACTGGCAATTATTTGTTGAAAACTAAACTCTTCAAAACTTTAAATTATGGGCTATCTAGTGATGGCAACACATAACTGGCCACCATCTTTCCCATGATGTCCTCACCTCCTTGTTACCCCATGATCAGAGTTGTTCCTAGTCTGTGACAAAGAATAAGATCCAGTGTGCCCAGAGAAGATGATGTGCCATCAGACATAGATAGAGCAGAACTGTTTGTCACAAGAATGTTTCCATTCTGCAGCCTCCTCGTATGGACTTCTCAGGATGGATGAAACATGGGAAGCAGGAATCCAGAAAACCTTGCAGACCAGGCACTATTACATTTAACAGTTCAGTTTATCTGCATAGATATCAAGTCAGGGAAGGATGGCTGTATTGTAAAAGGAGACACTGTGGTTTAGTCCAGCCACAGCCTCCCTGCCTTCATTTGAGCAATGTAGAATAGCATTATCTGCCCATTGACTTCCAAACAGAAAGCCAAGTAAAGCAGGTTGACGCAGCTGTATCTTTAAGTAAAACATTAATTTAGAACTGGTTAAAGGAAAACAATTATCTTAACATAAATAAAGTTAGGTGTTAATAATGACAGTTTTGAGTTGTGGTTTTTGTTGGTTTCTTTGATTTCTGTCAAGTGTGACCATGCAAGATGCTCTGCAGGAAGTCAGAGAATTATTTTTTTTCTTATGGTTCTCTGACCTTGGTCGGTAGCTTAATCTCTGTCTTTTTGCAAACTAGTAGTTAATGATGTTTATGTAGAGAGTTGCTCTGTGATACCTTTGAATGAAAAGTTTTCAACCCCAGGTGGAGGCATTGCATGGTAAACTCTGCAAAAGCCAACAGTGTTACATGGCTTTTTACTTGTGATGTGCCAAAATAACATTTCATCTTATTGGATGACAGATTAATTAATCAGTTTGGTTAGCTGTACAGTAGGACTTGGGTTCATGAGATAGCTACCTCCACTTACTTCACTTTAATGATTAAGTTCTTTTCTAAGGCTAATTTGTTTCTTTTCCCCTCCTAGAATCCTTCCCTGATTTCACAACATTAATAGAAGTAATGCTATTGATTGTCTTGGTATTATTTAAGGAAATAAATACTTCTTTGTAAGCCTGTTAATATAGTATTAAGTTCAATTCAGTTACTTGGACATAAGTGTCTGCTGGCCTCCAGTTACCATTCCAAAAGGTCACAGGTCTCCCTTAGGTCCTGCATCATATTTGTCAGGTCTGTACAGATGTCGTGGATACCCCCAGGCATCTCAGCACCAGATGTCTATTCACAGGTAAGTGAATGTATCTCTAATGACTGGATGCAGTTCCAGGTTCAGATGAGGTGTCTAGTACAAAGTGTTCACAAGTGAATTAGATTTCTAACCTCCCATTTTTGTCTACAGAGCCTAGCAAGCTCTTCACCTCATCAGATTTAGGTTTTTTCTACAGGGACCAACTGAATAGCTCTCACTTCTTTTGAGCTCAATTTAGTTGACCACAAGGCACTTAGTATTTGAGATTCTTGAGCATGTTTAAAACATGCTCCTAGTGCTTACATACATGACACTCTGGGTCCTATGCCTTCTGGAGCAATAGCTGGCTCCCAGGTGGGAAGCTCTATGGTATCTCAGCTGGCAGTATGTGTCTAAATACAGACAACTGATTCAAAGCCTTCCCAGTGTGTTGGAAAAGGACTTGATTTATTTTCTAAAACAGGTATCTACTACCACTTAACAGGGCAATTCCTTCAGATCCATAGGGCTGGCAGATGTGACACGGACTTCAGGATGATTCAGGCTCCTCTTCAGCAGGAGATGAGTGTCAAGAAGTCCTGAGTTACCTACAATGTTACTAGATGTGTGTTAGAAAGCTGAATCAAGCCCAGTGCCTATACCATATGGAGCAGGAGTAGCAAGTTGTCCTAGATCTCACAAAGGCCCCTGCAGGATCAAAGCTAATTGTCAAAATCTGGAGCTGAATTCCATCCAAATTATGGCAATCGCTTGAATTGGACACATACTAAACCAATGAAATATTTAAATGCGCCAGTCAGACATGCAAAAATAGCCTTCTAGGCAAGTGTTAACATGCACATGCTTAAAATTCAGCATGTGCTTAAGTAATTTGCTGACTCAGACCTTGAAGAGCTCGCACAGTCTTTCCCTTGGCAAAGCTCAGATTACAAAAGCATGTGCTTTTTTTTTTTTCTTTTTTTTTTAAATTTTTTTTCTCTTTTTTTCTTGCTTTTTCCCAAGGCAGGAAATAATTTCTCACCTTTTTAAGTGCCACTTGGCTGTGGGTACTGTAAAAATTGTTACATCTTGTGGAACTGCCAATTAGAGACAATAATTACTTGACTTGTCTGCTTTAGGATTAAAATGCCTAGAACTCCTTGTCCTTGGCAGCTGGAATGTATATTTCTATGCTTATCTGATTTAGAAAACACTTCATTTTTTTTTTATGGACCCTGATTTAATGATCAACAAGAACATTGCTCAAATTGTAGAATTCTAGAATTCCACTCTTTTTAAAACTAATATTCTTAATGGCTTTAATTTTTTTATTATTTTTAGGAATGCCTTTCAGGGTAGTTCATATCATCACTTTATATCATTTAAAGTAATTAATATTAACTGTAACTATTACATAGATTTTATCTAGAATATACTCCTAGATTAAGTATTCTAAAATTAAATTGGAATTTCCCATCTCAAGTAGCATTTTCAAGGAAAATTAAACCAGTCTGTACTAATGAAAACTTAATTTGCTCAAACTATATGTGTGTAAATGAAATGGAGTGCAAAGCAGAATTACATTCTTCTATATTACTCTGACTAAGTTTTCTGGTATTCAGGATAAGGAAGTGGAAAAACTCCAAAACAGCTGATGCATTTTGATGTATTTCTGCATTTTAGCAGATCTCCCTACAATCTTAAAAATCATAAAGATTTTGGTTTGTTTTTTTTTTTTTTTTTTCCAGAATGCTAATATGAGCTTTTAATAATTCTCATGTGTAAAATAAAAGTTCCGTGTTTTAACTGTACATTAGGCACTTCCACTGGAAAATGCTTCCAACTAAATTCTACGAGTTTTTTTTAACTAGTACAGAATATTTTAGAGGGATTTTTTTCAGAACTATTCAACACCACTTCTGTCTAAAAAAGTGTATGCATAGGTGGGTGTTGATTAATGGTGCTAAAAACACTTTGTGTAGGATCTTATGCTAATTACCCTTTATACCCTAACCTGTGTCAATTTTAACAATCTAAATTAGCATTTTCTCTTAGGACTTGAGGAATGTGAGAATTGTGAAATTGGCTCAGTAAGCTGAATTAACAGTGTGAAAATTGAGATGTTCTGTCTTTCCATATTAACATCTGCTGCTTGTACTAAATGTGATGTTCTAATCTGAGTGATGGAGACATTACCCCACCCTCTTGGAAAAAAAAAAAAAAAAAAGCGGAAGAAAAGATGGAGTGGGGAAAGAGAAATAAAAACCTTGCTACATTGTAAGAAAGTGTAATTGGTGACAATTGTTATCGGCAGTTCCAGGTAATCATGTCTGGAATAATGGATTTTTGACATGCAAGTCTTGAAAATTGGTTGCATTATTGTTGATGCAAATAGTTTAGTTTCTTTCCTATTACTGCTGTAGTATAATGGAACACAATCTTATGAGCAGTGAATGATACACAGAGCACATTGCTCAGATAAAATCCTGATTACAAATGGTTCCATTTGGTTTATTTTATATTCTAATAGGAACATAAGTCTTTCTGGGTTCATTACGCTATTAAAATAAAAACCCACATTTCTGAAGAGAATAGGAAGATTTTATTATTGTTTTTTTTTTCTAAAATACTGTGAGGATTATTCAGATTTTAGGTCTTAGACGTTAAGTTGATAAACAGCAATAATCAATGGCAGTGAGAAGAAATTTGTGTTTTCAAAATATAATGATCTCTCCCAGATTCATGAACTGCCCATTGTTGCTCATTATTATCATAATCAATACTGCCTAAAATGTTTCTGTGCTGCCAGGACAACGTCTGTGTAAGAAACAGCATCCAGGCAGCAGCGACTCACTCCAGCTGAGCGTAAGTCAAACTGTAACATCCTACGGGCTGTACTTACTGCTCCTGGGAGCGTGAGGCTGGAATTAAAACATGGCAATCCAGAGGATGCTTAAAGATTCAACAGAATTCAGGCACTTAGAAATTAAAAAAAAAAAAAAAAAACCAAAAAA
>VXBJ01002434.1:264490-275365 GCA_013400055.1 Nycticryphes semicollaris
CACAAAAAAAACCAAACCAAAACAAAACAAAAAAAAAACCCAACAACTCCATGACAATTGGAAAGGTGTTCTCTCTCTGGGGAGACTTAATAGCAGCCTTCCAGAACTTAAAGGGGCCCTACAGAAAGGCTGGGGAGGGTCTGTTTACAAAGGCCTGCAGTGACAGGATGAGGGGCAATGGCTTCAAGCAGGAGAAGAGCAAATTTAGATTGGATACTAGGAATAGGTTTTTTACTACTAGGGTGCTGGAACACTGGAACAGGTTGCCCAGGGAGATGGCTGAGGCCCTTTCCCTGGAGATATTCAAGGTAAGGCTTTACAAGGCCTTGGGCAACCTGGTCTAGTTGGGGGTGTCCCTGCTTGACTGCAGGGAGGTTGGACTAGATGACCTTTATAGGTCCTTTCCAGCCTGGACCATTCCATGGTCCCATTGTGGGTGTTTGGGTGCAAAGGAAATAGGTGTAAGCCACACCAGGTGCGTTAAATTAGCCTTAATGGGACTGAGGATGTTCATGGTTGGCTGGTAAAACCTGCTGCCACAGGTCTCAAAGCCCTCTGTGTCCTGGCTAGGCAGAAGGATGTGGGAGCACCAGAGATTTCAGTCCTAGAACTTGCTTCCAGCTCACAGCTGTTTCATAATGATGCTGAGCTCTTGGAGCAAAGGGAAACAGGTTGGGGAGAGATGGTTGAAGGCCTGAATTCTCACCCTGCACTGCTTGGCAGGAAGGAGAAAGGGGAAAGAGTTATCCTTCTCTATCTTCCTTACTGCTTTTGCTCAAACTCGTAAGAAAGAATGAAATAATGAGTTTGGCCCCCAGTCATCACTTCATTAAAATAAAAGTCCTTCTTGACAGCCCAAATGTGATCTTTAAAATCTTGTTACTTGTCAGAATACACATTTGTCCTATTTCTAGCCAAGAACATTTAAAATGATTTCTTTTTATTTTATTTTTCATCCCTGCAGCATTGCTATATACAGCCCTTCGGAATCATTGCATCACCTCCAAGAATTCAGTTCAAATTGAATTTCCAGATCTTAAAGGGTCTCCTGACAAAACAGATTACAAATAAAAAAACATACAGAAGGCAACATGGTTGCCCCAATTATGGTAGTTATATTCATGCTTCTTTGTAAACTAGCACAATCCAAGAGATCAACAAAATAGTTTAGAAAGGTCTGGCTGAGTGAAAATGTAGACAAGTTTTCATCCCATTGGTATTTTAGGGTTTAAATGTGTACTTTCATTAGACATTTGCTTATGTGTCTACTTGAAGAAGCACTTCAAAATGCAAGCATCACTCCAGCCTGAGTTTTGCTCATTAGAACTAAATTTGTGTGGCCTCCAATGCCACTCTGCACGTGCTAACCCAGAGCGTCAGGCAATATACAGTATTCAGGGAAACCCCAACATCAGTCCTTTTTTATTAAGATGCACAACGACCCAGACAGGTCACCAGTAGCTCTGACACAGTAACAGATATATATGTACATATGACTGAGTTACAGGTCTTTTTTATTGTTGGACTTTACCCTAAAGGTCTTTTCCAATCCGAATGATTCTATGATTTTATGCTTTAGTCTGCTGCCCAGCTTACACCAACTTTGTGTCACCTGAGCACACAGACACCATGATTCTCTGGATTCTTGTCTAACTCTATGAGTTAGTTGTTCACTAAGCATGCTATTTACATTTTCTTTTATGATCGCTTGAACAGCAATCTGCAGTAAGAGTCTTGCTATAACCTGACAATCAGATGCTGGTAGACATAAAATCAATTCTTAAGCACTTGTGAATTTTCCCTGGTTTCTCCCACTTTCTCTTAAAGAATGATAAAAGTGATAAATCGCAGCTTAGTTTGTCACCAGGAGGGATTCCTTCCTAAGCACCCAGAAATGCACAACAGTGTCATGTGCCATTCCTGCTCCATGATCTAAGACAAATCTTTTCCTGCCCAAGAGGCAAGTCATGCCTTTCAAACCACTTTCTTATGTTGCTGGATTTTCCCAGCAATGTCTTTTCCCTGTTGTAGCTGACTAGTCATTGGGCCTGTCCACCAATTGGAAGCAGATTGATATGTATAGGCCAGTATCAGCTTTGGTAGTTCATCTGCTCTCTTGTTACAAATTTCATGTAGACCCACCCTGGGCGATCATTTACCCCTAAAACCATCTGTGGTTAGTATCTCTTAGGGCTGGGATATTTAATAAGTTATGTCCAGAGCTGTGACAATAAGATGTCATATCGCATGTGCTTCAGTGTTGAACCTACTTGGCAAACTTGATTTTTATTAAATATATCTGATTTATGTGCTACAGTCTCTTGGGGGTGAAAAGGCAAATTAATTTAATAATAGATTCACTTTCTACCAACATCTGTTTACAATCTGGCCAGGCTGTTAATAATATCTCTTCCCTGTGTACTAAAGTGAAGTCTTGTATTACTTATAGTATGAGTTCTAGAAAAGATTTCCAAGGTCTTTCTCTGGGGAAGGATTTTTTTTATTTATTTTATTTTATTTTATTTTATTTTATTTCATAATTTTGTTTCCTAAAGTTAAATAATATCATATCTGGACCTTAAAAACTGGTGATTTACCATTCCCGAGATGGTAACATATGCAATGGTATTATCTTGTTGCACGAGACTGCAGAAATTAAGAACAAAACATGCCAAGCCAAAATTATACTTTGTTTTTTTCTCCCCTTCTCTTGGAAACCAATGGAAACCAACCAATGCCATTAATCCAATTGCTTTATTTTTTTGTTCTTTGTTTCATGGTAATATTTAGGAAGAACCACTGTTGGTAGAAGTACAGTAAGTCACAAAACTAGTCTCAGTGAAATTGCTGAAGACACAATAACCTCAGTATTTCAGATGCTGGGCACTATTAGTAAGCAAATCACATCAACTCATGAATTTCTGCAATGCTGGTGAAGAACATGTGCTCAAACACTTCGTCAGATCGGGGCCACAGCCCTCAGATTTTTACATTGTTAAAACCAGAAGAAGCATATCAGGATGGAGCAGAAGCAGGTATGGCTGCAGAAGATATTAAAAACTGGGAAGGACATTTTGATTTTTAGAGAGCCTCTTTTGGTGGTGGAGGTCCTGCCTTCAGTCCAAATACCTGGCAAAAAGGAATTACTACTAGGGCTCGGCCCATAGTTTCCACAACAGATGAATTTTCCCATCAGTGATGGTGATGGTGAATTTTTTTTGGCTTCCTAGTTCCACAGTTCTCCATCCTCTCTGCAGATCCCCTACATCTGATTTCTCGATCTTTTTCATAGATTTTACTCTTCCTCTTCTCACATCTATCATTTAACATTTCCCTCTTTTTTTTTTTTTTTCTTTTTTTTTTTTCCCCAACATGGAATTCCTTCCTTTGGCCCTTCTTTTCCAGGGACTGGAAGAGTCCTCCCCAGAGAAGGTGACTTCCTTCTGACTCCCTTCGGAGTTGGAGACTCCACCTATTTTTTCAACACTCTCTTCCAGTTTTGAAGCATTTATATGCCTCTTGAATTAGCAATTTCTTACCAACTTTTCTCCTGAAAACCTTTCTCTTCTTCCTGCATCCTCACATAGCATCACTGGCTTTAAGAGGATGTTACAAAGTACTACAGTAACAATCACAGTGAGTCCTACATTTTTTGGTTAAGACTAAGATGAGTCCTCAGAGGTACAACATCTTACACCTTTCCTTTTTCTTTCATTGCATCTCTTATTTATACATTTTTGCCTCCATCATGCAATCTAGTACAATATTTTCCTGAAAACCTGTTTGTTTCCTGATTCCGGTTCTGGCTTTCCTTCACCTTTTTTTCATCTTTGCTATTGTGCTTAGTGTTGATATGCACCCATCTGGAGATCTGGTAGAAAACACTGGCCAAAGTGCCAGAGGTAGATAGACAATCCTGCCAGTTCTCCTTGGCATGAAGGATTTGCACCACTCTCTTCCATGTCTCATGATGCCCAGTCAAGATCAAAACCTGACCAAGGGTCTCAGGCCAAACTCTGACTAAAAAGAAGCAAAGGTAATATGAAGATGATGCACATCAAAGGATATGACTTCTTGACACATCTCTCAGCATCCACATGATTTGTTTCAGGTTGCTACCATTGTCTACTATTTAAAAACCTTTTGCATTCCTGGATGTTCAGTTGCCTTGGCAGCAAAACATGTTATCCCAACATGTAGCTGGCTATCGAACTGCATGCATCTTACCAACCTCTGGCTGAATACAGAGCATGCCATCAAAAAGAATGGAATCCCATGATCTGAGGAAATAAAACAGAGCAAAAGTCCTCCAGATCACTAGAAGGAAAAGAAGAGTTATCTGGTCATGGCAAGTGAAGCTTTGACTCAGTTCTTTCCTTGCACCTGTGTGTATCGTTTGACTGGACTCTATGCAAAATTCTTACCCAGACAAACATTAGAAGAGCTCATGTCATTATGGTTTCTCATGATATTTAATCAGTGAAGTAATGTCTTTGTATTTTAAGGTAAGATAGCTACAGGAAATTTTGCCAAGCAAAGACATTAATTAAAGATCCCTGAAGAAAATACACAAGTAACATTATTTAAACTTTACATTTTGGTTCATCTATCACAAGGAGCAAGAGAAAAGGAGGCAGTAACTCTCTTTGAGCCAGCGAAGGAGTACACATCCCAGATTAGCTTCTCTGAGTGACTTTGGAGCTGTATATAATATCAGAAATGGGAAAGCTGTGGCTCCCAGGATTTCCAAGGTGTGACAGAATCCTTCAGGATGGTTAACCACTTACCAACGTAATCTTCATGCTGAAGGAGCATTGTTGTTGTAAAGGGACACTTAATTATGCTTTTCCTGTTTGGTTTTATCTTTGCACTTACATAGAGGAAGTCTAACTTTGAATGCTCTGGCACAAGGTAAGCACCCTGCTGCTTCCCTCACAGCCAATCATTCCTCAGGGCTAGACTGCACTTTCCAAGCATCTTTCACCTTAGCAGATTGGGAGAAAGTGAGGACATGACATTCTGTAGCTGCAAGATTCTGGCTGTAAGGAAATAATGTTAATTGCCCAATCTTTTGACAAGTGTTATCTTGAGTTTCTTTGGCAAACAGCAAGACAGTGGATAAAGAGCCTGAAATACAGGGATCTCCACAAACCCACCTACCACCTGCAGCCCATCTGCTTAGCAACAGTGGGCACAGTGAACTAAATGTTTGAAGTTGTATTTAACGTATAGCTGAACAAAAGCAAACTCCTAGTCCAAAAATACTAGTGCCAAAACTCCAAATTCATTTATTGACCTCAGAGCCTTGAAGGATGGCTTCTCTCTATGTGACCCTGCCTATGACAATGAAACATGAGGCTGATTAGCTGCACAGGACCAGAACAGTTGTTAAATATATAGAAATTTAGGAACATTTTTTTCTTTAACAGCTGGATTTCTCCTGTGGAACTTTTTTCCCCATAAGATAATAATATCCCAGTGTACAGGTTTGAGCTGGACATTGCTGTAGTTTCACACTTCTTTGACTTATTTTCTATAGGTTTTTTTTTCCAGCTTTTTCATTTCATAAGGTGCCACTTGACCATTTGAAGGCACTTGAATTAATGTTATCCGAGAGTGCTAAGATTTTGAAAGAGATTAATCGCAGGGGGTTATGAAGAGGTAGATGAGAAACTAATGGAAATCCAACAGACCAGAGTTTGACCTCCATTCTGCCAAAAAAACCAACCCTGTTTTATGATCTTGGACAAATTTACTTAAGTCTTTGTTCTGTCTTGGTCGGCTTTGTCCTTTCAAATACAATGCTCTCTGGGACAATGACTGTTTTTTTTCCCGTGTCTGTACACTGTCTAATACAACAAGTTCCAGCCTTGGTGGAAATCTTCAAGTGGAATTGCAAGAATAGTAATTATGGAGTCTTTGTATCCAGTGTCACAAGCCCTTAATGAGTTAATAGAGAAGTGTCAGTATTAATATTGAAGGAAGGACAACAGATACAGCCAAGAGGGAGAAAAAAAGCACCTTCAGTGCTTGAAAAATCCATAATAGAGGAAGAGTTTCTTGTGGAGTCTGTTTTATTTAGACAATGAGACATTTGTTCAAATTACAATAGACATTCAAACACTTCTTATTAGAAACTTTAAAATCCTGAAGGAAGCTTTTCTTTTCTTTTTTACCATTGAAGTCTACAAGAAAGAGAGAAAGGTTCTTGCTTTCTTATTGCCCTGAGAGAGAGTTTTCTACCAGCAGGTGAAACATCTGCTAAATATAAGGTTTTACTTTTTAAATTAAAGTCTTTTGGCCGTACCCATTGTTTATAAACATTTTCCAGTTTCTTCAGCATCCTTCCCTTTTTCTAAAAAGCTGCAGTTACTCAGAGTGGAAGCTAACAATGGGGCTCTGAGCAGTGCAATGTACCAAACGCATTGTACTGAATTTCTGTATGTATTGGAGAATGATGAAAATGATAGAACCTAAGTTTGTACTGCTGGAAAGAAAAGCATACAATTGTACAATTCTATTGATATAGAAATGTTCTTTGGGTTCACAGGCTAAGCCTGATGATGGGGAATGAATTTGTTTACATATCTTAATTTCTTAGAAGCAGAATGTTTACCATTTTAGCTCCTCACGGTGAATAGAGAGCAGGGCTTATATGGTCACTGAAAGCAACAAAGGATTTCAATGAGTTTGTAGCATAATTTCCCCAAGCTTTCAGAATAGTGCAGCAGTAGGAAAATAGCACGTCCAATAAGCTGCTTTTTGTGAGAAAGCTGGAGTTAGGAAGATGTGAACTAAGATAAGGGTCCTGCAAAAGCTTATACTTGTAAGTAGTTCTTACACTTTCATGGTTCAGGGCCATAAGCACATAAGCAGGAAGTGTTTGAAAAGTCCAATTCACTTCAGTTGGATCACTTACGTGTTTAAGTTGGACACATGGTTAGCATTCTACTGGGCCGGGAAACCCAATCTCTACTTACAGTGGAAAATGAAGAATATATTAGATTATCATGAAGAGAAGCAATTTCCAGGACAAAGGGGTTCAACTGCAGGAAATTCATACTCTGGTGGATAAAAACTAACTTGCAACATTTGTCTTTAAAAGTTTCAAAATGTGTAATATTTTCAGCAGCAAATTATGTGAGCATGAGTTTACTATCATCTTAAAATACTGTGAAAGAGCAGGGTAGTGCCTTTTTCCCTGAGTGACCCAGGAGTACAACGGGCCATGAATAACTGCTGAACATGCCCTGTTTCCTTCAATGCTCTCGGCCTCTCTTTGGTACCTTTCTGCTCACCTGAGAATACCACAGCAGAGATACTTTTGAAGAGCAGTTTCTGAAGCTGCATCCATGTCATTTATACCCCCTACATTCTAAACCCATGTGTGTACAACCGCCGTCCTCCTGTTACTGAAACTAAATAATGCTGAGTGGTTTATCTGGTGATATTTGTCACATTTCAGAATAAAGGGGCACAGTACTTGCAGCGCTGATGTTGAAGGGTCAAATAGATGCTTGGGCAGGATGAATATACACAGATGTCATAGAGCACAGTCTACTTTCTAGTGCTGCCTAGCCCCAAAGGTACTTCAACAAAGTGATGTCCACATTATAGAGTTTCCAGACTGTGAAGATACCTGAAGTAAAAGAAAGGTTTCTTGAAGCTGTGTCTATGGATTGGGCCTGTCATAAAGCATTTCATATTATTTGCTTTCACATGAATTCCTGGCTCTAACTTTGCCAAACCACAACATCATTGGCATACCAAGAAATCTACACGTGGGTTTGGCCCCTTATTGACTGAACTACATTCAGCACACAGTCAGAACTGGGTGCATGCAAAGCATCATATGTCCTGAGTGTTTTCTCAGTCCTAGGGCCTGGTGGGAGCTCCAGCAGGCTGTTGGGAAAGCTCCTTGCTTACCCCATGGTCTTCTGTTGTCTAAGCAGCCCCCATCAGCAGAGTGCTTCGATGAGAAGACAACACCATGGGGTGGGTGCTAACAGGTCTTTCCAAGAAACAGGGCTGAAGTTGCAGACTTGGTTCTTCTCCAACAGTATATGGAAATGGGGAATTTATTTGCCCTTTCTCCCTGCCCCACATCTCCATGGTTTTGGCTTCAGACGGTCCATGATGCTCTGTGCAAGGAGAAAGATTCTCTTGGTTCTTAAGATTCAGAGCTTCAGGATAACCTTTTTTGTGATATTTCCAGGAAAAAAAAAGAGCTCACAGCGTTGAAATGTCAATCCTGTTTGACACAGTTAAGTATCCTATGTCAGTGCAGCTAGCTAGAGCCACCACGACATGGCAAAACATTAGACGATACATCCTCAGTCTTGTTCCCTCACTCTGTTTCACAAAATAGGAGACAAAGGTTTGGTGGTATTTCTGCTTTGTTTTTTTGAAGGTATTTTATTTGTCTGTGACTGTCTGCATTGCATTTGGAAATGCAATTATCTTCATATATTTGGACTGCTCTTTGCAGACACCAGGTGCTAAGAAAAAGCTGCTAAGAAAATTCAAAAAAGGTATTGGCTCTCTTGCACAGGAGCTGGCTGAACAGATAGAAGGTTGGGGATTCTTTTTGGAAGTGGACAGGCCTTTGAAGTCAGTGAAATAACTCTCCTGGTTTAGATTCAATTTTCAGTCACTTGCTGGTCAGATTAGCTGCAGGACTGCTAGTGTCTTACTGGTGATGAGCTAAAGCAATTAGATGCCTGAAGCTTGTCATCTCCTTGTTAACAGGCTTCTGGGTATGCCTGCAGCCCCCTTATTTGCAGGAGACTGTAATTCAAATGACATCTGCGAGTTATTTATAGGAAACCAGTGCTGGAGCTGTAACTCATATAAAATCAGCCACTGTTTTAGTTCCCTGACTGTGACACATTCTCCAAGACTCCCATGCTTCAGGATGCTCCTGATTTCAAACGCAGGGTCAAAGCTGACCTGTTTTTTTTTTTATTTTGTCTAGCTGTATTCAGAAATCTTTCTACTATTCTGTGTTTAACCTCTGTTGGAGGCTCAGTCATGGGCGTGCTGGGTATAAGAAATTGAAGAGTGCAGAAATAAGTAGGGGTCAGCAGGAAGCCTCAGGACCCCGTTGATCGAGAGCTGCCGGCCAACCTCACAGTGCCAATATTTCTCAGAGTACGTTAATTCACAGAGCTCATAAGGAAAGCACTTGGGTACCAGGAAGGAGATTCAGGAGCATATCTGCTCAGTCAGCGGCAGAGATGGAAACACCGGGTAACAGCAACATTAACTGTGCGAAAGGAGCTGCATCTGCCCTGTCACTCATAAGCAGACACATTTTCTCTGCTTGTTGAATTCATCCACTGGTGTCATTATTCTGTAGATCGTGCCTGTTCCTTCTATTTCCTCAGTGGCACTAAATCAAACTTTCTTGCTTTCCCCCTGCAACCTAGAGGAAGCCATCATCCCAGTTCAGCTCCGTCTGGTCCAGCGCAACACTGTCTGGATTAAGCCCACTGAGTAAATAAAGCAAATTTAATTACTGTTGTTTATCAGATTATCTTTTTATAAATACCCCGCATTCCACTCCATTTCCCCTTCCCTCCTAAAAATTACCTGGAAATAATTAATTTTCTAATCACCAACAGATGTTTAAATTTCAGTTGAACAAATGTTCAGTTGAACAAATTAGCGTGTAGAACTAAAAATTAGAATAGTGTCAGTCCCTTTTTCTTAATTTTATTAAAATTGTTATTTAAGAATAGCTGTAGTTTACTTTACAATAAAATTGATCAGATCAATGTATATTGATGCTGAGATTATGGTAATTAATCAATAACCTAAATGTATATTTAAAGTGACACTTCACAGAGAAGAACCAGGAAGTTAAAAATTAATCAGTAATCCACTGTAGATCCAATCTGTAGATTTTTTAATGATTCTTTACAAATGCTAATAAAACAAATAGTTTTTGACTATAGAAAATAAACTTAAAAACATACTGGGATCCTTTTTTATTACCATTCAGTTATCTCGAGGATAAATGTGCTTCTGTTATGCACAGGAAGATGCCAGATTGACACATCCATTCAGGAGTACCAAACTGTGTTCTTTCTGACTGCTATATTGCTTCCAGTGAGAGGTTCTGTCACCAGATCTTAATTAAGCCTGCTGTTGATAAAGCTCAAACCAGATTAAAGACAACACATTCTTCATTGCTACAGACATTCCTCAGTGACATTAGGAATCAGAAGAAGAACAAGTTCCTACCTATAGTTAGAAACTACTTACACTTTGATTTTGCAAAGGATTTAGGCTGTCGTGGTCACTTCTGTACACCTCAGTTAACCATTGTCATTGTTTTCCTATTTCCCATACTTGTGCAGATGAAAATTTACATATTTGCTTTATGTGTTCATGTATTTATATGTGTATTTATTTTTCTAGAGGTCTAACCTACTCTAATGGAGGTCTAGCCAATATATTGGATGAAGTCTAGAAACTAACTTGACCCCAAAGTAGACATTTATATATAACATCTCGATAGCTTTCTAGCCTATACTGACTGTATTATAGTCCAGGGATTGTAATGAGAGCTGATACATCTAGTTCATATACATACATAAATGTACATCTCAACACATAACTCAAAACATCTCAGTGTTCCTGCTGACCATCACTCCTAGCCTTTCAGCAGTGCCATTTTTCCCAATTATATTAATGTCAGTAATATTTTCTTATCGTTCATAAAAACTTAGTTTCTTGAATCTGAATTTGGCTTACATTTATATCATTCTTTTCTGGGCTTGCAGGTGAAAAGCATGAACATACAAATAAGTCCTAGCTGATCATGTGGGCAAGCACAAGAGCGTAAGTAAAAAGAATTCAGATTATGATCAG
>VXBJ01002434.1:275427-303757 GCA_013400055.1 Nycticryphes semicollaris
AATTTTAAAACAAAAATAGTTATCTGGAACTTCCTAACAATTAGACTGGTAGAGTAGAAAATTCTTTGAGTTTTTGATAAGCCACTTCACCCTCTTTCCATTCACTCACACAATGTCTATGGAGGAGGACTGCCAAAGAAAAGATCAGGCAGATACAGAATTTTAACCTTCAGCACCAAGATTCCAGTCCATTAATATATCTAAAATTTATATAAAATTTATCTAATTTATCCCTACCACCATGTGTGCACTGCAGTAAAAAAAAATGCCAACAGTACATCACTGGTATGGTAATAATACTAATATTTATGCTCTGGATGACAGGATGCTAGTTTAGAAATTTAGAAGACTTGGAATTTCCTTCACAGCTCTCCTGCCAGACAACTGTGAACCCTGCAAAGGTCATTCCTTACTCTGAAAGCAGCTGTTTTCCCAGCTTCAAAATACTTTTTTTATTTTTCCCCAGAACTTTCGTCTGCTTAATTTGTAAATTCTCCAGGGTAGAGGCTGTCGTGTTATGCACAGAAAAGGGTCTTGATCTCATAGGACCTCCACATTTTGCCGTAATACAAATAACATTAATCTCATAAATATTTGCTCCTGTTTAACCTGGTTATGTGTATGGGCAAAGCATCTCATTTGGTGAACACATTTTGAAAATGAGAGTTATTTTCTGAATTTATTTCAGCTGGTGATTTAAATCCATTTTATGGTGACTTAATGACGAAAAGTGATCTTCATTTACTAGACAAAACTGTTTCACATCTGGATAATGCATCTGGTATATGAACATTAATTTCCAAAATATTTCTAGTTTGCTCCAGTGGCTCAACTTGGTGGGGTCAACATATTGTGGATCAATGTATCGCAGGACAGCAAAAAAACAAGAGACCCATAGAAAGACTTTTGTCACAGTAATACTGACAACACCCAACTATACTTTTTCAAAGGACATTTATACAGTTTAATGTATAGAGTCCTGGTAAACTGTTTCATAAAAAGTTAATGGTTTGATTTTACTATAATGGTTCTGTTCAAGTTACTTGGGTCTGCCATATTAATGATATCTCATACATCACAAGAACGTAACTTGGAAATTTCCGAGTTGTGGCAGCAAAGACAAATGGTGTATAAAACATTTCAAAATGTCATGCAAAAGCAATGTTATGCATTCTGTGGGAATGTCCTTCCCTCATCTGATGGCAAACCTTGTGTAGACAGAGCACCAGAGGACCAGCAGTGACTTGCCTCTCTTTTTACCATCAAATCTCACTTCTCCAGAAGCTCTGCTCACAACAGCCCAGACAGAGTCAAAATTTAGTCTTTCTGTTCCAGATGCAGAAGCTAATTCAAGACATACTGAGCTTGGCACTCACGTGATGGAGGAGAGCACTAGTTACTGTTACTGTCTTGCGTATGAACAGAGATCTGAAAGGAAGGTGCATTTTGAGTAGAAATGCTGGAGCCGATGATTACAAGAGAGGGATCCAAGGACAGAGATCTCCACAGAAAAGGAAACAAAGCTGGAAGAGGAGCTCACACATATGTTTTTGCATGTGGGTCAGTGTGTTTGCACATGCAACAGAACTTAATAGCTATTAATAGCTTAATAGCTGCAGTTATTTTTGTCATTTGGGCTGAGTTGTTTGGTAAAACCATACCACCCAAAAATCCATACAAAAGAAGAGCTTGAAAGCTTCATTCAGGCACCACAGGGCCTAGATAATGCATAAATTCTCTACTTGTTATTTCTGAAGAATTTGCTGCTTCCCTCTTACCAGCTTATGCTGCTTGTCTTCCAAAATAAGTAATATTCCTGACCATTTAGCATAGAAAGGAAAAGACAGCATTAAAGCACAAGTGATGAAATAGCAGACAAAGTTGATGCCAAGGGCAGGCTGGTGTAAATCTCCCCTATAATTATAAAATTATACAAAAGAGAACCTCCTAATTTGGCACTGATTATTTTTTGACTTCATGAAACTACAGGGATAATTCATTCATTGCCCTTTTCTGGTCCCTTTAATTAGGTATTTTCGACAAGTCCCTTCTTCAGCATCAAAGTTGTTATGTAGCAGGGATAAGACAAGTGGTTTTTTTTTCTCCAAATCATTTCAGATAATAACAGTAGGATACTGAAAATATTTCCACCATGAGGGAAACTTTCTGCATTTGCAGAATACCCCAACCTATGTAAAGCTGACGTATAAAGGCAAAGCAAAGTTAAAACATATTTCACTAAATGCAAGGCCACAATGTGACATAATTAATGCTTCTGGGTTGTCCTAGTGTGTTCAGCACAGTGGTATCCCCCAGAGGATGACAATCAGTAGCGCTGGTAGTCCTGAGCGTAACTGTTAGCTACCTTCCTCATCCTGACCAAATCTAGTCCCACATCTCCTTATCGTATCCTCATCTGTGAGATTCTGGGAAATGGAGAGATGGTAGCTGTCGATAATTGACACAATGAAATGAATATTTGGGATCAAAGAAATAAGACTTACAAAAGACTCAGCAATGGGTAAATCACCTTGCTTCTTGGTACTTTGCCTGTCTATTCTTTTACAATAAGCACAGACTCTAAAAATTGCATGAACAGGCACTGGAGCAGAAACAGAGGGATCCCCACTCTATGATGGAACCCCAAGAGATTCTGGCCCACCCCAACTCTCTGCCCATAAAAGTCTTGCACAACTTTCTGCATCCTTTATAAATGTAGATGTCGCCTCCTCCTCCTCTTCTGCCTCCTCCTACTCCTCCTCTTTCTCGTATTTTGCAGTGAACTGACTATCATCTGCTCTGGTTTATGCTGAAGATCAGTGTTTTCATTATGTTAGGCACATTATGAATGTGTGCTCATCACATTGGGCCCCCAATGGATGTTAGGTGGAAGAAAGCTTTGTTGATGGGTCCTGAGCAGACTCGGTAATCCCACACTGATCCCTGCCAAAGTGGAGGCAGCTTCGAGGATGGCATAGAGACCACTAGGCATGCTGAGGATTATTTAGTGAAAATGTAGGTGTCAGCAGATTTTCAAAGAACTAAATACTTATTCCTTGCAGGTGACCTGAGAACCAAGTGATCCAGTGAGTGACTAAAAACTAATAATAGACCTGGGAGTCACACTTAGGTATCCAGAGCATCCAATTTAGTGCTTAATTGCAAATACTTTCACAGATCTAGTGGGGCTTAAATTTGCACTTGATTTGCCGAATTGCAAATCTCCTCTCTTTTAACTTGACACGTTCAATAAAAAAATGCGTGTGAGGAATCAGATTGAGTCTGATGCTGATGTTGGATTTATGTCCTCCTTCCTTGCTCTTAATTTGCAGTTTAATTCATTCTTTTTTTTTTTTTTTCCCATTGAATGTTTGTTTGGAATAAAAATATTTCTGAGGCAAGGGTCACAGTCATCCCTGCTATTTCCACAGACCATTTCAGGATGGAAAGCACAGCCTAGAGAAGAGAGGAGCACTTGGGACTTTACACAAGTAAAGGGAAAGTAGTCAAAATTCTAAAAGTGGACAAAGTGACCAAAATAGCTCCTGTCTGAACAAAACTATAATAATAAAAAAAAATCCATTTAACTATAAATAATACATTTTAATATATTTATATTATCTGCTTGTTTTTAACTTGCTTTGTATTTAAAGTGAACATTTCAAATGTTGCTGGATATTGGCATTGAAAATATGTAATGACAATAAGATCAATGCTGATATTAGCTACTTCTTTAATATATATCATTGATTACTTCAGTGGAAAAATACCTTCTTGTGTTCCTCACTAGTTCTGTTTGGGATATTAAGACTAGAGGAACTGTTATCAAAAACCAAAGTGTCAGAAATGTTGCATGGAATTATAAAGTGGAGTAATTAGTCCAGGTATCTACAGCACTATGCAATGGTCTGTGGCATAGGAGAGCGAAGTGCCATTACCATTATTGCTAGCAACAATACATTTTCAAATACAGACAAGCTCCCCAAAGGCTTGAAACTCCATTCCAGCTTCTCAAATTCAAAGTAAGTGAGTGAGAATGCCAAACTACAGCTGAAGGAAAAAAGCACTGTGAATCTACAGAACACAGCCTGACTTTGATTTTATTTTTTTTCCTCTTTCAAGTTGTGTCAAAGTGTAAAGGTTTAAGCTGGGTTGGCCACTAAATGAATGACAGATGTTCTCTGTTTACCTCTATCCCTTCCTAGGAAGTCTTATTTCTCTGAACCCAAATATTCATTTCATTATGTTAATTACTAACAGCTACCCTCTCTCCAGTTTCCCGAAAGGGATGGGAGAGAGAATAAGGAAGAGAGACTTATGGGTTGAAAGAAACTAGACAGCTATAATAAAATATTAACAATAAAAAAGATAATAATAACAAGAAAAGAATGAAATAAATACAAATATCTACAAAACCAGTATCAAGCTCCCAGGATGACAATCACCAGCCAGAACCGGGACTGGATTCTAGGACTGGATTCAGGAATGCACAGATTGGGAGGCAGAAGAACAGAGTCCTCCTCCGAAGCCGGCCACTGAGGAAGAGACATGACTGCTTTGATCCCTCAGCTTTTAAACTGGGTGTGGTGCAGATGGGATGAAATACCCTGTTGGTCATTTTAGGGTCACCTTTCCTGTCCGCTCTTCGCCACAGGTATGACCCCTCTATGCTTCTGACCCTCCAACAGGGCATATAGCAAAGTGAGCTGACCTTGGTTGTTAGAGCAGTAAGTATAAGCAAGAGCCTCTCTGTATACAGTTCCTTGGTGTTCACTATAAACATCAGGCATTATCGCTGTTAATTTCAAAGAATGCTATCAGTTAGAAGAGTCTTAGCTGAAAAATAAAATTGCTGAAAAGGGAATTGGTTTTGTTCTATCTGAAACAAGGACATCAAGCTAAATCATTATGTTTTTCCTCCTCTTCAGCTGTTTATCATGAAAAGAATGAGAGCCAAAATACCACCAATGTATTAAATATAGGGTTTGTTTAAACATTTAATTGTGCATATTTATATACAGAGACTTGGTGGGGTAAGGGTAAAAAAAAAATCCCTCCCCAAAAAACCCAAAGAAAATATACACAAATTAAACTTCAAATTAAAACTGGTAAGGTTGTTCTGGAGAATTGTATGGACTTCATTACAAGGTAGACAAGAGTCATAATTAGAATCTACTGGCTAAGAAAAATGCGAGAAAATAATACTGTCCTTTTTCTTATGATCCCAGAGAAGCTCGGACTCAAAAATTAGTTATTCGGCTGTAAATTAGAACCACACTAAGTACACCAGTGGAACTGAAAATAAAATTGGGCCTACATATGTTAGTCCATTGCTAATAAACCAGCACTACAAAGCCCAAGGTTTTTCCTCAGGAATTCTCTCAATGTAAAACAAGCTGGTTTTTGTACAGGGGAACTAATGAGCCTTGCTTCTCTGCAACATAGTGTCCTGCCTCTCTCTGCTTCTCCACAATAAGCAGTGTACTTTCTTTCCTGCATACCACCAAGGTCCCCCTGTACCCAAAGTTCTCCATCATCCCTCCAAGCAAGGGCCATTCATGCCAGGATAATGATACTGACCCATCAATAGCTCAGCTATTACATGAAATGGTAATTGCCAAATTTGTACTTTTGCTGAAATTAAGCCCTTCTTCTCTATCTGACACCTGTGGTATTTCATATTTTGAGACCTCACCAGCTGCCAAATTGGCTAATGGGTTTTAAAGGTACTAGAGAAGTACAGCAAGCAGGGTACTTCTATAAACTCCATATCTAGACCTAGGATCAGTTCCTACACACTTGTAAGTGTCAATATGAACCTACCAGCTTGGATGACACCGAGGATTGAAATATGGACCTCTGCATTTTCTGTAAAGGTCATTTTATGTAGGTATGCTTTGTATTAGATTTTCACACTCTATGGATTATTGGGGAAAAAATTGCAGGCCTAATACAAACTGCTGAGTTTTGGGTTATCTAGCATGAGTTATGAAGTTGCAATTATCAGTGTATGATTACCTGGGTTGGCCATACCAAAAGGAACCTCATGTGGAGAGGACTTATGGTTTACAGTGAGCTTCCACCTCAGTCCGCCTTGTCAGTGAATCTTCAGCTGCCTGCTAAATACAGGTTTCAGCTCACTTCCCAAGAAAATACAACATTTTTAAACCAAGTTCAAGGATATGACTTGAAAAGCATCCCTAATTGGAGTGAGTTCACAACTGCTATCATATGGAAAGCAAGTGGTATTTATAGGCCATGAGAAATCATAGAATCATAGAATGGTTCGGGTTGGAAGGGACCTTAAAGACCATCTAGTTCCAACCCCCCTGCCGTGGGCAGGGGCACCTCACACTAGAGCACGTTGCTCAAAGCCCCATCCAGCCTGGCCTTGAACGCTTCCAGGGATGGGACACCCACAAAATCTCTGGGCAACCTGTTCCAGTGTCAACAGGTGAGCTGGAGTTCTTAAGTTCAGGGTAAATGTCTGAGAAACTTTCTGGTGACTTCAACTTTGATTATGAAAATCACACTTATATATTAGTTGCAATTAATTATTTTATAACATTCGCAATTTACCTTAGGAACACCCCCCGTTCCCATTTAAAAGCTAATGTAATAAATGGTCATTCATGAAAAATCACTGAAAATATTTCAAAATTAGAAAAAGTAAACTTGAAAAAAAAATCACTGTACAGCTACTTTTTATTTAAAGTTCTACAGATCTTTTTTCCAGAAAAGGCATAATTATTCAGTGTTAAATCTTGTCTCACCAGAAACTGCTATAGAATTATTTCTATTATTATTTTCTAGTAATTTTTATGGGACCTTTCAATGTGTAATTTTTTTTTTTTTCAACATGTGTTAATGTAGAATGAAGAATCTCTGAGAATAACTCTTTGGTCTTTATAACAGACAACCCAACCTTTAAAAATCTACGAAATATAAATTAGCTTTTTTTTCAAAGCTACCACAGTAACAGACCTATAAGGCTTGGTATCGTGTTTATAATTCCAGCACATATTCACTAATTTACTAATTTCAGGATATCCACTGGGTGGGTAAGTATTTGATGAAGACACATTTTCATATTTTAATTTTTCTGCCCCTGAGAGTAAAAATTTACCCAGTGTTTCATGTTGTGCACTGTTGCATTTTAAGACATTACTTAATGCATGTTTGATGTCTCTTTAGAATTTCTCCTCTATTACCTAAATGAATAAAGCACCACAAAGAACTGATGGCTTCAAGTGAAGCTTTTCAGTTTTTTTGCTTCTGAGAAACCAAGTACAATTTTCAAGTCCATCTTTGTTCCATTTACAAAGACATGTAACTACACTAAGAAGACATCAGGGCTTTTTATTTATTTATTTTTTAAACAGAACTTTGTCTGTGAGGGTGGAATTCATTGCATTAAATTTTAGGCATTTAAAAATTAGACACTAAAGTCTGAACTACTCAACGTAGGCAGGATGTTCATTCATAGTCAATTATTGGAATAGATGTTTCCAAGGGTGATTCATCTGACCTGAGTTGCCTGTTTTCGTCTGAAATGTCTCTCAGATACCTATTTCTCTCCACTGACTGCAAAGAGATCTGCTGAGTGTTAGATGGCACGATTTTAAAGCACTAGATTACTCAAATGTCTCATCGCCTCGGTATGTCTTTAAAAAAATTACCTTGCTGTCTCAATTTCTCTAAACTTCAGGGTGGAAATTTTGAAAGTTCTGGCTGACTATACAATGGTGATGGCAAAAAATCTCCTGCTAATTTCAACAGAGAAATGTCAGGAGAAGATTATTATTGAGATGGGTAATTTATGCATTCTTCTGCATGTAACTGATGTGGTTTTTTACTTTAATTTGGAACAATGTATAATCCATGTGAAAAATCAATTCACTGGGTTACTTAAAGCATAAAAACATTGTAAAAATCAGTTCTTGTATTTTAATTCAGTTCTTCACTCCCACTTCTGTAGATGAAACACGGCTGAGCAGATGCTTAGGTGATATTAGAAACTCGGTGAACACTTGACTGGCTGGACCATCTATTGCTCAGTGAATTGAGCTGCCATTTCAATCACCGAGCAGATGTATAAAATGCTTTCTATACAAAATGACTGTATGTTATCCACAACTTTCACAGGCACAGATGACTATGTAAATAGAGAAAGGTACCCAGAAGAAGACATACAGCCTCACCTCACCTCTCCTTACTGCTGTGGACAGCTAGATCATGGAACAGATCCTCCTGGAAGGTGTGTCAAAATATATGGAAGACAGGGATATGATTAGAGACAGTTAACATGTCTTCAACAAGGGCAAATAATGCCTGACTAATCCAATGGCCTTCTGTGGTGGAGTAACCACATCATTAGACAAGTGAAGAGCTAGTTGTCATCTACCTGGACTTCTGTAAGGCCTTTAATATGGTGCCCCACAACATTCTGGCACCTAAATTGAAAGATATGGTTTGATGGAATTGTTAGATGGATAAGGAATTGATTGGATGGCTATGTCCAAATAGTTGCAGTCAGCGGCTCAATATCCAAGTGGAAAGCAGTAATGAGTGGTGTGTCTCAAGGATCTATACTGGAACTTATACTATTTTTGGGTAATTGGTGATAATAGCTTCATCAATAATATAGATAGTGCACCCTCAGCAAATTTGCTGATGACACTAAGCTGAGTGGTACTCTTGGTTCTGTAGAGGGGAGGGATGCCATCCAGAGGGACCTTGATAGCCTCAAGAAGTGGGCCCATGTGAACCTCATTAATTTTAATACAGTTAAGTGCAAGGTCCTGCATCTGCCTCAAGGCAATCCCCAATATCAGTACCAACTGAGGAATAAATTTATTGAGAGCAGTCCTGTGGAAAAGGACTTGGGGATACTGGTGGATGAAAAAAATTGGGCATGAGCTGGCAATGTGCACTTGCTGCCCAGAAAGCCAATCTTATCCTAGGCTGCATCACCAGCAGCATGGCCAGCAGGCTGAGGGAGATGATTCTGCCCCTCTACTCTGCTCTTGTGAGTCTCTACCTGCAGCGCTGAATGCACCTCTGGAGCCCTGAGCACAGAAAAGACAAGGATTTGTTGGAGCAGGTCCAGAGGAGGGTCATGAAAATGGTCAGAAAAATGAAAATGTCTCCTACGCGAGTGTTGTTCTCTCTTCAGTCTGGAGAAGGGAATGCTCCAGGGAGACCTTATTGCAGTTTTTCAAATGGCTGATAAACAGGCTTTCAGTTGGTTAATGAGTAGAGAGAGTACGAACATTTCTCCATCACTTTACTTCCAGACTCTGTTTATATTTTTCTTCACCTTAGCATGGGAAAGAAACTGAGGCATCAGACATGTCTTCACTTCTTGTTGCCACATTAATCACTTTTTTTTTTCTCCAAATATTCAGTTGAGTCTCTTTCAGTTCATTTTCCCAAACTGCATTTGTGTAATGCCTGGGTAATAAAAGTCAGCAGAATGACTAGATGGAATTTCATCCTTTTGCATTATCATTGAAAAAGACATTACTATTCCCCTATCAAAAATATCCATCAACCTAATTACATCCCTTTTCTTCACAAAGTTTTAAAATAGGATACCTAAGTATGATAGGCAATGTAGAGTTATTATTTAATGACCATCGGGAAGATAGGTTTTGATTCATTTTCTTACGTGTTAAAAATTTATGACAAACATAAAACTCTGTTATAGCAGCTGGATCATTTGTAATGGTCATAATTTTATTTAAATCATATATAGATAAAACATTATGTACATTTTAAAGCATTATGCCATTCTGAACCACTTGGGGAGACAGTCTGGTAGATTGGAAACAAGGTAAATGGTAAGCATCATCTCAGCTGAAAAATAGGTGGACTCTGAAACTTGGCATATAAACCACATTTTGATGCACATTTTTTATCAAGTTCAATCTTGTCTCTGGGAGAGTCTAATTTTTCCCAGGTTATCTTAAGTTACTAATATTAATACAAATTTTGTAATTGGCCTTGTTCAGTTTTGTTTGCCTCACCACTTAAGACTGGAGAGGAAAAGGAGAGAAACCACAGGTTGTCTCAGAGCAACACATCTAATTCACTCCAGACCAGAGGAGGGAAAGTTTTTACATTAAACCGGAATTGCAACACTCTTATCCGCTTTTTAGGCATCCTAATAAATTTTAAAACAAACCCAGATGGTTTCTGTTCCATTGGAAATTATGTGAATAAATTATCCTCTGTTGGAAAAAGTTGTTCCAGGACAGTAAAAGGAAAAGTCTGAAAAATGCAGAAATAATTTTAAAATGTAAAAGACATTTATCCTGGAATTTTCCTATAAATGGGGATGGTAGATTTGTTTCCTTCTCCAAATTTCAGTGTAATAGCTCAGTGCTGGTTAAAACATTGATACTAATGCCTGCTTTTTACTAGAGAATTGCAGTTCCAACCTTTTTTTCTACCTGGTGTTTATTCAAAAGGAGAGTAAAGCAGAGAATGCAGAGAGTTATACAAACTTTAGTCTCAAAATACTTGAATTTCTACTCTAAAATAACAGTTGTTGGTGTGTATGAAAAGGAAATAAACATGTACAAGGAAACTATGTCCTATAAACTTCTTTCAGGATTTACAGGAGAGCTATCTCAGTAGCAAAATTTGATTCCTCTGTTTCATGCCCTCTATCCTTAAAAAGATCTTCCTCTTTGAAGAGCCCCTTGAAAACTAGATTTTAATTTTTGAGCCTTGACTGATCTAAAATAATGTATCAAAGTGACTTTCCTTGGAGCCATGCTCATTGTCATCAGCCGAGGATCAGGCCCATATTTTTAATATTATTAAGATACATACTCTCTGAAATCTTTGACAATGATTTCACATGGAAAACAGCTGCCAGTTGCCACTACTGGAAGCTGGAGAAAGCTTTTAGAGTGAGAGTCGTATTAAGGGCAGGAACCGATGGATCTGAATAGGAAATAGTTTAAACAGGTCATAAATTGACAGTTTGTATACATTTATGAATGCACACATGTGTTGGCAAATAAGAATTTGGGCTATTTAATTCTGACTTGGATAAAGTATTGTATTCCTTTATAGACTCTATTCAGCAATTGTGTAACATCATGGAAACTGTCATGATGACCAACTTCAAAAAATCTTTTTTTTTGTCTCTAAATTATGGATTTTTTCTATCATATAGATGATAGAAATATAGATGATTTTTATCATAATCATGCAACTGCAAATTTACTTCAAATTGTAAGAGAAATAATAAGCTTTACAATATATCCTAAGACGTCTCTCTCTTTTCTGTGAGAGACAAAAGAATTAAGGTATAGATGATCTATGATTTATGTTACAAAAGAAATTACCACCAATAAAGTCTTCTCTCAACTTCCTTTATTTTTAGAGTAATACAAAAGCTTACCCTTCATTTACTCCATTATTCAGCTAGATCATATTTTGCAGGTGAGGGACTGGGTTTTTTTTTACTTTGGGGATTATCCCAAAATGAATGTTTGGGATATTTTTCCTTCTTTATATTTCTATTATTCTGTCATAAAATTCCTTAGGGAACACTGAAACTCTAATAGCTAAATGTTTTATCTAAGACAGATGACAGGGTTACTTTTCTGTGACTCAGGAAAAATTTTTTTGTTATGGTTGAAATTTATTTTGAGGATAATTATCTTCTTTAATATTTCAGCATAAATTTTATGGAATTACCTGAATAACTATGGCAAGTATGAGCTTGTACAACTAACAATAACAAGAAAAAATGATCACTTAAATTTGCAATACTTATCTACAATGCATATGAGTCAAGTACCTATATTGCTTGTTTCATTGCCATCAATATTAATTACAGCAGTAAAAATGACTCAGTTATTGCTGTCCTGAAAAGATGTTAATGATGTGGTCATCACTGAAATAGCTAAATTGGCTAATGTGATGGCACAATAAATTCAGACGATAATTGGTCTGATTCTCTTTTCTCTGACATCTGTGTAAATTAGGAGCTCCCTAAGCATAAAACTTGTGTAAATGAGATAAGATTCAAGTCTTTGCTTTATAGCTGTGGAGACCTGTTTGTAACAGTTAGGTAATTTTAGTTAGCCACTCTGCACTTTTGTACTACATTAGCTGGCATTTATATTCCATGTACGTAACCACCTGCATCTCAGGGTTGGTATCCCCCTTTAATATCTAACTTACTAATGTATTAATATTCTTGTATCAGTTATATTTTCCAGAAAATAGCCAGAAAGCATTTAAGGATTAATAAATATAATAATAGGAAAAGTAAATTTATAAATTGCATTATGAATAATCATACAAAAAATATTTTAACTAAATTCATGCTTAAAAGGATAGTTCTTTAAACATTAGGGACAAAAAGTCTACTTGCCCCTCCTGTCTTTTATATCACCTATATAACTGTATATGACTTTTCTACAAGGTCCCAGCCTCATTTAGAGAACAGGTTGGACAGTCCACTACTAATAATCAGCAAGGCAATCCTTTGATTGTTGATTTCATTCAATGTTCTCAAGATATTTTTTTTACCATACAATATTCAGACTTCGCTCTGAAGACAGAATGATTGATTTATTCCCAGCATTTTCACACTGCTTGTCTTTTGTAACATCCATGAGTTTCACAAAAATTATTGCATTTTTGTGCATAATACTTCAGTTAGACAATGAGAATTTATTGTTCCTATTTTAGAGAAGGCAAAGGAGACACAGTGGTTGACCTGGTTTTACCCCACTTATTTTAGTTGTATAACTCTGGTACCTAAGTAAACAGCTTCACAATTTCAAATTTAATCTATTGTCAGTGGGAAGAAGCAAGATCTTTGCAGAACAACACAGAGTTCAAAATGGGTACCCTCTGTTTTAGCTACCAGTAAAACATAAAGAATATATGATTCTAATAGTGCCCAAAAATCAGAGGCGTAGATTCAAACTCCCATTTGCTAGTGAGTTAAGCAAGACTTAATTTTTTATGGGAATAAAAACAAGCCTATCAGCAAGTGCATCTATTTCCATCTTGTTACCATTTTCTTGAAGGAAAGAGCCTGGTGATCAATTTTGCTTGCAAGTTCTTTGCAGATGACCCGCAGATCCCATACCAAGCATCCACAAAGTGAGAAAGACAGGTTTAATTGCCAACAGTAGGACTTTTGGTTTAAACAACATGCCTAGGAATACAGAGGGTATCCTGAAGAAGTAATTCTGGACTTGGGACCTCCACAGGCAGATTTCAGCTGACTCTGTCAGGACACCACACTTTCTCTTCCAACAGTCTACTCTCTAACAAGTTATACAGATTCCAATTTATGTTAAAAAAATGTAAAATCTAACAGCTCATTAAACTGAATAATGTGCACTTATCCCCTATGCCTGGTCCAATTCTGGACCTTGGTGCTTAAGAAACTGAAATGGAGAATTCAGCCGCCAGCACACAGTTGCTGAAATACTTTGGCACTTTGCAGTTTTTCACCACTTGACGCCCCTTGTCAAAACATTAAGGGGGATGTAGAGCAGCAGCATGTCATTATGTAACATTTTTACACATCATATTTATAAAGAGTCAAACACGTTTTATTCTTAATCTAGAACTCCGCTAATTAGATGCCGCTGACAGTTTGACTGCAGACTTTGAGTCTGAATACTGTCAGGCTGTTCCCGGTTGGCATTTATAGTTGGCTGGTCCATAGAAGCAGGGGCCATTCTGCTCAGGTTTTCAAGGCGAGACAGAAGCGTCGAAACTTTTCACCACTTGTTCATCAGCTCTCGCTTGTTAATTAACGTCTGCACAGTGTTTTGAGCATGTGCTGTCAGAATTCTGTCTTTTCTTTCCCTGGTGAAAAAGCCTAAAAAACACTATTGTGGATGCCCTGCAAACAATTCAAGCATCCCAGCTGGGAAAAAGACAAGCTGGAATCCAAATTACCTGAGACTAAGGCCTTTTGGAAAAACCTTAGATCACAGTATTACCATAGCAATACAGGTTATTGCTCTTGTGATTATAGGTTAAAGAGATCTTTGTCATTTGAGTAGTTCATGTTCAGCAAAAGCTGGACAATGCAAAGCTCAGCAGCCAATGTAAAGCCACCACCCAAAGTACGGAAAGGTCATCCTCAAGATAGTGACCATTTGAACTAAAGGTACATACCAGGCAGAAACTGTGTCTGGATAACATCCCAGAACATCCTACCGGTAGCTGCAATTTGTGACACACCTCACTCAGCTCTGACCATGATGCTAAATGGCCCATGTCCTGACCATCTTCCTACTATGCAAAAGTCAATCGTACATTGCATATATCTGGGGAATTTGCCAGGTCCATTACATCCATTATTAAGAGTATTCATTGTACTTCCATTCTCCAAAACCATAATCTTTGTAAATTACTAGTTTTCAGTACAGATCACATCACATGTCTAGTCAAATGTATCAAGTCCCCTTCAATGAAGTTAAATAGGAGTCTAGCTGCCTATAACCTCAGTTCATAATATCTGCTTTCCATAAATGCACGCCTCCAAATTTACTATGCATTTTCTATTGACATTTTCCTGGATGCTGAAATTCAGGCACAGTAATATGGGGAAATGGGTGTTTTCTAACTAAAATACCACTGCAATGCAGATTAAGAGGAGAGGCAGCAAAGCTAGGAGTGATCAGAACAGGGAAAAACTCAATCAGAAATGGCATTAATTCCTGCCTTTCCTACTCATAGTCTACTCATAATGATGTCTGTATCTATTACATTCCCTAGGTTTCTTAAGCGTTAGTAGACTGTATAAGCTCTTGCAGCTTTTTTACTTACCAGTTATCTAAAACTTCTCATATCAAAGCTCAGTGAAACCAAAGGCAAAAGAATTTATCTATTTCTGTTGATTTCGAAAGAAATAATGTTTCCTGACTCTTTCTACAAGCCAGGGTACTTACGCAACTTCTGAGATTGCCTAACATTTATTTAATGCCTAAAAACTTACTTATTTGCTGAATTGGTGTTGTGGTGTTCTCCACCCAGGCACCAAACTGACCTTTACCACCTGTAACCCTGCCCAAATGATATCCACCTGTGGTGGTCATACTGAGTGCATCTAACTGTGATGGCAGCATCAGGGCTCAAAGGTAGTTTCAGGGAGACAGATAACATCACAACAGCCAAGGGGTAACTTGAGTAATGCACCCACCTCACGACAATACGTGTACTACGTTCAATATGCAAATATGACTATAGAGCAATCATCTTACCCCCATAAATAGTGAGCGGCCTAAGAGTTTTTGGAGGTCTCCTAAATGGCAGTGGGTTGCACATCAGGTTCTCCCTTTGAATAGGGACACCTTTCAAGGTTATTCCTCCTCAAGGTTAAAAGATTCCTTGTTACAGCAGATCCTTGGTAAGTGGTCTACAGCATGCTGCACTTTGAAGTTCTTAGCTAAGTGATATAAAGGACTGATTGTGCACATAAAATCCTTTAGGTGTAAAATATTGACCAAGTCTGGGACCAGGGCTGGATTTGGTTGCATCAAGACTCCTCTCTGAGAAGGAGTTTAGAAAACAAGGGGATCTTTTCTGAAACCATGACTCAGTGGGAGGGTCTCCCTGACAGTTCTTTTTGACCCTGTCCTCTGTGCAGTAAGAAACCAAGTGTACCGTGCCACTGAATTTTGTTTAAATTGTCACTTCTACTATCAAACTTGGTTAAATTGTTGTTTTCTATTTTCAGATATATTGCTGTTTCTCTCGTACGAGTGAAGTGCAACACTCTGTCTGAGACAACTTGGAGGCACACTTGGCCAGAATTTGTTCATTAGAGACACTGTTCAAAGTCATGGAAACATATTTACAAGCAAAGGCAAGTTTTAAAGATGGGTTTTTTTGGTTTGTTTATCAGCATGTATTACTTCATGTCCCTGGAACACAAGATTACACTGAGAGCTCAAGTTCATCCAGGCTGCTTCTTTAGGAAAGTAAAGTCGTGGCTTTATATAAAGGCAGACTTTACCTTTATCAGTTCAGCAGTCTTAATCTTGATCTCGTCATTTGAAGAACTGTGGAAAAGAGTGTGTAAGGGGGGAAATATGGGCATAATTGGACAGGAAAATGTTAGTCTCTTTGTTTTATTGTCTGTGGTCTTTGGAAACAAAAATTACTTTACATTTACTCACAATAAAACAAAATCTTTCTCAGCTGTGAAATTTTCCTCATAGAAATCTTACATAGCAGTAGTAAATAGTGCAGCACAAGGTAATGACAATGACACATTAGAGCTTCATTTGAATGCATGCTGTGCTTAGTGTGCTTAGAATTCCATGGACACTGATATGAAGAGGGGGAAGAGGCTTGTTTGTGTTCAGATTACATAATCCACTCGTCTTTGTTGTTACCGTCCTAGGCATTTTGTCCAAAGATGTTCTGCTTCTCATAAAGTGCATTCAGCCTTATTTGAAGCTCAGAAGCCTAAGGCTTGCTTACAACAGTTATTTATAACTTAACTATATATATAAAAAAAAAAGATAGATAAATAGGAAAACACTTGTCAGTCATAAATAAATAGCTCATTTGTACCTAGGGAGGAGAAGAATAGCTTTCGAAGAGCTTCCACTTCAATTGCAGAATCATGACTTCCAGGTAGAAACTATTAGAAGGCAGCTCTCTAAAACTAGATTTGTGCAGTTTGTTTTTGATGGCTTATTGCTAAGAATCCCAAAATTACTCTGGGATTTGAATACCTTTGTAGGTTTTTAGGTGTCCAACTTGAAATGAATCTGAAAGGAGCCATTATGACACTAAGAATTTCCAGCTCCCTAAAAACGAGACTTTCCTGTCAAATATAAGAGTAACCATGTAGAAATCAAGAACACCACAAAGTTTTTGCCTAAGGGAAAATGAGTGGCAGCTGCAGATGGAGGAGCATATTCATGTGAGATAATTTAAGCCTTTGAAATACAATGGAGGTAAAGAAAAAAATCTTGAAGAGTTTCCTATCAATTATCGAAGTAACAACATATGACCTATTTTAAATGCTGATTTGGTACACAGAAGCTTTTTTCAGATAGGGACCTGACTATTGAAACATGTAAGTCAGACACTATACTTTGTTTTTGATGATACTGTTACGATTATGTTCAGTATCAGTTGTACTGGTATGAAACTAAAACACTGACAAAGCATTTTCCTGATTCCAAAGATGAATCAGCTATACCCAAATAACTGCATTCCATGAGTATTGTCATTTCAACTGTGACCTTAGAATCATAGAATGGTTAGAGTTGGAAGAGACCTTAAAGATCATCAAGTTCCAACCCCCCTGACATGGACAGGGACACCTCCCACTAGATCAGGTTGCTCAAAGCCCCATCCAACCTCGCCTTAAACACTTCCAGGGATGGGGCATCCACAACTTCCCTGGGCAACCCAGTACAGGAACATAATGGTTGAAAGACTAAAGTTTTGTGTGTTTACAAGACCTTACATATTAGTTCCAGCCAAACTGTCAATTGACCTACTCAAAAGAGTTTAACTTTCAACAATCAGGAAAAAAAAATCTCAATTTTATTTTCCCCCTTGTGCAGGTTTGCAAAGATGTTTTTCTCCTTCATTTCAGCTCTTTTGGGTATAGGGGGTGAAAAGGAACAGAAGAATTGGAGTTCATACAGTGACACTGTATTTGAACCACACATAAACAAGATTTGTAACTAAATTTTGGTTAAGGTTGGTTTTATGCTAATGGACAGGCTTTGCTGATCTCTCAGATCATCATCCATATTACATTTGAACATTTCCAAAACTCTCAAATAAACAGTGCTATTTTTCCCGTCTTTTTCTGTTATTAGGCTAGAAAAGTGCACTACCAGTATCCCCAGCATCCAAAATTTCTAAGCAGCAAAAGAGAAACCTCCTGAACTCTCCAAAGTGCATGCTGAAATGCAGCATTTCTCTACTCTTGAATTCCTTTCAGTAGGTGTTGAAACCTTTTATAGCAAATTGCATTTTACATGTTAGGAACTTCAAAAGAAGGTGGTAATATAATTGAGACATGATAAGTATGACAGTTGGTGTCATTATATGAGTTTCACTCAGTAGCCCTCTGAAGCAAAAATAATAATAAAAAAAAATCCGTCTTCCTAAAGAAAGGAAGCTTATGCCTATAATGATGAAATAACTTCTTAATAACTTGCTTTAATCCATTAAGTCCTTTTCCCAGTCCCAATATTCAACATTTTAAAGTGGATTACATGTACCTATTCTGGCTCCCATATTTCTGATATTATTTTTAAAACAGATCCTTTGCAACAATATCATTGTATTCTGTGATTTTTACTCTCACTTATATTTGTATAAAAGTACAGATGGGGAAATATCTTAGTTGGCTACTTAACACTTTAAATCTCATTGTCCTTCATTGTGTGTCAATAGGCAGGGGTCCTGCCCCAAATAGCCACTTTTACCACAATTTGAGAGGCTCTAACTATTATGAATTATGTTTCTATATTTGTCAAAGATTAAGCCAAATAACAGAGAAAGGCCTGGGGACAGCCATGAATAGAGCTGCCAGAAATGTTATCTGGAGAAACTAAAAACAGGGACACTCTGAGTATCAATTAGTTGATTCATTTCCTGCTGACATTTTGTTCACCAATATGTGATTTGGTTATTCAGTAAATGTGAGGATTGAGACTGCTAAAAAGGGTAGGAAGGGGTTTTTTTGGTCTGTTTCAGAGGGCAACCAAAATAATTGATCAACAAACCTAAATGATACTAGATGTGTAAAATACAGAAATGAAATCAAGGACAAACCTGGCCACTAAATCCTCGGGTATATTCTTGGAATGTGTCATTCCAAGGGACCTGGACAAGCTTTAAAAGTGCGCCCATGTGAATTTTGTGAGGTTCAACAAGGCCAAGTGCAAGGTCTTGCAACTGGGCTGGGGCAAATCCCTGTTGGAACAAGCTTAGGGAAGAAGGGATTGAGAAGAACCCTGCCAAGAAGGATTTGGGGGTACTGGTAGATGAAAAGCTGGACATGAGCTGTCAATGTGCACTCACAGACCAAAGGACCAACCACATCCTGGGCTGTAGCAAAAGCAGCGTTCACCTCACTAAAGTTGACAGCATTTCTGCACTATGTGCCACCTCACTCATTTTACAAGCCTGCTTTGCTTTCCACGGGCTTGAAGACAAGTGATACAAATGCGGTAAAAACCATGTCCTGTTCCATTCACACTGTGGTGCAGCTCATATTCCTTAGGTTAAGTACTTCCACCTCACTTGATCAGGCAATTCTGCTTCTGTAGGAATACTGAGACCTTTTCAGACTTTCCCAAACATCTCTAAGTAGATGTTTGTGAACTTAAGTGTTAAGAGAAGTAGAAGTACTGACTTCACACATTCTTAGTTTTGCAGTAGACAACAAAAGGAAGAGAGAGAAGAAAGACAGATTTTTATGCCAGTATCTTAAATCAGATCAGGCAAGAGGTTGGAGGCATGCTTGGGACAAGCAAGAAGACCTAGGGAGATGAGTGGATGGAAGCAGGAACAGGAGCACTAGGCAAGCAAGGAGAGTTGAGCAATCAGATCTAGGACTGGTTTGCAGAAGGATCCCACTGTTGTGTGCAGCGTGTTGAGAGAATAGTTTTGTTGTGTTGCAACAACAGTCAATGCGTTAATATTGAGTTATTTATTATTCTCATGGCTTAGTCAGCTGGCTCTTTGAGCTTTATCACCTCAGTTCCAACACTGCTATTCATTTATTCCATCCTCTAAAAATGTTCATCTCAAGTATTGCAGATCCATGACAACTTTGGTGCCTCTTCTCATTTGTAATGGTGTTTGCATTTACACCATAGATCTTCCCAAAGATCACATGGAGCAGTGTACTGGTGAAATTGTCAAGGTTTTTGTGGATTTGATAAGATCTTCCACATAGCCAGCACTTAAGCACTGGACTCGACACACACAGGATGTTGGTTTCTATTGGTTCATTGATGTCATCTCCAGGTTCTGAGCCTGGTCCTATCCAAGACATGCTATAGTTCATCTTGAGTAATTATCATTACATCAACCACTTCTCATCGAGCTAGCTTTTCAGTAACCGTTCTTGTTGCACTTTCATCAACAGCTTTCCTCAGGGAATATTCTACATTGGTCCCCCTGAAGCAGCTTCATGTAAGTCACCATTAGTGACTCTGTCCCCTTGAAGGAGTATTCTTTTAATGCTCTAATCTGCATGATCTGTTCTGATTGCACAGCCTCAAAACTTTTCCATGTTTACTGGAGATTAAAGCTACCTTTTCCAGTTTTCATGTCTTTCATCTGGAGCTGAAGAGACATTAAAACCAGAGCACTGCAGGGAGAACTTGCTGTGTCATTGTGAGAATACTACACATCCTCAAATTACAGTGGGGACAGTTGAAATGTGGTGGGGGAAGGCCTGTGTTATAACACTAGTAAATTAAATGTACTTCTGTAGCTTTTTTGTATGTTACACAACCCGACAGGTGTGACATGAGGGAAGATGACAGGCAAGCACATGCCTTAGCTAAGGAGAGGGGAAAGAAGGTGAGGAAGCAGGAGGTGGTGATAGAGCATGAATAGCTTCACAAGGCATCCCCAGACAATCAAGATGACAGAAGGAGTGGGAGTTTGCAGGCAAACTTTCTACAGTCTCATTAGATTGGGAGCAGGCTGATGAGAGCTGTAAATAGCAGGTGCTTTATTTAACAAGGGAAAGAGAACATGAGAAAGAAATGAAAGAAAACTATTAGGATTTAAGTTTCACCCAGAGTGTCAGAGGCTGAGGCTATGACAGGAAAAAAGAGTATGGTGATCTACCTCTTTCTGACCCTTTGGCTTTATGTAGGCTCACAGGCAGGAGGTCTGAAGGCCTCCTGTGAACACTAACATCCTCCCTCCTCCCTGCAGGGATCTGCCATAATGTGCCAATTCTTGCAAGGATCTGTAGCTTTCCACAGCTTCAGCACCTACAGTATTCCTTCAAGGACAGGTTAGAACTGTCACGCAGGGCCTAGGGCATATTTCAGGTGGAGCTAAAGGACCATGTGTCCAGTGCAGCATCTTATGAGCTCCATGTTGTGACTCACAACTGTGAATAACTCTTTCTAATTCATTAATGGTCTTGGCTCTGTTTCCTAGAGAACCAAATGCTGAGGTGGCCCAAAGCTTCTGGCATCTGACATCTCTGAGGAATAGAGATACACTTCCACATGTTCAGAAAACCAAAGCTTGATTTTGTGGGTTTTTGTGACCCTTCTGAGCAAGTCCGAACAGCTCTTCTCCACCGTCCAAAAACATCAAGAAAACTCATTCACCAAAATAGCTATTTGCACCACTCTCAGGAACCGAACATGACATACCATAAAATTCAATTTCATAAATGTACTTTTTGATAAATAGGACCTATCTATGAGGAATTTGTCTCTGTAGGTAACCAAGGAAATTCTTATTGAGTTTACTATGAAATTGTTACCAGAGATAGCATATCATAGGTACCTAGCAGGTACACAAGATGACCAGCAGTCACCAGTTTCTTTATTTTTCTCATCGTATCAGAATACATGAGTAGCAGTCTTCCTTTTCTCCACTTCTTTTCAACACTTCATGGTGGTCATCTTGCTAAGAAATGAATGGGAATTTACTTTTGCAGGAGACAGTTTGTTCAATAGCAACTGACGGAGTTGCAATTAATGATATCTTGCTTTGGTATTTGGTCATGGTTCTTCCTAAACTCTTGAGGGCAAAGGAATTAAACTGAAGGTGCCTTCCTTTTCCAGAGGCAGGTTAATATCAGCAACTTGACAAGCAGTATCTAGTCTTGTCCATAACAACATCCAGCTCCCTCATCTGATGTGAGTCTAAAGAAACCAAGAAGTGCTACTTCATACTGCAGCATGTTACCCCTTTGTGCCTGCACAGATGGATTTTTGTTTTGTGGAAGGGAGCAAAATTGGAAATAATTATTCACTCAGTGGATGTTTGATATAGACATATAAACGCTCCTGTACATCGATTTCAAACTTCATAACAGAGAAACGCTTCAAAATCCTGAAAATACTTAACTGCTTTTGTTCTGTTACCCTTCCACACAGTTGCCTAAGGGCTAGCACAGGTTCACATGCCTTTTGCAGTGTGGTTTATGTCCATGCACCTCTAGCTATATGGGGTTGTAGTGATTCATCTCATCTGACTTTGGATGTCTATTGCTTAGTTGCTTTGGCTACCTGTGGCTCACTTTGTAATCACTTCAGAGACCAGAGGGCTATAAGGTACAATTCATTTGACCTATTTTAGACATTGGCTTTAGCATGAAATAAATTGCATTCCAGAAGTTCTCATTTCTCTCCAAAGTGAGCCTCGGGTGACCAGCTCAACTACAGCCACCTATGGTGTGGCTGTCAGCAGCTGTGTTAAATCAGTCCCACCCATGAATCTCACTCAGTGCCTGTATCCACTGAAATCAATGGTGAAACTACCTTAGGATTTGGGTACAGTTCTGCCCCATTTCATCTTTGAGAAGAAATGGATGTGCTTCCAGATATTTTAAACACATAGTGGGCTTTTACTTTCCCAAAGATTTAGGAGCGCATCTTAAAGACTCATTAAATATCTGTATTGAGTTGCTCCTGTTCACTGACCTGTTTGAAATGAAAATTAAGTTAGTGTGATAGGATTGGAGATGTATCATTCTTCTGCAGGTTTGAAATTGTAGAGGTAATTGTTTTATTAAAATATTTGCTCTTTTGCTCCCTACAAGGTTTTTGATGGCCTGGAAGTCATCGTATAGCACCATGCTAGCCGTTAGTGCTTTGATTTCCACAATGCCTTTCTTTATTTAATAGGGCTGAAATATTGATTAACATTTACAGATTCAATTCCAAGTACTTGCCAGGGGTTACAGGGAGCCAGAGAGAGCTGGTTGTGCCAGTCAAATTCTGAGGTGTAATGAAATCCCCTACTGTGCCTGTCAGCTTATCCAGTGTACAGGTCATTTCCCACAAGGTCTGCAGTGTTGAAAGAAGCAGTTTTCACTTGAAACATTTCATAGGCAAAGGCAAAATATGTCTCCAGTATTGTATGCTTTATCCCTTTGTCTAATATTGAATAGGCTCATTGCTTCACACAATTTTTTGCCCCCAAAGCTTTCTGAGTCAATAGAAGAAGAACGTTTCAGGTGGGCAGAAGTCAAGACTCTCAGTGTAAATGCTTTATTACTGTTGTCAAGGAATTTCATAGTAACTAAGGCTAGAGATAGACAGACCTCAAAAGGACTGGAATCTCAATCCATTTTAGTTAAGTATTGAATGATTCTTTTATTCTTCCAAATATTACAAAGCTCCCTTTGAAAGGTACTTGCATCCTTCTTCCAAAAATGTCCTCTTTCTTAATCTGTTCCACAACCACAATTTGCTTTCAAATTCAAACTTCAATCCAAGTCCAAACAGAATCTATTCTATTCCACCCAAGTCTTTATCTGATTTCTTTTTTCATGATTAAGATGCTTTTGTCTTCTGATCTCCTACAGAGAAGTGAAAGAATGTGCAGCAAAATATTTTGTTTATTAGGACTTTAGTTTTGCTATTGCTATTGAATTTCAAAAGGTTATTTTAAAGACAAATATCTTGTTCTTTGAGTGACAGTCTGGTGGAGGTTCTTGTGATGGTCTGTGATCAAATTCATTATGTAGATTAACAGTTGTCCCCAGAAATGCAATGTTGCCTGCAGGATCTAATTTTAGATCAACTAACATGAACAACGTTTTGCCAGAAAATTAAAGTTGCTCACCCTAGTCTCTCACGTGAGGTAATGTCTCAAAATCAAAATTTCCGAGTGCTGCAATGGAGGAGTATTCCTTTTTTCCCTGTCTTCTCTAACAGGGGATACACATATATCCGAGTCTGTAAATACTTCCAGCCCCATGTCCTGACCTGAACTCACATGGTGGCTTTGATTTGATAGTTGACTTTGGCCAGCTTCTCTGTCAGCTTCATTTGTAAGGGGACATTTGTTACTGATACACGGCTAGATAGAACTACCGATAGGTTCAAAAGTAGTTTCTTCAACATTTGCTGAGTATATCGAAATAAGAGGGAAAATATCCATCTGAGAATGATATGTTGGATATTTCTGATATGAGTTGTAAAGGTTTAGAAGGGATCAAGTCCACTAGCTTAATTGAAAATTTATAACTATCTAAATGCAATGGATATTGCAAAAGGAAAAGGGACTTTCCATCACAGATGGATGATTAGCAAAATCCCACTATATGGCATTCCAAAGAAAGTATACATTTCCTACCTCAATTATGTCTTTATTAAATTATTACTTACACTAAGATAAGTTCCAAATATGCAGCCTTAATAAACTGTTCACCATCAGAGATTGGTTTCCTGTCACCAGGAATGAGTTTCAGTGAAATTTTGGCTACAAGATTCCCATGACCTGCAAGACAAATACAACTCTGTTGCTGAGAAATTAATTATGGCCTGTATAAACCTTTGTTTCAGTCATTATACTTAAAATTCTGCATTCTTCACTGGGATCAAGATGTCTCAAACAAGAACTTTGCTGGAAAAAGGAATAAAAAAGGACTTTTTCCTAGTAGACAGCATGCTTAAGGTTAACATGTAAAATTCTAATGGTCTAGCAGTGATTCCTAGGGGGGAGGATAGCATTTAAGATTAAAGGACCTATATTTAGATGTCCATATGTGAGCTGAGTATTTAATTTCCTGATAGGTACAGCCAACAGACATTTTATTCAGAGAACTATTTAGCTGACCAGCCATTAACAGGAGAATTACACTGTTTAACCTTTCTGAAGCTTAAATATCCGGGGCCTTTTAAAATGCCTAGGGCATTCCTACTGGACTAACACATGCAACATAGGATTTATGGGAGATGACACCATTGTGAAGCAGCAGCTAAAGCCCAAGCAAGGTATTTCACAGAATCTAAAATGACACAAGACTGTATTTTGGCAATTGGATGCCATCCTAGATAACTACTTCAGGGTGAGCTGATAATCTGAGCAATACAGATACATTTGCTTTCAAACAGGGAGATATCCTAGAGCTTTTGAGACATTTACATAGCCTGGACAAACATGACACAGGTCCTGTAGGAGACACAATCCCTGTTGAAATCTCAGCTGTCAGCCAAGTCAGAGCCACAAGGGAACTTCAAGTGGCAATAGACACATTCATTCAGACAAATTAACTGAGTGCTAGAACCCATTGACCATCTTAATTATATTTCCTTTAACTATACAAGGAGCTTAGATACTTGGCAGATGTGTAGACACCTGCAGGTAAATTGTTCTGGGACTTTCATGCTTTGTCATGTCAATATGGGTATAGAATATTCTGAAACTAACACATCTGAAGCATCTCAGGATAGGATTGGCAATATGATAATGGTTTTATGTTGCTAAGTTACTGCTCAAAACATTGGAAATAGTTTGCACCAGTTTACTCCTCTTATATCAGTTTTATGCATCCTTGTCCCCTTGTTAGTAGTCTAATGGTCTTATCAAGAGAGCAAATATGTCTGCTGGATGAAACAATCATGTGTTCTGTGTGATGTGGAGAACTTTGAGCAAAGCCATTTTAAGGCTGTCAGAACTTGCTCTTGTGTTTGGGTTTTCCCACATCTCAGATGACCTTCACCTTTCTTTTAGGGTGGCTAGGACTCTGTTTTGTTTCTTCTTCCCCCAATTCTCTGTTTTTCTCAGCAAGCTACATGAGGCAGAGTGCAGTCTAATCTCATCTTGATGGAAGACCCCTGCTCAAAGGATCTGTGACCGTAATCCTTCTCAGAATAATTGGATATATTGGTATGACCACTTACATTGACCAAAGGGGGCTGCTATGAGACTATTCATACTATTTAGCGCTGTATAGAGTAGTTAAATATGAATTAGTACGAGGAACATGACATACATCTGTCAGTCCAATCAGCTGCATCATGGAAGTCTCTTTGGGTTTGTTTTTTTTTGTTTTTTTTTTTTTGTTTTTTTTTTTAATAGTCCACCAAAAATGTGTTTCTTGCAAGTGGAGGAAAGCAACAAGAAATTGAGAACAGATGACTTCAGCACATTCGACTGCATGGGTGGACAAGTTCCCTAAGTAGAGGGACGGGTTGATTCAGGTTAGTGAAGAAGGAAAGGGGATAAAAATATTCAAACTTGCAAGTGAAAGACATGACTCAGCTGATCTCCCTTTTCTGATTCAGTCCTTCATTTTAAAAGAAAAACTCTGTTTCTAGATGAGGCAAGCCTTTTGTTTGACTTTAAACAAGAATCAAAAAAAAATTAAAAAACGCTGTTCAGATCAACTCAAACGTGTTTTTTTCTAAAAAGGGTAAACAGAAAAAGTAATAACTAACAGAGCCCTAATGAAAAGAAGATAGACTCATCTGAAACTGAATTTCAACAGAATATCTGTGCCTAACTGCTTTCTCATTTGAACAATCTAGATCACAGCTATTGTCTTCTGGCATTGCTATGCATTGGCTTCTAGAGGTATGTTTCCAGTGTGTTTTTGACACCTCTCACCCACACCATTCCATACTCAACTCCATTCCTCACAGCAGCTTTTCAGCTATGTGCCTCTAGTTCCAGCTATAAAGCTTTAGTTTTCAAAATATTTCACAATTTAGGCTTTCTTACATTTATCTTTGCTTAGGAAAATAAGTTCTACTGATTTTAATTAAGCTTGACTAAGCTCCACAGCTTGGAATTATATCCTTATTTTTGTTAAGAAAATACTGTGCTTGGTCTCTAAGTTGAATTTCTTGATTCTTAGTAATTTTATCACTTTACTGTCAACATTAATGTAACTCCCCTCCATTTAAATAATAGTCTTTTTAAAGTAACTTTGTAGTATTAAAGGCATATCTGTAACACTTTCATCATGTTGACATTACAGCAACCCAAGATACCCCTTACTGCAGCAATGCTGGGGGCATGAATTCTAACATTTTGCTGTAGGCTAAATTGTAAAAAAAAAAAAAGCTTTAGAGGCTGTGATTGACCATATCTGGCATAAATCAACAACGATGTACTTAGACTAGTGGCTTTTAATGAGACATACACAGGGCTGGAGACAACACAACATGATCAGGAGAAATCTCTGCTGCAACTCAGGTATAACGTTGACATTTGCATTTGCTGGTCTTTAATTGTGACACCTTTCATGAGGGTCTCAGTTTTCTGTTTTCCTTATGCTACACTTTAAGTTCACTTCACCTCTCTACCCCCAAGGAAAATGGTATGTTGAGTTCTTGCTAAAGCCATGAAAGCTTCTTTTTCTGTGTTTTTGCTGTAACCTTTTTAGCAGCGTCCTCCTCCTCTACATTTTCCGGGTACAACGATCACCTTTCTTTGATTAACTTTAAATAAAGCTTAGAGGCAGTTTTGAATTTTGGTTTGGGTTTTTTTTTAAAATTTTAATGTAAACTAGCCAGAGCTTTATAAACACAAATCCTACTGACTTCTGCGGTGGTGATGTGTTTCTACACAGAATAAAAGTGCTTTTGAAAGTCTCCCTCTGGGTGCCTCAAATAGCACTTACACTGTAGAAAATTAAATGGAAGTGAAGATGTAAAACAAATGCTGAACACCCACAGATTCCTTCAGCTTTAGTCATTATTGCAGGTGCTTTGTCACTTCTGAAATTTGCACATTTTTCCTCAGTTTGGAAAGGCCAGCACATTTGCAAAAGTGCAGCCTCCACCCTGAAGAGTTTTTTGTTTCAATAAAAGTGTTACCAAGAGAAAAAGAGGATGGAGACCTCAAGATACCTGTTTAATTTCAGCTTCTCATCACAAGAGCCCGTCCTTTAACTGATGATAAATACAGTCTATCATTCATCAATTCCTAAAGCAGAAGCAAGGAATCTATATTTGCAGGACAGCTCGAGACTTCTTTTTACATGCCTAATGGTCATTTTACAGAGTGTGTGAGTGTGTGGTATAAGCAAGGTGTCCGAGAAATCTGCTTCGTTCTGAGCAGGGGGAACAGGGCTTAAAAGGCCCTGTTCGAGTTTTTCTCATTGACTTCCATCAAACTGCATTACACGCTGAATCCTGGCAGGGATTTTGAAATAAGCTGATATGGGTTCATTTCACAAAAATGTCAAGACATCTACATCTAATTAAGAGTTGGCCCTTTAGAAACTCAATAGCCATTTAAATTGTCATTTGGTGATCCAGTCTCCCACATAGCTAAAAAGCTAACCTAAGATTTAAATGTTTACATGAGTTTTTTTTCTTGGATCCCCCCTTCCTTTTTGTTTTCTCTTTTTTTT
>VXBJ01002434.1:303782-394880 GCA_013400055.1 Nycticryphes semicollaris
TTTTTTACTTTTCTATAGCCTGTATCTTAAAGCATACAGATTTATAGATTTTAGATGGATTTAATGTTTTGAAATCCAAGTAAGAAACTTTGCAGGCCTAAAATGAAGTTAGGACAAATCCCAAAAGACTTCTTTCATAGTGGTAAGCATGGGCCTATTGTATAGTAGAAGGAAGAAAATCTTTCCTTGAAAAGGCATGCTCTAATTGAACATAAGCTAAACATACCTTTGGGGTAGCTCTTTATTTTTCACCTCTTACCTTAACAGAAGTTTTTACACATTATTGAAATTATATTAAAGGGTTTTCCTTGAAACAATGTTGGACTAACAGATATTAATAGCCTAACTTGTCTTTTGACTTACTGAGACCCCAGGAACTCACATTTTCCAAGTTCTCCCTGTATCCCCAAAGAAACTTGATTCCTTTGAAATGAAAACTAAGAAGAAGCAGCTTATGTAAAAGAAAACTAAAAACGACAAATATCATGAACTTTAGGATGAAATCTTGAGATATGACAATGTTGTGAATGACAATGTTGTGATCTGGACCTTTGTGGTTACAGCTGTAGAGGAATGGTCTCATCTCCTTTATCTCAGAAGAAGGACTGAAGTTCTCTGAGAGAAGACAGTGTCAGAAAATAACAAAGAAGCCTTCAAAGATGATTCTCTCACCTCCATGGGAACTTCTGCACTCCTTGAAAGGGATGTTTTGTGCTGTTTCTTTAACACTATGTCTTTCAGAAATACTGTGGTGAAGGTGATTCTGATGGAAATGTACAAAAAATGTAATTTTAACAAAAAGAAGTGATTTCTTCAGAACTAACTAAAAAGTTAAAAGGTCCCCAACTGACTGCAATTCTAGGCAATATATGAATGTAATTTTAACTCTGTATATCTTAATATATGTTACATACTTGTTTTACTCAAATATTAAAGTGGTCTGAAGCCCAGGAGTGAGAAAGCTGAAACTTCTTTTTAATCAGGAGTGGTTTGATTAGATACTAGGGAAAATCATTTTTCCCCAAAGAGTGGTCAGGCACTGGAATGGCCTGCCCAGGGAAGTGGTGGAGTCACTGTCCCTGGCGGTGTTCAAGAAGCCTCTGGATGAGGTGTTACGAGACATGATTTAGAAGCTTAGTGGGTAGTATTGGTTATAGGAGGATGGTTGGACTAGATGATCGTGTAGGTCCTTTCCAGGCTTGTATTTCTATGATTCTTTATCAAGTGTTATTACATAGTCAAGAATTCACACTGCATTGAGAATAACTTCTTTTAACTTGTAACTAAAAAGCACTTATATTTCCTATATACTTCTGAAAAATTATAAAAGTTTTGAGAAAAGAAATATTTTTTCTTTCCTATCCACATTTTTCCAAATTTTAAGGTAGAAAAATTAGGAAAAACAGAAGGGAAAAGAACAAAGAACTGGAGGTGGGGGAGGAATTAGAAAACTGTACTTAAAATTTCACAATTTCTGTACTAAGCACTAAGCCCATGTCATTCCATCTTTGTCCTCCCTTTTTTGGTCTTTTTTTTTCTTTTTAGTCATAGCTGGTAAATAGCAGGGCCCAAATTGTATATCTTTTATATTGTATTAATATTCACCATTCCTTATTTTGACAAAACATTGATAAAAGTTGTTTGCTGAAGAAATACATTAATATTAATAAGTGAATAATGAGTTCACTTAAGACTTTCATTATCTGTACATTCATAAGTTTGAAAGATGAATATGATATCTGAGCAAAAAATATTGTTAATTATGTTCTCAGCTCAATCACCAGAACAGCGGAGTTTTTCCTAGAGATGCAGCAAAAGCAGAAATCAAAATATCAGTCTTGAACTTAAGAGTGGAGATGGAATCCAACCCCAGAACCATTCCTTAGTGCAATGCATTCTAGATTTATCATGCCATAACTTTCTAAATATTTGTTGAAAGAGCTCTTGGGAGTTCTTATGTTTGTTGCAAAAGGCTGGCCATACTTATTCCAGTAAGGGAAAACATTGCCCTCACTGTAAACAAAAAGCAGCTGGACTGTGTTGATGAGCTCCAGTGAGAGCACAGTTTATGCACATTTTGTTGAAGGTAGGCATTTGTGTATTGTCTGCTTCTCCAGCGGAGTTTTGTTTGATCTTGGAGCCGGTACTCTCTGCACCAAGATGCATGCAAACAGTCTTCCCATGAGCTCTTACGAAAAAAGGGATTGCAGCACAAATCAAAACAGTCACAAACATACTAAGCTGCCCTAAAATTGATCTGAGAACTAGTTGAGGACCAAAGAACAGCTGGACTGGGCAAATGATGGCCACCGAGGGCTGAAATAACTCCCTCACTGGAGTCTGGAATTATTTGTTTCCAAGAGACACGGGAGAGTGAAGTCCACCCAAAGAAGATTTTCTTGTCATCTTGTTCATGCTTTAAAAATTGAATCACACAATACTTTTTTGCAGGAAAAAAGAAACAAAACCAAAACAAAACCTTCCACAAAACAGTTTTACTGTACATTTGAGGCCAAAAATAATAAGACCAACTCAGTCTTCAGTGTCACGTAAAGTCAGGAAGATAATTTTCTTCAAAGTTTTGACTGAGTTTATTAGGCCCTCTTCATTATAAAACTTCCTGTATTGTTCCCAGTGGGAAATGTGATTCCAGAGTATCTTGTCTGTCAAATTTGTTCTGGTTGAACAGCATGAAGATAGAATCTTTAAATTAATAATAGAAACTAGAACAGTTGAAATGGTTGAAAAATGTTTTGCCTATTACAAGTTTATGCCTATGGAACGCAAATCTTGATGTATTTTTGCCTTATTTGGACATATCTAATTGCTGGGTCAGCTGGAAACTTGCATTAGTCTAACTCAGGTCTGACTTCCTCTCATAAAATCTCTATCTGTCATCTGTACAAGGAGATTTCTACAATTACTACCCTAACATGCATGCCTTGGTTAAATGCCAAAAGATTGGTGAGATGAATCTATATATATCTATGTTCATGCTAACTAATATTCTGAAATGATGAATATGGACTGTTTGGTGAATGAACTTGCCCTCTGGAACAGTCCATTGACCATAAGGAAGATTATGTTCTGATTTGTAGCCTAGGTGAAATGGTCTAATTTAAGCACAGTGAATGCCTTCCAGTATGGTCATTTGTTAGGCAAAACAGCCAAAGTTATGGTATTTTGTTTTAAAGAATTATTTTTATCTTTTTCTGAACTGAGGCTGTAGCTAATATGAAGATATTTCAAGATGAATGCATTTATATTTCAAGGAACAAAACAAAGAGATATTCTAATAGCATATGCGAGCTACATTTACCCCGAGGCATTTACCATAAAGTTCAGTTTATTTTTTATTACATAATTCTGACAGGTTTGAATAGGAAAAGTGAACATATTGGGATTGTCACTGGGAACTACCATTTGCGTCTTTTGATGCATGTGGGAGAAAGAGTGTTAGGAAAGGTATCAGCATCTGTGTGCACACAGGCATGTAAAGCCACAGAGCTCCTTTATTTTCATTTAATTTGGAAGTCAAGAGGGACAAACCAAGTTTTTTAAACCAACTGCTGGGTTGTTTTGTTTTGTTTTGTTTTGTTTTGTTTTGTTTTTGTTTGGTTGGTTTTTTGTTTTGTTTGTTTGTTTACAGGGAAAGGAGGGAGGGAGCAAGGTTGGCCAGAAGGAAAAGGAGAAATGGATAGAGGGTGAGAGAAAGGAAGGGAAGGAAGGAAAAAAGTAGACAAGCAGGCAGGAAGGAGAGACAGAGGAAAAATCCCATTAATAAAAGGAAGAATTAAGAACATAAAGAAAAAGAAAGAAAGAGTTAAAGAAAGAAAAGAAAGAAAAGAAAGAAAAGATGGTAAGCAANAAAGAAAGAAAGAAAGAAAGAAAGAAAGAAAGAAAGAAAGAAAGAAAGAAAGAGAAGAGCAATCTAAGGAGATCAAAGGCTGTGTTCTTTATACCTATTTGCCTGGAGAGGTACACAAAGGTATGTTTGATGTGCAGGCACAATTTAAAATGACCTTCTACAAATGCCCTGGTGCACAGAACAAGAAAAATCCATCACTTTAAATGTCTGGAAAAGTTCATTATGCTTTCTCTAGTCTCTGAGGAGCCTCTTTAAACAACAACATGGTAAATAATGTATCAATTTTCTATCGCCACCTATGAGTGAAAATATAGAACTGCAAATTATTCTTCTGTGCATAATAGAGGAAAAATATGCAATGGGTATAGATCAATAATTCCAGGACATTTATATTTCTATCTGAGGTGAAATCAGCTACGATCTTTTGTTTCTGAAGGACACACATCAGTTTTCAGCACACATAAGATTTATTTATTTATTTGGCTTTACGTGTATCATAAATTTTGAAACATTTCAGTAGTTCTACTGTCATGTCCTAACTGAAGCCAAAATATGGGTGTTGTATTGTCAAAGATACAGACTAGCTTCTGTTTTGGACAGGGCACGTCACATGAAAATAGGTCTGAGATTAACCTACATTGCCATTCTAGACTATCAGGTCTAAGACATTGGTAGAAACTGCTGATGCAAGACAGGTCCCTGGTGGAAACAGGAGGGAAACATGGGTAAAATTTTGCTAAAATCAACAAGAGGCTGAAACTGGGATAGATCAAAAGATGTGAGTGAGTTTAAAAGAGTGAGATATAGAGTGGTTGAACAATGGAGATGGAAGAAGACTGCAGATGGGACAGGATGTACAGGACAACAGGACTGGGGAGGAAATGGGTATGGGTGCTAAAAATACGTGGTTCATAAGGTCATGGGGTAGAAGGGAGTGAATCCTGTGAGATGGCAACAGCAGGACGTGAAGAAGAATAAGGCAAAGTGAAGACAACATAGCATGTGCTGACATACTAATTTAGGATTCGTGAAACCTGGATATCATATTTAGCTGAACCACAAGCTTCCTATCTGATTGGAGAAACAAGATAAGAAAAAAAAAAAAANAAAAAAAAAAAAAAAAAAAAAAAAGTAAAATAACTCTGGGCCTCATTCATGGAAAGAGTCCTGATGGGATTCATTAAACAAATGAAATATTACAGCAGATAGATCTTTGAGCTGGTCTCCCCAAGCTCCTAAAGAGTCATTGAGCAAAAGAACATGTAGGATGTGAATCGTCTGTGTACCTTTGGTTAGATGAACTGCATTTGAAAAGAGCCTATTTTTCTCCATTGTCTATGAAAGGTGTCAAGGGTAACTAGCTCGCATGACTCTTGAAGCAGTCATTCAGCCACCTCCTTTTATGAATGGAGAAACAGGCACTTCCAGTGTGTGGTTCATTCCAGCTATCCCAAGCACTTGTCTAAATTGCCTTCTGGAATTGCCTTTTATTTTTTTTATTTAAAGAAAACTCTGTCTGTTATTCCCAAGTGACTAACAGACTTCAAGAGCTCACACTTCCATGTCTAAAGTTAGGTGAAATACATCTCACTCATGAAATGTGAATTCCCAGTGTATTCCTTCCTCCAGGCCAATCATTTGCCAGAATTCTAGAAACCAGTAAGGCTGGATTCAGGTTTACATTACAACTCCTTCTACAGCTTTTTCTCCTGTCTGCTTTCGGTAGGTTCTCATCTGACATACTAGTGCTGTGAGGGCAGCTCTTGGACATACACCTCTCCTGATGCACCACGTAGAGGCAATGCTATGGAGGTGACTAAATGCTCAGCATTTTTGCAGCTCAGGAGACATCGCTGTGGCTCCATTCCACAGTGTCCCTGTGACTCAGTTCTGGTGGTAGGACTGCTATAGAATCATAAAATCATAGAATTGCCTAGGTTGGATAAGAACCTTCAGATCATCTAGTCCAACTGCAACCTAACACTAATGAAAACGATGACTAAACCATAATGCTAAGCAAAACCTTATTTCACAGTAAAGATTAACAAACACATGGACATTGATAGCAGGGAGGGAAGAAGATACAAACTTACAGTAGAAGTCAAATAAAGTGCCACAGTGCAAAATGCTGAGGAGTTCATTGCAGGACATCATGAATTTGAAGCTAGGTAGACAGGAGCAATGATTACAAAATTACTGTAATAAAGTGTGTATTAGGCATATGGTGAATTCTGAAGCAGATCTTTCTATGCTTGTTTGGGCTCTGCTGTGAACTGAGTACTCCACAGCAGGGCACAGAAAAACTCTTGGGAAGTTTAGGCACTCTTTGCTTATATGGCATTACCCAAAATGGAGCATTCATTTAAAGAAATTTTTATTTATCTTCATTACCACTGAGGGTACTGAGAAAACTTCCAAAAGACAAGCAGAGCCTTTTGTGAGGTCCAAGAGCAATTGACACATGATATTTTTGCTTTATTTTGCACTATTTGAATGGAAATATAAAATATAAATATTATATTATGTGCTATATATTAAAAGAATCACAGAATAGCTGAGGTTGGAAGGGACCTTTGGAGGACAACTGGTCCAACCCCTCTGCTCAAGCAAAGCCAGCTACAGCCAGTTTCCCAGGACCATGTCCAGATGACTTTTGAATATCTCCAAAGTGGGAGACTCCATGGCCTTTTGGGCAACATGTTCCAGTGCTCAGTCACCCTCGCAGTAAAAAAGCATTTCCTTATGTCCAGAGGGAACCTCTTGTGTGTTGGTTTATGCCCATTGCCCCTGGTCCTGTCACTGGGCACCAAATGACAAGTACAGTCTCTGAAAAAAAATACTTCTTGATAGAGGTATTTTATTTTCATAGGAAATGTGCCAGTTATCTGAAAGCTTTCTCTTTGTTACATTAGGTATTTCATACAAAATAAATATTTACCACAAGACTAACAAACATTCACGAAATACTAAAGAAAATGAATTTTTGGAAAGCCCCGGTGGAGTATATGAAGTATTTGTCACTTAATATTGATTTTGGTAGTATTGCTGGTAAATGCTTTAATTAAAGAGATTCACAAAACAGTCAAATGAGATAAAGTAAAGCTTTTTTCAGCTTTTCTCTTTTTTTATCCCTTTTTGATGATCCCCCATTTTTCTATTTCTCTCATCAGCTGTGAAAGACATGCATCAGATTATAAAAGCTGGAGAAGTGAGCAATACAAAATAGCCTGCTGCATTCTCCAGGTGTGTATTCTTAAATGCTGTGGCAATATATTTAGGACCTGAACTTAAACAAATCATTTACACATCAGAGGTTTAGTTTTCATCACTTGCTGATCAGTACAAATGTTAAGGAATTTGGTATATGAGCTTGAGAGAATTTTCAGAGATCCAGCACTCCTGCCCTGCTAGAAGAAACCTCTTAGACTGGCTCGGATGGACAATCAAGAATTTATATTTCCAGAAGTTATTTTTGCTACTGAAAAAAAAATCTGTTACTCAAATTTATTTTGCCATCAGATGGACTGTTAAATAGGTTTAATTAAAACTTGTGCAAGTCTGAGAGTCTTTCTACTATACTGAAGATATAATTGAATAGATTTTAATTTGAGTGAAAGGATGTTAAAGATATCATAAGAGACTTTGACACGTTTCCCAGAGAGCAAATGAAATTTAACTATGCAGATCTTACAGGCAAAAACAATTGTTCTCAAAGATCTTCTGTTTAATATACTTCAGTTCAGCAAATATGGCTTTACCACTAATCCAAGTAAAATAAAAGCAATATTTTAAATGATTACTTTACAGTCTAAGGTGGTTGTCCTGAGATTTTTGAGGATAAAATAGAATATGGAAAAATTCACTCAAGACAGACACGATGTCAATAAAGCCTTCAGTGAAGAAATGGAAATTCACATGACCTTGCATCAAAAGAACTGTTATTAGACAACAGAATAGGCAAAATTGCTCTTTACTGCTACTACTGCTTTTTTCTTTTAGTATCTCTATATAATGTTAGAGTAGATATGCACTGTGACTATCCCTAATCAAGAAAGAACCTGGAACTCAAATTCAAAAGGCAATTTGGAGACTGTGGTGTCTCTTTGCTTAGTTTGGTAAAATAAAATAAAAAGGTATAAAGAGGAAAACAAATCACCCAAAAAAAATGTTTTAACAAACTTAAAGCCAGATGCTCAGTGGGTATAATTGGTTGAATTGACTATCTAAGCTGAGGGCTAGCTTTGAGTCTTTAGAACTGATTAGAATTAAATGTAAAATTGTCATCAAACTGCTAAGGGTAAATTGTCAAAATCATTCGACTTCCATTTTAAAAATTACACGGGACCAGACTTTCAGCGGTGGTTATATGGCTACAGCAGCAGATTCCTGTAAACTAAAATCTTCAAAAGTCCCACAGTTACTGCATCCCAGGAAAATGCTTGTGTCCCTAATTTTCTCCTAAACACAAATGAAACATAAAGGTCTAATTGTTTTCATTAATGGAACCTAAACTCTAAGAAATTTTAGGTTCTTTTGAAATATTATTTCAAGATCTCAGCTGACATGAATTTAATTATATGATGTTACTGTTGTTCCTGAGGCTCAAAATTTTCTGTATTATTCCAACACACCTAGCTCCATGAGTCCTCTTAAGCAAGGATCAATTTTTATTTAGTAAAAGATTACTTTCTGCTTCTTGTCATGCAGAAAAAAATATGGAAATGTAAAACATCACTTAAAACTATAAGGAAAACTAATAGAGTATCTGAGAATATCTTCTGAAATTTTACACTGCACCTTGTCTTCCAAGAAGTGCTCAGACTCATCACATGTCAAAGGCTGATTTTATCAATACGGAGCTCCCCTGATGTAGAAAAAGAAACCCCCAGGTTGTTCTTACAGCAAATACCAAGATCATCACTGCTGTGTAAATAAGTAACACAGAAAGCATCAAATAGAGCATCAAATAAGTAACACAGAAAGCATCAAATATTTCAGAGTATAAATACTTTGAAATCAGCAGAAACGTCATTCCAAAAAAAGGCAGGCCCAGTTTTGCAGAACTGAAATAAAGAATTCTATATGCAAAGTCTAAAGGGAAGATGGGTTACAAAACCATCTTTCTTTGCTGCTTTTTCTTGGCTTTTCAGCTGGCTGGTGTTTTCTCTCCCTCTTTTTCTCTCTCAGCCCTGACTCTGTCAGGTAACTTGCTTATTAAGTAAACAGCCTTCAGAGCAGCTTGTCTGAGGAATGTGGTCCCATTAGGTAAAAATATGGAGTGAGAAACTCTTCAAAAGCAATGATCAGAGATCTAAGAATACGAATGAACAAATGCATTTTCTGATTTAAATATGTTATTGTTATTAGCATCATTATTCATCTTCCAGTAGCTTCAGAACAAACGTCTCGCTGCAGTAAACTTTCATAGGCATAAACATTCATTCTGCCCTAAATAACTTCCAGGGTAATTGAATGTTAGTAATATAAAACACTTATCAGAAAATGAGACTGACTCATACAGAGAGTCAACTCATTACGTGACAGGTGGGTTCCAACCTATTTTTTAAGTTGGAAAAATGTTCTCTGTGTTGATATTGGCGTTTCTTGAAGAGTGCTTGTTTTTTAACAGGCTCCCCTGCAGTGATGGCTGCCAAAAAAACATGTCTTTTCTCCATTCGGCTTTTAGCTGAATGATCCTGTTTCAGAACAGTCTTCAAAGCTTTTTGCACAGGAGGAGGGAATGTCTGCAGACCTCTGACTCTCCCTGTGAAGGCCCACACAACATGCTGCACAACATGTGAGATGGAAGCAGCACTGGGTCTCTGGTCCCCTGCTGCAGCCACACAAAGCTTCCGCATTGCCACCACTCAGCTCTCATACCACACCATCCTTCCCCCATGCAGCGCTACAGGCTTGGGTGGTTGGAAAGCTGACCAGCAGAAGAGGACCCAGGGGTGTTGGTCAACATCCAGCTGAATATGAGCCACCAGTGTGCCCAGGTGGTCAAGAAAGCCAACAGCATCCTGGCCTGTATCAGGAATAGTGTGACCAGAAGGACTAGGGAAATGATCATCCCCCAGTACTCAGCACTGGTGAGGTCCCACCTTGAGGACTGTATCCATTTTTGGCCCCCTCACTACAAGGTGTTGGAGCGTGTCAAGAGATGGGCAATGAAGCTGGTGAGAGGTCTGGAGTACAAGCTTTATGAAGAGCAGCTGAGGGAGCTGAGGTTCTTCAGCCTAGAGAAAAGAAGGCTGAGGTCAGACCTTATTGTTCTCCACAACTCCCTGAAAGGACAGGGTAACAAGGTGGGGGTTGGTTTCTTCTCCCAAGTAACAGGAGATATGGCAAGAGAAAATGGCCTCAGGTTGTGCAAGGAGAGGTTTAGATTAGATATTAGGAAAAAATTCTTCACTGATAGGATTGTCAAGCATTGGAACAGACTGCCCGGGGAAGCGGTGGATTACTATTCCTGGAGGTATTTAAAATATAGGTAGACGTGGCACTGAGGGACGTGGTTCATTGGTGGCTTTGGCAGTGTTAGGCTAATGGTTGGACTCAAAGATCTTAGAGATCCCTTCCAACCTAGATGATTCTATGATTCTTTATCATAGCTCAATAAAGGAATCTACTGTCTTTGCCACTCAAAGTTAACACTATTTTTTTTATTGTCCAAAGCCTACAAAACACTTTGGAAACAGAAAGCATTTCAAAACATGCCTGGAGCATCACTTTAGAAACAAGCAGACGCACAATATCCCTGTGAGGCAGAACAATGCTATTATGCTAATTTCACAGATGGATAAACTTGAACACAGTAAGGTAAAGGGCTAGATCCTGTTTGGTGCTGTGCTTTGGTATTTTAGGGGATTAAGCAGCACAGAGAACTTTTTTTTCCCCTAGCAGGAAAGCTGAAAGACAATCTATACCAGAAAATACAGTAGGAGTGCAACTGTAAATGCTTTTATTCATGCAACATATCTGCAGAAGAGCGTGATTTGCCAGCTAGAGGGCACGCTCATCTTTTCTGCTGAACTGCACAGGTAACAAAGGCCCACAGGTGCATTTTCCCAACAAGCACGCTTATTCTCTTCTAAACAGTAGTAAAACGAGACCTCTCTGCCTCATAACGCCTCTTCTTCCATGTTCTTCAAGCTGGCATGAGTCCAAAGCAGATGTTGCCTCTGCTGCAAGCCTTTCACCCTCACCTCACCAGCAGGGCAGGATTTGCCCAGAATAACCTTGCTCAAGCACACAGAGAGCACCCAGATGTCCTCATGGCTATGCTCAGATCTCTACCCAGACCCTCCCCTGAATATTAATGCCTATATTAGTGCACGTCCCCTGGACGAAACTGCACTTCGGCAGGATGAAGGATTGTATTCTTGGCACCTGTTAGGCAAGAGGATTGCTGGGCTTGAGCTCACTTTTGCACTTTGCACAACATGATATTTTTAATTGTCTAGTTGAGAAAGGGTGGCAGCTGACAATTGTTTTGTTCAGACTCACAAAGCTGATAATGCTCTGTTCATGAAACTGGGGATGTTAATGATTCGCGAGCTGATATTTCCTCACACTCAATTGTGCACAATATACTTCATAATTTGTGCTTGTCATTTTCTTTTTTTCAGGGGGGTGGGGGGACACCAACAAAACCTCTTTTTTTCATGGTAGACTTCTCTGTGTGTAATTACATCTTGATGTTCCCTGTGATTTGTGCCTTGTTCAGTCCATTGAAAACCTTTTAATACATTTTAATAAAATATTTTCTTCCTTAGAAGAAAAAAATTCATTTTTTCCATGTGATACACAATGGGGATACTGTTTTCTTATGTACAAGTATTTTAGATACACGTAGGATGCTTCAAAGTGCTATTACAGCATTAGCCAGCTGTGGCCCTTCCTATCCTGAGAATTACTGCAAGAGGAAGGGACTTTACAACTTCTGCAAGTGACTGTCACTTCACTGTATGGAAGCATCCCCTTATTCACCTCAGGTATTCATCACAGAGATGGCAAGAGTCTACTGGAAACAGCCTTCCACATCTACCAAAGCTTTAATAATCAGACCTTCAAAGTAAGTGTAAGGACTGTTTGCAAAAATCGTACAGGAATAGTTAAATTCCAAACCATACATCACCCATCCACTTTGGCTAGGCGAATTAAGGGGCTGAAAGATAAAGTACTTTCAGTACATTACCAGGCTTTGAAGATTTCTTTTAGTTTGCATTATTGCTCATAAAGAATTTCATTTTCTTACTATCACAGGCCTAAATATTAAAAATAAACTGTTGGGTTTAGGTCTTTCTATTTTATAGATCACTGTAAAGTTATCTGCAAAGTGGGATACTTCCAAGTGTCTTTGTTTAGAGAGTCCAAATTGCTAACCATTTTAAAACAGTCTTTTCTATAATTACCTTGTAGACAACTTCAACCAGAATCATCTTACTGTCGAAACAACCTGTGAGACAATAACTATTAGAAGAGTATTTAGCCCAAAATGGCCAGATTAACTTTCTTATTCTGTGAATGCAGAATCGAGACAAAGGAAGTCTCAGAACCTGTCTAGGGTTTGCAGCTTGTAGTATCAGGGAACCAGACACAAAGGGTGATTTCAAATGCCAAAGTAAAGAATATCAAAAGCTATATGGTAAAAAATGAAACAAACCACATGTAAGTATGTTTCATACTTAGCCATATATATGTGTGAATAAAATCTTAGTTTGCACAATCACATAGGACATCCTTATGCAAGAAATGCAGAAAATTTACTGTCTATAGAGACCCAGCCAAGCCTAGAGACAAGGCTGCTTACAATCACTTAATAGTATATGTATCTCACTTGCCAGTACGTTCTAGAGTTTAGGCACTTGGCGTGATAGAAAGGCAGATATTTTTCTCAGGGGCTTTAAACATGTACGGTCCAAGATTGTTACCTGCCAAAATTTGGAGTTTCAATTCTTTAAAACTTAGAAAACCTCATACACACATTTTCCATTTTCTAAGGCACTTTTCCAGCAACTAAGCTATAAACTTGGGATAAAGCTAACCAAAGAAACATGAAGTCAATGCATAGAGAGGAAACCAATTTTTTTAACATAGTCATTATAAATCTCTTCTGCGAGAAAGGGAATTGAATTGTAACCCCTGATAATGAAATAATTTTTGTGTTATAACCAATTACTGTCTCATGTGAAAGATATTAGATATTAGACCAAGGTTAAAATACTTTTGTAGATATGTGGGTGGTTTGGGTCAGCTATGTAGAGGACAGTTACAGAAAATATGTAGATGTATGCACTTGCCCTTATTTTAGGTCTCACTCAAAATTACTTGCAAGAAGTCACCCAAAGCCTGTGAGAACTTGTCCTCAGGATTACACAATTGTTAATATTCAAATATTTGCTTAGCCTCAGTGATGTTCTTCCATCTCTGTATCCTGAAAAATATACATTGAAAAAAAAAAAAAAACCAAGAAAATCAGAATGCTAAGATATATCTCCCCATGGTACATATTCTGAAAGTTGTGTGATCATCTTTATCGTTAGCAAATCTGTACTAAATGCAGAACTGATGATCCCTTCTCTGTCAATTTTATGCTTTTAGAAATCAGTCATGCAAATACCATTCAGATGATTTGATTTAGCAAATCTGATCTGTCTTCTTCTAGAGGTAAACTGAAGAGTGGTTTAAAAATCATAAGGACTGCAATCCCCACTTCTGATTGAATGCTTTTTGTTGCACAGATGCTTTCGTTGCACAGATGCAATTAAATAGTTTTGGACATCAAATTCTTCCTAAACTTCCCTCAGTTATTAAAAGCACTGGAATATTCCAGATTAATTTTTCTAAGTACTAGAGTGAAACTACCATTTGCTGTAACTGTTACACAACAAGGAAATACACAGAATATTACCCAATTTTAAAAATTCAGATTTATCTCACCTATCCATATAAAAGTTAGACATCTACCCTAGTTATCTGGGGTTTCTCAACAATCAAAGGAGAGAAAGAAAGAGAGATCTCCAGAGTGTGATTCATCCCACCTATCTTAAATACCTATCTCACTTGGGAAGCTGATGCAATTTCTCCTAGCTGTTAAAAAGGGATGTCTTATTTCTAATCTGAATCTGTCTAGTTTCAGCTTCCAGCTATTGGATCCTGACACGCTAGATTAGTGAGCTGTTTACTGTAAAAAATGTATTCTCTCTGTGCATGAAAAGTGCAAGTAATCTACTCTTCAAAATACGAAATAGATGGAGATTCCTAGTTCCCCACTATATGACATTCTAGTTCCTCTTCAAATAAGTCTTGAGAGATAATATTTCTTATCACCCCAACCGACAGAGCTGTAAAAAAATAGACAGGTTTCTGGGCACATAAATTCTTCTTTAGGTCTCAGTTCAAAACTTCTTAATGAAAAGCGAATTTATTTTCATTTTTGAGAAACCATTTAGCTTGATAAATTAAAGCTTTGCAAGGGAAGGAGCACTTCTCACACATAATTGGCACTCTAAGGTTTTAATTCAACAAAAAAGCATCAGAATAGTGAGCCAATTTGTCTTCTATTGCCAGGAGTTTCTTTCAGTGTGTACACAGCAAATTTCATACATAAATGTGATGAAGATTGCAGGAATCAATAGGATTGTTTCCACTAATGACTTTCATTTACGCCTTTTGGTTCAACTCTCTATACTCAAACAGGATGAAAACTTTCACGGACATTGAACAGTAGTCATTAGAAAGCTGTGGTGTGCTGGTAGGAATAAAGTTCACAGAAATGGTGAGAGAAAGCACATTGTTAATTTGCATTTTACTTTAAAACTCAAAGTGTATTCTAGAAACCCATGACCCTATTATCAAAGGCTAGAAGAATATAATGAGATTCTAAATAAGGCTCTGAATAAATGAAGGTTTTCTCTCAATTATGAATGGATACATGCTTACCATTATAGAGGTGTTCTCGTGTCACTTTTCTGAGGTCTTTGTCAAAACTTTCACTTTGTCAAATGAAGGCCAAGGGGACATTTTTATTTTCACAATTACAAGATCACTAAGAAAAAGATCCCTAATAAAAAAATAAATACAATCCCCAAGCAAAAAGATTCTGACAACCAGACAGATAACTTTGGAATATTTTACATTTTCACCCTCTGGGGAATATAGGCCCATTACTTCATCCTTACTTTCCAGTCAAGTCCTCAATAAATGGATTAAGGTAAAACAGATATCCTGGGATCCAAGAAATTAATAGGCAAAAGAAAAAAAAAGAAGAAAAGAAAAAAATTACCAGCTTTTACATTTAATCACAGATCCAAAATTAATCTATTTTTCTGAAAAATTCTTCACCCTGTTTTTCATTTTTTCTTTTATTCCCTAGACTTCACAATTTGATTTTCATGGAAAAATCAGGATTTCAGTAAACCACGTAAGAAAACAACATTTCAATGGTAGCAAACTTCCTGTTATGAACCTTAGAAGGTATTCCAAAGTCTTTCCCCAAATCTGAGTTATAATGATAAAGAAAAGCAATATGTTATTGTTAATTTAACTACAGTAATTAATACTTCAAGATGTATTGCTTACAGTGAATATGTTACAAATGATTCAGCCTATTAGTTTAATTATTCTGGACAATACCCAATATCTGACACTTGAGAAAATGCCAATCACCTTATCAATAATACTTCTGTCCAAATATGCAATATATATATAAAAACAAAATAAAAATTATATTAAGTAGGACTATCATTTTGTCCCTACAAAAAATAATATGTTTCCCTAATTCAAAAGACCTCTCTCTTCTTTTGTCGTGGTATAAATGATATTGTTGGCATTGTTTCATTATTTCTTGAATCTACATTGGATTTTCCCTAGGGCATGGCAGCTGAGACATGCTTGATTCTCTTTACGTGTCCTGTTACTTGTCAACAAGCTAATGCAATTAGTAGTTTTCCTTCCTAGTGGTCTGTGTGTGTGCCCTAAGTGACTGGTTTTATTTAAAGATGGACCAGATTCAACATTCTTCCTGGTGAAGAGTTCCACAAACCGCAGGTGCGACTCAAATCAGAGCCCAGTCACAATTAGCTTGGCATATTTAGTATTGCTTTGAACCAGCTCTCCAGTGGAATTCTTGTGTTATTTCGCAAATAATTGCAAATGAAAATTGGCTGTTGGATTAAAATAGAAATTCATAAGCTTCTTATGAAGTATCCCTGCTATGAATAAGGGTTGTGCTGAAAAATCCAGCTATTCATATTATACACAGTAGACATCTTTCCACCTGAATGCTTTCCTCTTTTTTTGATCATATAAGACAAACAAGAAAGCTTATCCTGAGTTAGAAACAAGGCTAACCCCTTCAAATCCACCAATTTGAAGAGAGAAAGAACAAGTCATTCATTTTCTATCCATTTTTATTTAAAACTGTAACTTTTATATCTCTGATGAAATATGCAGTTTTGTTTCATTGGCAGTTACAAAGCCCTTTTGTGCTGTTATCTTATTCTTTATATTCATGTATCTTTCTTTTTGAAAGCTAACAAACGACAGATTTTTAAACTGTCTCAAATCTTTTAGAACTCCTACACTTTCAAGAACTTTAGTTACTCAAAGCTGTAAAAATTGGGAACTGTGATAGATATTTTAAGTGTACTTTCACAACTTGCAATTTTGATTTTCAATAAAAATCACATTCTGACATCAAAATGGGCTTCGCTGAATATAGCTTATTATAGTCGGAAATCTATTTCAGTAGTTTCTCTTGGTTTAGGTGAGACTGCTTAGCCACATTTTCTATTTCAAAACATGAAAACAAAATCAAAACCAAAACCAAGCTTCAGTTATTCACACTAATTCTTGGAATTCAAAACCATTTTTATATTAGACATGTAGTTCATTTATTTGGGCTGTAGCTGAAGAACAACGTTAGTGAGCCCTTTTTTGTTACATTTGAGTCCTATCTGCAATACATTCAATAGAAATTTTCCTGGTGACTTGGACAGGATCAAAATTTAGCTGTAAGGGAACAAGTAACATGGTGTTTTAGTTTGCAACAGTATGTGATCACCATTTCTCACTCAAAGACAACCCCCTCAAGTTATGCGATATCTGAGGAAATTTTTTATAAATCCACTGAGTTTCATATTTTTACAATGATATTCATGCAATTATTCATGTTCTTTCAGATATATACTCACTCACAGTACTTTTGCCACTTGTAGTAATTTCTGGCTGTTGTACCTGACTTCATCAGCCAAGACAAGTCCTTGCTTTTCCTAGGAATGTTTCAAAGAGTGGTGAGAGGTAATTGTCAACTCACCAAAAAGTGTTTGGACAGAAGAGATGGGGGACATAAGGAGAGCTCGGAAGGGAATGGTGATACCCATTTTGGAGGACAGGATCAATCTGTGCTCCAGTCACATCACCTGTGTTGCTTAAAGGGAACAGAAGAGAGTAAAATTAACTCTTAAAAGTCAATTGTGTTAAGTGTACAGTTTTGAGGACAGTAATGAAGGCATCCACTACAGATAATGAACATGGATGGAGGGAAAGAAGATAAAGAAGAAAGATAGAGCTGCCCAGTCTGGAAAGCAGACCACACCACATGAGCAAGAAATAAATTTCCAGCAAAACTGAGCTAGGTGTACAGAACAACTCCCAATAAATCTGATAATCTCGCAACCAGAAAACAGCAGAACTAATCTCAGCTCACTATAAGACAAAACCATATCTGTGAGGCAAATTATCATTATTTTCCAGTGGGACACTGATATAATATTTTGTAATATTCATTTCTAACAAATTAGATTTTTTTTAAACAATTCTACATGTGTAAGAAAAGCTTTTCATATTTTTCTGAACTGAATTATTCACTGACTGTAGAACTTCTGTTTTTTCATTTGGAAAATATCTTCTTTAAATATTTAGAAAAAATATCTATAAACAGCATGCAGTTTTAATTACAATTTATACGCTTGCATTTTAATTGCCTTTTAAACTAATTTAGCTTGTTCTTAAAGTTAATTAAACTCATTGGGGGGAAAATGTTCCTTAATTCAGTTGTGAAAATGGAGCAGATGTGGAGATGTATTTGTGATTGTGCCTATCAGTCTGAACTTACAAGAATCCTTTTTATCTTAAACTCTTTAATAGACCTTTAAAACAAACTGTTTCCCATTGAGCAAGGTGCCCTGTGCATTTCCCATGTGCTTTCAACATTAAAACTAGACATGCACAACACATTCTCTTTTAATTAATTTGCCCTCCCTAAAATACATTGAAACTGGATATAGAGGAGGGTGCACCAATGTATTGCTAGAACTTCAGGTTTTGGGGACTTTACTCTCTGAGTTTACAAGTATTTAAGTAACTAACATTCAAAAGCAGGGCTTGATTTGAAAAATTCTCACTTTGGCAATGAGCTGGAAGCTTATGAGCATTTCAGTAATGAGTAGAGGGAAAGCATATTCTTAGGAGAGTAAGCCATTAGAAATACATATCAGCTCAATTAGAGGTCACCATGGCACCCATATTCAATCCTTGACGTAGCTTTGAAGTGGCTATCCTGGTGCTCACAGCAGTTCTGCTCTTGAAGAACTCATTGTGGGCTGGTTGCAATGCCCACAAAGCCCAGAGCTCTGAGCACTTAGTACACACTGAACTTGATATGAAACTGTGTAGGGTTGGTTCTGGTACCTCTGCTCCAGGCATAATTTCAAGTGTCAACCCTGAAAAATGAACTCAATTGTTTCAAAAATGATATGGAAAAAAAATTAATTCCCAACTAGCAGTTTCTCAAGGGAATGTCCTTCCAGCCACAAGGCCTACATATGACCAGCTGAGGTTGCCATCTTGCTGCTGTTGTTGGCTATGCATCGTGGCAGCCACCAACCAAGAATCTCATAGCTGGTTTTCCCTAAAGTCACCTGTTCATATGCCTTTCCTGAAAAAAATTATCTACTAAGCGATCTAAGGTAAACACTAACTCTCCAGCCTGTCATGAAAATGGTCCAGTGAAGATTTCTGGTTACAGTCGTAGTATCTGATACTTATTAAACAAATAGTGTATTGCAGACAATTGAACTTTCGATGGATACAGAACATTAATATCGTAAAATGAATCAAAACCTTCAAAAATACTATTAAAATGATCAGAAGTGACTACCCCACAATGCTCGTTAGAGCAGATCTTGAAAGTCATTTAACCAGCATAAGCAAACAAAGAGGGATTTATGGGGAGGGTTGGGGAGAACAATAGCCAGTGTTTCAATCGCTTCAGAATAGAGTGCTAGATACCTAGAAATTCAAAAAGAAAAAGAAAAAAATAGAGGGGGAAAAAAAGCCTCTTTCATGCTCACTGTATCCAGCATCTGTGGGTCAGTGATTTTGAGGTCACTGACATAGCCTTACAAGTTTTAAAAAGAAAGCCTCGGTTAGCCTATGGTTCTGTTATTGCAGCAGAAACAAGCTCGCTGCTGGTTTGTTAACTTGTTTTGATTCTGCTCTACTCTTGTTTCATTGACGTACACAAGGCTGACATCCAGAGACACTCTTCTTGGGCAGTCATGTGTATCAGGCCTGGTACGCTCACTGTCAGCTTGATAGGACTACTAAATGACTGTGCGCTGATCCAGAAGCAAGTATTCCTCATACTGTGCAACTTGTTGGAGCTTTTATGCATACTATATAGCGTGTGACAGCTACTTTTGTGCATGTGTAGCTACTCATTATATACACATTTAAATTCCTTTGCAGTAGTGCCTGCATGTATTTCACTTACAGATAAACTTTTTTTTCTCTTCTTTTGTCACGAGTCTTCATTTTTCATGCTCTTCGGATTTGAAAAGGCTTTTTTTTTCAAGCTCTTTCTTTACTGACCATCCATGTTTGCAAGAATTATTTCATTAACTGTTGTAGCATATAAGCCTCATGGAATTAATCCATTCTTTCACACCCAGAAACAAATTGAAGTCACCTCAGCAACTTCCATAAAACATGGCTGAGCTTGTACTTGTCAGAAGATTACTGAGCAAAGAGATGTGTGCCTGCCCTGTTGGAGGAGCTGTACATTTCCACAGGCAACATTCTTTTGTTGTTTCACTAGTCTTTCTTCTCCAGTGCTGTGGCCCTGATCCCACAAAATTTAATGGTGAGAACCGTGATGGTGTGTAGCTCTCGCTGAGACAGCTAAACACAATTGGGAGATTCATATGAGATCCACCCAGCCTACAAGACCTTCTGGAGACAGGGATTGTATTATTTCCTTGCCTGATAAAATGCTGTCAGGTGTCCTGCATAACAACAACCACCTTACACACCTAAGGAAGCAACTACAATTTTAAATTCTTATGTGTCATAAAGATTTCTCTAGTTCTTTAGCTTCATTATGAATATTCCCCATTGGCTTAGCATATTTGATTTCATAGTGGCTCCTAACATGTAAAATTAAAGCTGCATGTAGGACTTTAAAAGGCCATTATAACTTCAGCGCATTAATTTGCTTTCTATGATTTACTGATAAAACCTTCTCATATATCTTCATCACTACTGTGGGTGTTACTTAACCCAGTCAATCATATCCTTCTAGAAGTTAAGCCTCATGTTTAATAATCTAGAGCCTTCTATAGCCAATGGGCACTTAAATAAACTATTAATCTCATCTAGTTTAAGCAACTTTTGGGGACAAGAACTTAATTTTTTTCTACCTCTCGAGGGATTTTCTACAGGTGTATTTATGTTTCATAGGAAACCTAACTCAAAATTCCTGTTTAAATAGCTTCTATTCAGATTTTAAACAAGTTTCCAAGCCTTCTATATCCATTCCAGATTTGAAGATCCACCAGTCCATTTAAGATCGGCACAATAAAGCAATAATTTCCTCAGATCCCTAAATAATGTTAGTTGTCTGGAATGTACTAGTCCAAGGTGCCTTCATTTTGTCGTCTTTACAGATTTCTTTTCAATCTTCTGAGATTCCACGCTGCTGGCATCCCCATTTACCCTTGGAAAAAAAAGACTGTCTTAACCTTGCTAATACCAAAGTCCCAGAGCACAGGCTGTCATGACTATGCAAGCAGTGAAATAACCACAAAGTCTCTGTAGAATTTTAGATTATTCCTTGTTTGCACATAGGTTAACTGTGATATGAAAGAAGAGAAGAAAAGATTATGCTGTACTGATTCCTAAAAGAGAGCTGGTAAGAGTCAGCAAGTAATGCCACTCACTATTAAAATGCAAGTAATCCAATCTCTTTCTGTCATCCTTTAGTGACTTCAGTGACGTTTTCATTTTCCCTTCTTTTTTACTGCTGGTCACACAAGCTATGAGCCAAGTCAGCAGTTCATGAAGTATAATAGCTAGACCATTGCAAAGGGCAAAGTTAAAAGGAAGGATTAATCTCATCTAACTTTATCCACTTATATGTACCTGAGCTATACATTTATGCTAATTTCTAATGAGTGAAGAGGAACTGCTGGTTTTAGGGAGCAGTTTATTTTCATCCTAATACGTGTTCTGCAATAAGTCATATAAACATTCTTCAGAAATGTGGATTTGTGTGTGAATAGTAAATAAGTCTGGACATCTAGTTCAGCTGTAGGTATGAGACATCTAAATTAGGGAAGATGAATTCACCTTAAATAACTTAGAAGCAAAACAGAAGCAGGACTAATTAAATATTGTCAATCATTCAGAGAATAAGCACAAGGGTTTGCTACATATCATCTCTGTTTGAGTGAACATACCTTAATGTCATTTGAACAGAAAATACCTGAACTAGCATTTTCAACAAGCTCATATTGCGCAGTGTGTCCCGAGTCACATAGAAATGTCAATATGTTTTCTCTCTCCATTAACTTTAGAAGGCAATTAGAGGACTAGTTTGCACTAGACAGATCACTTTTTGAAAGCTAGAAGTAAAAGAGATTAATTCTACCCTATATGTTTGCTCTGTGGATTTCTTTTTTTTCCAAAAAAAAAAGAATCAGGCTTGTGCTGTCACCCAGTGTGTAGTCCAGCTAGATCTGTACCACTGACTGACATTTTTAAGAGTGCATGGACAACAGAGTGTCCAAAAGGCCCAGCTTTCTCTGCAGATGTAAGTGACTGCATCATTAGAACAGACCCATTTCTGCACATTGTCTTTGTCCTGACAGCTCAGCACAGAGTTGGGTATCAGAGGCACTTCTAATATATTCAGAGAGAGGAATCTGGAGACGCCATAACAGGGAGTATCATTTCTCATCTCTAGCTTTCCTTACACTGAGCTATGGATACAGTTTTATCACTTCTGTAGCCAAAGCTTTTTTTAGTTCCATAGCAGGAAGAAAGCCTTTTTCTTTTGGAGGGATTTCAAACTGCAAAAGGTAAATATCTAAGCACAAAAGGTATCTTCTGCCCTGTTCTACACAATCTATCCTCGTTGCCAACACTCTCCTGATGTGTGATAGGACACTGTCCACAAGCATATATTGATCATGCTTATTGGCTGCCTGAGGCACCACAGAAAGTATTTGGAGCTTTCACTCAGCATGTGATCCAGCAAGTATCCATCATAAATCATAGATCACAGACAGCAGGCATGGTTGTTCACCATGATGCATTGGTCTGTCATTAAACAGTCTTGAACATCTTCCATATACAGTTGCTGGAAGTACTATTACTTTTGTCTTTTCTGTATAGCTAATAGGTAATCTTGGCTAGTAGCAATTTTCCAGTAGATGTGTACCAGAAAAGTCACATCTCATATTCCAAATATATTGTAGTTTATCAGTTACAGAGAGTAAAGCCACTCACTTGCATTTTGGCCATAGTGGATGTCAGTATTTGTCAAAAGATGTTGAAAAGCCTGTTTAGAGGATTTCCATATAGAATAATGCTTGGATATTTTATGCTATTCTGGAGAGTAGCTGTAGTCGTCAGTTACTATTCCAAATTAGTCCAATTCGCAGAAGAAAATTGTCCGGATTCAGTAGGGGCGACTTTGTAAGGGTAAGAAAATAAAAAAGTTAGTTTTAGTAACAAAGAATGAATGAAGCCCACTTCCCCTAGCACAAACATAGCTTTATTTTTGAACAGTCTGTTCATTTTAAGAATCAGGTTCCAATGTTCCCAAGCTGAATCAGACCACTTGTGATTTCTACTGAATCCAGACAAAAGCAATTTTTTACAGTTTATCATCACAATATTGATTCCGTCATATTTTTTATGATACAAGATTGATGTGGATGTTGGAAACTGCTAAAGGGAGCTCAAGATTATGTTATGTTCCAAAGAGTGTTTTATAATATATAGTGAAAACTAACATTTTATATTGTAGTGAATTTAAAAACATACCTTGTCTCATAAAGAAGTGATCTCTATATACCTGTGTTTAGTCTCAGGCTCCTTTGATTAATTTAAAGAATGAGAACCATAGACACTGGGGGGGAGAGGGAGGGGGGGAGAAATACCAGCAAATAAAATAATATCAATTAGAAAAAAATTGAATTAAAATATTGAGTAGAAGAGGATAATATAAGAGATATAAGAGATCATATACTCTCTAGGGCTAAATGCAGATGATGAATGTCAAGCAATTCTACATAAAAACAGATCAACATGGTTTTCTGCTTTTTAGCTGTATTAAATTGCTTAAAAGTCTTAAACATTGTTTTAAACAATTATTCATTTCTTTCAACTTTATCTGAAATAATTGTAGCTATAAATGTCACCACACCACTTCAGCAAAATCTTTCAGGGGCTATTGCACACATACTTCTAATACTGTCTTTTTAATTATCATATTACGTAGGCATTGAATAAATTAATGCATCATTAAGATGTAGCAACTTTCTTTAATATTTCTGCTGCATTAAAATAAGTCTGTCTTGAAGCATCTTTAACTTCCCACAATTTATCTGTTGTTCTAAAATGGTTCTGAACAGCAACCATCCAAAAGAAAACACATAATTAAAAAAGAGGTCAAAGTTAAAAGCATTGGTAATAAACTCTCCACAAGTCTAATTTTTTTTTTTTTTTTTTTTTTTTTTTTTTTTTTTCTGTTAGGTAACAGCTAGTACAAAACTTAGAATGTTTCTTTCCATGGAAGTACAACACAAATAAAGTTCTTTATGTGTTGCTGTTGAAAAACAAAATTTCCAACAATGTTTAGAAATTTCCTCACTACATTGCTCCCCACCCCCATAGTTTTGAGGATGTCTTTGGTCAGTGAAATTGGTTTTCCAGTCTACAGGTCCTGACATTCCCAGACCCTTGCTGTTTGCTTTGTGGGTAACAGTGGAGATGATCCTTTTTTCTTATTGACATTCTTATACTTAAAGTACATATTGCAAATACTTAGCTCTATATTCATCTGATGTATTTTTTTCCGTGCTTAGCTAATGCCCCAAGGGTACAATCCAATTGCTTATGGTTGATGGAGAAAGATAACCACTTCAGGAGGGATGCTCATGGTTCGGTGAGCTGCCCACAGGAACAACCTTACCCAACTCACTCCTAAATTAGGCATTTCAGTTATATTTAAAATCAGATGAGAAAAATCCAAGCCTTAGCATTCTAAATGCAAAAGAAACAATGTGCTCAGGAGCTCAAGATACAAAGCTCAAGATAACCATCTTCTCTTCCCAGTTCTTCTGCTGGCCAACCTTGTCTAATCCTGATCTGGGGAAACTTATCTTCTCCTGGAAAATGAGGACCTCTATCCTAAAAGTCTTTGAAATTTATTTAAATATAAAGAAATAAAACCATACACGAGAAACAAGCTTTTATAACCTATAAGTTATTTTTATCTTATAATGTGGTGGAATCTTAACTAGCTGTTTTCCTGTTTTTAAACAGATATTCATGGTACATTAAAAGCATGAAATCTACTTTCAGAAAGTTTACAAGGATTACATCAATACAATAAATTATGAACACAAAACACTGTGCAAAAGGTCCCAGTCATCATCTGGCTCAGATATTAAATCTATCTCGTTAGAAAAATAATGAACCAGAGCAGTTTCTTGTCCACCAACCCTCTCAGAAGACCGCGTACATGTGGTGCTTTAAACTGTACAATGCTGATGGAGTGACAGATCTTGAAAGCCCATCTGCCCTAGTATTTCAGCTGCTGACACTTTTGTTTTGTGGGAGTCTATTCATAAATTTTTATTTGCCGATGCTTTTCATCATAAATGTTTAAAAGCATAAATGCGTAATCATTTTCTGTTAAAAAAACCTAACTGAAGTCAATAGGAGTTTTTTTCTTCCTTTGACATCAATAGGCTTTGGATCAGATCCATACAATGCAATTTAGTACAGCAGTTAAACATGTGCTAACGCTCCAAGGACTACAGAGAGGTTTTAGACATATTCTTTACAAATGCCCTGAACATTGAGCTGTCATGGAAAGAGATCATTTGTTTGGTGCTTTTGCGGGGTAGGAAGGTAAGAAGTAGAGGAGAATCAAAGTCGATTTTGTATCACAAAAATTTAAATGAAAACCAGGTAGTTTCTTGTAAGACCCACCAAAACTGAGATGGTCACAGAAATAAGTGGGCCAGTAGGAAAGCTTCTACACTGCAGAAACCTCTCACTTTAGCATAAGACCCACTTCTGTTAAGAATATACACACTGGAGTGTCTTGGAATTGATGTTTTAGTTTCTGCCCGTATGGCACACCCAGGGATGTTTCAATGCATAATACAAACCGTCAGCCTTAGTAAATATTTGGGACTGGGCCTCAGAGTAAGTGTACACTGGAATACTAGGAGCTGGTTGCTCTAACATAGAATACTGCCCTTCATGTCCGAGCAGTCCCTTAAGACTTTGAAAATAAATAAAATTCCTTCAAGTGCATTAAGTCATCTATTGCCATTAGAGGGCAAAGATGCTATCCTTAAAATCTCTTTTTGTGATCTCAGCTGTCAATATTTTTTTGCAGCCAGCACTTACCTGGTCATGTATGTAATACCCTTTGAAGCAAAATTAAGAAATGCCCATGAATAATGATTGCATAGTGGGTGTCAGTTCAAAATCTGTAGATCCCCAAGAACCACAGTTGCAGTGTCAGAGCGGGGACTCGATGCACTCAGTTCCTGGACAGAGTTCGGTATCCAGGCTCACTACCCAACACGTGACAAGTAGGTGTTCAGAAGGGTCTTGTAGTAGGGAACCCCTGATGTTAAATAGTGCGTTTCTACTATATCACCTAACTTCAGGCTACTGAAGGCAACTTTCAAGCTCCCCTAGAACATCTGCATACAGCAGATCCACCTCCTCATCTTCATATGTTACACCACTGGTCATATCACATACTCACTTAATTTTGGGCTTTGGGCTTTCACTGCTTGTGTTTGTAATGTTGGGTGATTTCATTTATAGAAAGAGGTATGTGCAAAGGGAAATTGCTGCTGCTTAGAGTTCTTAGACATTATTGCATGAGGCAGTTACATAGAAAAGTAAAATGTTGAAATACACACCAAAGAGTGGTTGTTTTGAAGTGTCTAATAAACTGGTGTTTATGAAAGGGAAAACTTGGGAAATTTATTTCTGCCTCCTTTTCTTAGTATTTTAATTAAAAAAATCTCAACCTGTCCCTGGAAATCCCAAGCAGCAGAAAAATCAACCTTTTCTACAGACAGCTTTAAAGTAGACTGGGAAAAAAAGCACTAACCTTTTATGAACTCTCAAAAAAGGGAAGATTAAAAAATATGTGATCAATAGCAAAATGGATCTTTTGTGAGTCTCCTGTCTCTTCTGCCTTTAAGACAAAGGCACGTTAACGAGCACACAAACACAGACAAAAATACAAAGGGTTCTATTTACCTTCCACTTGCACTGTGGAAAACTAATGCAAAGCATCTGACTCCAAGTTAGTACCTTCTATGCAAAAACTGAAAATGGAACTTAAAGAAATACCTCTGTATTTGTACAGCCCCTCTTTTTCATTTGGATTTTTTGGATTGCCTTTTTTCTCCCCAAATCATCAGGTCTTAAATCCACTGCAAGGAGACAATCCAGACATCATAAGAAAAGACTATTCTCAGGAAAGATTGAATCACTGGAAGTTGGAAACCTAAATCCAAGTAGAGGGAGAAAGAAAAGCCTTTTGACAGTTTATTAGTTCCAAGAAAAGGTATCAAGGGTCGCCAACTCTTCTTGCTCTGCTAAAATATTTATAAGAGAGAATTCTGGAGACTTGTGCTTATTTGACAAAATCTGGGGGATTATTCCTGAAGTTGCCTATACCCCAAAGATCTTTTTGCCCCTACCTGCTTACATATATGATAAATCACTGGGAATGTCACCTTTGCCTTCAAGTTTTTTCGGTCTGTAACGGTCCAAATACAAAGTGTAACCTTTGGGATTTTTCACCAGATTTATCACAGGGTCTGGAAATGTACTTTTTCCCAGGCCTTTCAGAACCAAATTCATATCAAAAGGACTCACAATGTAATTTAGCTTATTAATATTTTTTGTTTGTATCACAGTAGAAATCAAGGCCCAGTAATCACCCCCACCCTCATTGTGCTCTGACAAATAACCTTTCTTTGGCTATCGCTGCAAAACGTATCCACAGCTGAGAGCAGCAGATGACCCGGCACAAGTTTCGAATAAGACCATGTGGGAGCTGCTGCAATCTAATCCTTTCTTTGGTAGCAGAGCACATCACCACTAATAAGAATGGAAGATGACAATTTCATGCTATCGAAACTATTTGAGGTCCCCTGTCACTTCCCTCTTTCCTTTTACTCTGCACTGCACATTTTCACAGAGGACTGTCCCCAAATACAAGTTTGTCTATCCTGAATGCAGAGAAGGTCAGATTTGTGGATATTCACTTTGCCTGAAGAGTTTTTCACCTCAAGTTATTGAAAATTAGGCCAAGCAGTGACTTAACCTGCATTCCCCAGAGCTTAGATCACTGCCTAAAACTTTTAGTCGTTGTGGTTTTCTTTCCTTCACTTGTGCTCTTTCTTTTCTGATTTCTTCTCCCTCATACCCTCCTAAAGAACAACAAAGTCTATGGATATTAACTAAGTGATTTCTGTGCTTTTCCTAATTGTTATTGCTGAGAAACAGAGCAGAGGTCCAGAGAAGTACACAGGCTAGTGGATGAGGCAGGAAACCAGGTTTCAAGGGATTAGATTCTGTTCCTGGCTAAACTGGAAATCTCCTAAAGGTCACTGTTCACTAATTGTTCTCTGTCCTTTCATCCTCTCTGTAAAATGAAAACAAGGGTACCTCTGTCCTCCCAAAAGTTTCTTTATTGATTTATGATAAGATTTATTAAGTTTTCAGTTGTGGACTTTGTTTATTCACTCATTTGGAATTAGATAGGCAAGCTAAAGTCCCTGGTGAAGGAAACAAAGTGGTCAGGGAAGATAATAATCTTCATTATAATAGTATGCTTATTTAACCTGAGGAGGCTTTGGGAATCTACTATAATAAAATTTGGATGAAAATCTCTATATCACTCAGCATTAGACAATTCTGATTTTGCTGATGTGTGAGGTAAAATTGGATTAAGGCCAACATCAAGTACATAGGAATATTCCACACAAGTGGAACGTGGAATGACTGGTTCCAGGAAACAAACAAACAAAACAAAGGGTTCAGCTCCCCAAATATGGAGGCTTGATGTCATTTTAAATGCCCTGGAGTGATCCAATTTAGTCTCACTGCCATCTCCTAAGTACCCTCTGCAGCTCAGCTCACCGAAAGCTAGACACACACTGGCAGATCAGCTGAATATTTATCTTTCTAGGCTGTCATACTGGCTTGCTCTGCTCCAACAATGATGCAAATGTACATATCTTTTCAATGTTTACAGAGCGACACGTAGACACATTTACATTTCTTAGCCTGCAGATGAATCTCATCCTAAATGTTTGAATAGCCATATTTTAAGTATGTGGGACTTAAGAGTGGTTCCTGTAAAAGAGATGAGCTTGCCAGCAGAGTTTGGTTCTGCTCCAGTGTTTCCTGTCCCTCACAGTGACCCGAACTGAACTCTTGAGTTTATAATGGTATCTGGAGCCAGGTGAGTTTCCAATAGCTCTAGGCTTTCAAATGTCATGCTGCTCCACTAATTGCTTAAGCAGATGTACTTTTATATCTTCTATCCTTTTTGAAAAGGTAATGTATTTGAACTGAGTTTTTTATATAAAGAAACTAAGAAAACAACAACAAACCTTATTTTTAGAGAGGAGGAGGCAGGTGCAGGGGCAGTAGACAATAGCAAACAAATAAAAAATATTCCCTTATACCATATTGGAATGATAAAGAGCAGAATAAGAAACAAAAAAGACCCACTGACCTTGACACAGGGAACAATGTTCCACCTTGTCCCAATGAATATCTCATTGCATAACCCACTGAATTACTCATTGTTACTCTTGTTATGTCAGAGATTATGTGTAAATTAAGAATAGTAGAAGAAATAAAAAATATGGTAAAACTGTTATGGAAGATTTTATGAAGGAAAGAAATTAAACATTGCTTTGATAATTTGTATTTACTCTGTGGCATGAGTCCTCAAACTTCAGAGCATAAGATGGACTTTGAGTAATGAGGGCATGGTATGTAGGAGTGAAGTCAGAGAGAAGCTTGGCCACCAGGGTTCCTGCACCACCTCACAGCTGACATACCTCAAGATTTGCCATGAAAAAGCCCATTGCTACAAATGCTAATTGAACACAGATTACAACTAAAAAGAAACACATTTTCAATACAGTTTTTTCTCTAATACCCAGAACCCTTTAAACATAACAAGAACTCAGCAATATTCCCGTCTGTTGGAAATAGGGAGATAAAACGCAGTGTAACACCTAAAGGAATCTCCGTGTTTTGGGATCTTCCTTGTTGCCGTTTAGAGGGCTTGATGCATTACAGAATTCTTCAAGTTATTAAGCTGTGTAACACCACTGATTTCAGTAGACTTACTGCAGTTTGTTTTCAGAGTAACACAGTAAATCACTTTGCCCACATTTGCAAATTATTTTTTGAATTTCAATCAAATGTCTAACCCATTAAACTAGATATATCTTTTACTACTGTCTATTTGCAGTATTTTAGACAGCCAGTAGCAATCTCAATATATTCTTTACCAAATATTTAAAAAAAATAATTAACAAGGTGGGTCAGGTAGATTCTGTGCCTTGGCCCTTAAAATTGGTCTTTATTAGTGTTGACTGTTCCAGGTCATTTGTACATCATGCCAGCATATTAAAGAGATTCTTGCACACCTCATATGATACTTAGCTTGCAGGCTTTGGGGTTAGGGGTCATTTTTGGCTGGGAGGGGAGTTTTGTGGTTTGGGGAATTTTATTTTATTTTTACATTTTATTGACTTATTGTCTTGTGATAAGCTGTAAGAAACGATGAACAAAGTGAGTTCAACAGTCAGAATCTGTGCAGACTGCAATTGGACAGTAAAGTAGCCATGCCTGCAAATTGACTAGATTAAGGGCTCAATTTCCATTTTAACAGAGAACATGGAGTATTTATTTGTGGAAATACCCTTTGGCTTATCAAAAAGAGGTTAACAGGTGGCTTGATCTGAGAGTACCTAAAGAGCGGTTAGAAGAGAGCTCTTTAATCAAGTGGCCAGAAAGAAGCCAAGATCCAACAGCTAGAAATTGAAGATAAAATTAAATAGGAAATAAATGCAGATTTTCACTCTGGAGTGTAATTAGCTGTTATTTTCTGTTGGTTATTAGATTACAGGAAGAAGTGGTTGATCACAGGAATACAAGATGGTTGAGGCTGGAAGGGGACTCTGGAGATCATCTTGTCCAACCCTGCTGCTCAAAAAAGAGTCATCTACAGCGCATTATTCAGAGCTGTGTCCGCTTGGGATTTGAATGTCTCCAAGGACAGGAACTCCACAGCCTCTCTAGGCAATCTGTTTAGTATTTGATCACTGATACAGTAAAAATGTTTTTCATACAATTAAATGAAATTTCCTGTATTTTAATGCGTGCCTTCTGCCTGCTATCCTGTCAGTGGATAGCACTGAGAGAGGTCACACTGTCTTCTTCACTCCCACATCAGGTATTTCCATATATTGGTAAGACCCCCATAAGCTTTCTCTTTTCTGGATCGAACAAGTGAAACCCTTTCAGCGTCTCCTCACCTCCATCAATTCAAATTCTCCCATCAAGAATGGAGGTCTTTCCACTAATATTTCCTTAGTGCTGTGTGCTCTATTTAAACCACAAATTATTGGGCTTAAGTACATGGGTCATAAAGTGATATTTCTCATGTAGGAAGTCAGGTAACTAGAATAACACTTATTGCCATTAAAATCTTTATAATAACACCTTTGCCTTTCATAATGAACAGCCTTCACTGAAGGCACTGATGAATTTTCTTTCTACCTCAAAGAACTGTGACTTTCAGTTGTAGGAATGGAATTATAAAACCAGAATAATTTCCTGGAGGAAAAAAAAAAGAAAAAAATCACCACCATTTTCTGGACCATATCCTTAATGACTGGCTGGGTTGTACTGTTCTCACAGTGTTCTCCTGGACTACAACCACTTGAGGATCTTGTTATATGCTCTTGTTTCCCTCCTGGAGACACTGGCATTTTGGATTTTGCGGGTCAGCAAAAAGGCAATGACATGGCAGGAAATCCTAGACAATTATTGCCTTTACCTCCCATTACTAATGTGGCTGCAGCAGGACTGCACAGCTTGAGATGCTTTACCAAATTATTTTCAAAGTGTGGATATTTTTTTGACATGACTTATTTCTTTGCTTGAATAGGCAATCACCTTAGGATCTATCACTTTTCTTGGCACACGGTTAATGTTATTACATTTCTGATCTTCTTGGGGAAATTTTGTTAGGTTTTTTTTTTTTTTTAAACCTTTCATTGAAAATCAAGCTCTAGATTTAGTTTTCCAGTATATTTTGCTGAATCTGTCCCCACTCACACTCTGTATTCCTCTGCAAACAACTTGGGATAAATACAGGAACTGGATCACGGAATCATTGAATTGTAGGGGTTGGAAGGGACCTTTAGAGATCATCTAGTCCAACCCTCTCTCAAAGCAAGGTCACCCAGAGCAGATTGTACAGCAACACTTCCAGGAGGGTTTTAAATATCTCCAGATAAGGGGACTCCACAGCCTCTCTGGGCAGCCTCCTCCAGGTTTCTGCCATCCTTGAAGTAATGAAGATTTTCCCACATATTCAGACAGAACTTCTTGTGTTCCAGCTTGTGTCCATTGCCCCTTGCCCTGTGACCAGGCACCACTGAAAAGAGCCTGACCTCATCCTCTTGACATCCATCCTATAGATATTTACAATCATTGGTAAGATCACACAGCTATTAAATCTACTTCAGGTAGACAACAATTGGGGCATGAATGGGAAAAACTCTCAGAATAGTGTCTAACTCCAGCAGAATTTCAGCTGCTGGGGCTCTAGAACCAGCAGCTCTCCAAAGGTGGGGAAGGTGGACACCATCGTGGAGAAGACCATGCACGGAAGATGTCTCTTCATCACCCAGCTAGTTCACTCATTATGACCATCTCAGCTTCTTTAAAACTGGCAGTGAAACCAAGCATGGGGCTGGGCTGCTCCAGGACTGTCCTGAATGGGGACATAACCCAGAGAACAAGAATTCAAGAAGCTGCAGTAGGAATCTGCATGTTCTGATAGTCCTTATTGTCTGACACACATTCATGCACTCTCTTAGTCTCTAGATATGTGCTGTTCCCTGGCTGCCTCCAGGCTCGCACTGATATGCAGCTTGCATTATTTCTCCCTTTAGTTTTGGGTTGTCACAGTGCAAAGAGGTCTTGAGAACCTTTGCTTTTTGCCGTGTTAGAAATTAACACGTTGGGAAATGAATTACACCACCCGCCAGCTAAATAAAAACATAGACGGATCTAAGGAAGTCATTTATTGATCTTTCTTTTGTTAAAGTAGATTTCAGGGTGCAAAATACTAACTCAGCTAAATCAATATCGTTTTCACTACCAAGTTTGTCTTTAAGATTATGGGGCATTCTGAAGAGTGGAGTTTAATTTCAAGGCATGTCCATCACAGACATTGCCTTAGTTAACGCTATGGGTCGTGTCTTGGGCAAATGTGGAGGGGGATTCTAACTGACAGCGATGTGTGGATCCTCCACAACCAATTCATTAAGTTCTCAATGACATATGAAAGCAGAGTGAGGTATATTGCTGAAAGCTTCCAAGTACAAAGTAATTTTAAATTCCGCATTAAAGAATATAGTTACAAATTCTAGTTTAATAATTTTTCCTTATCTGAGTCCTTAACTGGTATATATCAGCATAGCTTTACTGAATTTAATGGAGTCTTCTTCAATATCTATCCCTTTTTTTTCAATATCAAGGAAATAGTTTTAAACACGTCTATGTATAAGCTGTCAGCTAGAATTTAATTTATAAAAGTTTTCCATTTTGAAATACTACTTTAAAGGAATCTAAACAAAAATTCTTAGAAATTCATATATAAAAGCATTGGTTTAGGTATATGAAGGGACTGTTAGATATCAGCTGTGACTCATATCTTACAGTGGTGGGCATGACTGTAAAACGTGAAGTAATAATGCAGTATACAAAACAGTCCAACTTAGAAAATAAGTTACAGTGTTGTTTTTTTTTTCCCAGTAAATTATCCTGCTTTACCTGTAAGGATTAAGAAGAACCACCTAATCACCCTTTTTATTTTATTCTTTCCTACTCCATGATTTAAAAATTCTCTGCTTTTTCTGGTGGATTTTTTTTCCCACTTCTTCCCTGCAAGGAAAGTTTAATGAGGCATATTTGCTTGTTTCCATGGTATTTCAAAGAAAGATTACTAGCTGAAGGCAAAGAAATATATAGAATAAAGCAGGGAACAAACGTCTGTTCTTTAGTACAAACCTTACTTTCAGAATTAATTATATAGAATATTTTCCTATACTTGTAATAAGCGGAACCATGTCAGTCATTTTTTACTTTGATGTTAGGTCTGATGCTTTACAGAAAAAAATTATTTGCTACCCAGTACTTCTCTGTTCTTTGGTCAGAAGGACATACACATGTATGGCTCTGAAGAGCCATTAAAAACATCTTTTGCTATTGAAATATTTCATAACTAAGGGACAGACAGGATTTAGTTTGTGCTATTCATATGGCACATCACTCTGTTATGCACTGTTGATGAAAATTGAATTTAAGTCTGTGAATAACACCTGGCCAAGAAAGGCAAGAGCATCCTTATGCCCACTAATTCCTTGTGTCTGGTTAGACAGTGTTTGGACAAATGCAGACAGGAAAAAGCAGCTATCATCAAACCCCAAACTATACTCAAATTACAGACCAAACTTCAGGATGCTCAGGGGGTCGTGCATATTGCTCTAATTCATGGTCAGAAAAGAATTAACCTTCATTATTAGCATACTATAAATTATGTGATTTATTTTTAAAGTGCCTGAAAGTTCAGAGAAGGGATAGGATCTCACTCTGCTGCCCTTGAAGTCAATGTTAAAACACCTGTTAATTTCAGCAGTCCAGATCAAAAGACATGGAAAATACTGAAATTAAATACAGATGATGCCATCAGAACTTTCAGCAAGTATTGCATTTACTGCAACTCTTAATGAAAAATACAGACAGGTGATGCATGAATAAAACATAGAGGTTCATCGAGAACCTATGACCTGTATAAACATGAGCAAACCACTAAAGATTGAACCTGTCATTTCAAATGACATACCTGAGGTAGGAACCCCGGCTTTCTCTCTGGTCGACAGAAAAAGATCAGTGACTTCAGAGGACAATTTAGTGCACCAAAGACATGAACCTGCCTTATGACCAGGAGTTTAATTTAAGTGCCTAAATCTAGATGGGATGAACCAGGAAGAGCAAATACACAAAATAAATAGTAGTAACTGTTGGGACAAAACTGCTGAGAGTTTTGCAAATCCTCTTGAAATCTAATGTGCCTTCTTTCTTACCTTCAAATTGAGTTGGAGTTACTACAACATCTCCAGAGATTTGTTAATAAAATGTGCTCTGTTAGCATAAAGCAAAAAAAAAAGCTGTTTATTCAACAGAGGGTATCTTTTTTCATTGCAATCCTAGGAATAGCATTTTCCAAAGCTTTAGTTTACTGTTAGAGGTTTGTTAAACCTCTTCAAACATCTCTTTGAGCAACTTGAACTCACCCTTGCTGGTGCTTTCTTTGTCTGGCTTTCAGTGGGGGATCTGACTGTCTTTGTGCAGATCCCAGCTCCGGACAGTAATTATCCAATTACAATAAAAATTGTTAATTCTACTCAGTCACTGCTGATCAAGTAGATCTAATTCTCGATGATTTTAATAGAATCATTGTGAATCAGCCAAGATGACTTGCCTGCACCTTCAGCTTGAGGGTATGTCTATGCTAATAACAATCCATAGGTCATAATATTGTCAACCTAAGTATCTGATTTTATGAAGTAAATCTATTTCAATATGATCAAATGAAAAATAAGGGCTATCTGCCCAGCAGTTTAATGAAAGCATACATATATTTCTTCTTATATATGTGTAAGAAACAGTTACTTCATCTGCCATTTTTTTACCCCCTTCCACAAACTAGCAAAAAGCAATGCTTTCTGTCCCACCAGTTTTACCTAATAGACAAGAAGGAATTATTATCTTCATTTTAAGGATGGGAAATCATTGTCCAGAAAAATTAAATTAAGGGTTTTTTTTTCTCATGTAGAGGAGTTTGAGAACTGATTTCTCCTAAATTCCTCTCTACTGCTTTACAGCTCAGTTATGAATATTTTGTCTTGCGCCTTGCAAATATTTTCATTTTGCAGATCGATGTGACTGTGTGTTTGACTATGGGCAACATGAACGTGAGAGTGTCACTAGGGCAATACTCCTCCCTGTGCAGATGCTCTTCACACAGGCAGCCACATCTTAGATAACATCTTTTTGTTTTCTGCAGATTAAGCAAATTCTCATCAGCAGTTTTGGACTTCTGGAGCATAATAGGAAATTCAGTTCTTCAGTCTCCAACTATGAGGTTTAAATCAAATTCCATAATTAATCTAGGGTTCAGGTATTTGTGCATAAACAAACATTGGGAAATAAAAAACCCAGCAGATCATATGCCCTTCTTGCATCTTCTACCTTTTCTGAGTAGCATTTCCTTATTTTACAGGGAAAGAAAAATGAAAAATCTCAAAATCTCTATTCAACTAAAGTGTTAAAATATTATTCCTATATATACTTCCAGCAAGCAACTTCTCGGCATGGGTTAGGCTCTACTTTGAAAACTATTGTCATCCAGGAGACAACCTGTAGTTTTAAATGACTAGGCTGTCAGTTCCTTAGTTCTCTGCACTTGCTTTTTCTGCTTTAGTGAATAGTAACAATGACACGACAAACAGTATGTTATTTCCAACTGTGTTTTTTTGACAGAAATCTTTGTGATACAAATATTGCAAACTTACATTTGTTTGCACGATTAATTTTTATGCAGATTTTTAAAGCCTTAAGAAGCTTTTCAGAAAAGCCTACAGTCTTCAGACTTTAGAACAAAACTCAGGATTTTTTTTGAAAGTATTTTTATTAAAATGGAATGCTTTAAATAGGGCAGATTTGGGATTATTTTTTTACTAGTTTTGCTAGATTTGTGTTGAGATTTGCAAACAATATATTTCATATTGTGAAAAAGGGTGTTGTCAAAAATGAGAAGGAAATATAAGGTAATTCTGCCCCAGAAAATGTTTACAAATTACATTTTCACTGTATTTACCAAAGAACATGTAAAATTATGCCTAGTAAATAAACAACGGAAATATTATAATTGAGTAAATCTGGAATGTCATTTATAAAGGGTGTTATAAGCATAGACCCTACCCTGGTTTGGCAGAAAATGTTCTTAAAATTTCCCTTAAGTATTTAATTTTTGAAGGACAAGTAGGAATTTAAATCATTCATCAGTGTCAGATTTGAAAGAAGTGTACTTGGATTCCTTTCCTCCCTATTCTGCCTTCTCTCCCAACTGGAACATGAGATGTACTTCAGGTGTCATTTTCTCCCATCTCGTTGACAAAGCTGCAACCTTCATGTAGCTCTGTATGAGCCTCCATCATTTAAGGTTGCCATTCCCAGAATGATGATTCATCCCCAACGTTTTATAACATCCTAATTACCCTATCAAAATTTCAATGGTTTAAACGTCTGAGGAATGAGGCTTCACTGAGGATTTTTGTGAGGTTGTGTATTTTGACAAAGGAGAATATGTGACCTTAGCACGGGATTGTATCACTAACCCATAATGAAGTTCAAGCCCCAGATGAGTTTTGCAGCCTTGCTCGATTTTTTTTGTATCTGCTCAGCTTTCTCTCACTGTGCAGACACCACTGCATGCATGAGAATTCATTCTTCTTTTTTCCTTTTTTTTTTTTTTTTTTTTTTTTTTTTTTTTTTTTTTTTACTTATTAATATAGTGTCTTTTCTTTCCAAAGTCCTTTTTCAACACTTCTGGTCTTCGCATGTATGACAAATTCTGCAGCTGCAGTTTTTATGCACTGAAGTCTTTTATGTTGTGGGTTTTATGTAACACAATTAGTGAACGTTACAACAAACAAAATCAGCTTTTCATCAAATTCAGGCTCCTTCCTTACTAAGCATTTTTTCATTTTATTTTAACCAACCAAGAAGACTATTTGTACCTGTTGAAACTGTTCAATTTCCACTAAAAATTCAACTTAATCGTGTTCTTTTCCACATATACTTTTAAATCAACAGATACCTGATATCTTTATATATTACCTATTAAACATGTACACTAATTAATGTTTTTATCTGAAATAAAACATTTGTTATCCTGACCAATTTTAGTGACGGTCTCCTAGCAACAAAACCTTCTCAAATAATGGCCCTTATAAGAGGCCCTGTGTAATTTAGGAGGTTACTTTTCTTTACATTGTCAAAAAAAAGTTATTAAATCCCTTTTTTTCATATGGCGTAGTTTCTGTAAAATGGATTTATTAATTTTCTCATTGTCTTTGTAATAGTGAAATGATGCATTGACAAAGTATCCAAAAATTCAATATAAACACAGTTATGCAAATATAAAGAAGCTGTTGAACTCTGATAAATCAAACAATTTGGGGTAGTGTTGTCTTTTTATTCCAGGTTGCATGCAAAGAATGAAAATAATTCTATGATAACACCTCAATTAAAATAAAAAGTTTCAGTCAAAAAAAATCACTTCAAATGAAAATTAATGTTTCCATCACACAATTTAGTTTAACTGATTTATTCTGGGTTGGAACTGAAAAACTCAAAATTAATTGCTTTCTCTAAAAAAATTCCATACGGTCTCAAATGTCATTGTACTTAAAGCTGAAACAGCAATTTTTTGTCTAACTTGAATTCTCAGGTCTTTCCTTACTGGAAATGCTTGGGAAAAGACAAAGAATATCTTTCCAGATTAGATACTATAAAGAAAGTCTTTCCTGTGAGGGTGATGAGACACTGCACAGGTTGTCCAGAGAAGCTGGGTCTGCCCCATCCCTGGAGGTGTTCAAGGCCAGGCTGGATAGGACTTTGAGCAACCTGGTCTAGTGGGGGTTGGAACTCAATGATCTTTAAGGTCCCTTCCAACTCTAACAATTCTATGATTCTATGAAAGAACAGTAAGAAAAACTTTTCTATTTTTAATAAGAAAGCATTTTGGTTTTTTTTCCACAGAGGAAATAACTGAGAAAAAGGTGTAAAAACACAGTGAGAGGAGAAGGGGTAAAAAAAACCAAAACAAAACAAAAAAAACCAAAACCAAAAACAAAACAAAACAAAACAAAACAAAGAAGAGAAAGAATAGGGAAAATACTAAAGTATTAAATTGTATTCAGAAAGCTGAAATTGGTTTTTTAAATAATTTATGGATATAACCAGACAGTGATTTCCAATATTGTCACTGCAATTAAAAGATTTTCCACCTTTAACTGTTAGTTAAAACACCTGGTAGGACCATGCAGAGACCCAACTAAAATGGGTTTTTGAGTAACCCCTGCATTGCAACCCCTAGCATGTTTTCTTTTACTGCATTACAATTTATCAACATATATTAACAGAATTGTGAAGCAATCATTGAATCATGTCCTCAGTCACAAGTCTTCTTTCAAAATTTCATTCAAACTGCAATAATCATATGGGGGAAAGGGGTCATTTTAGTAGAAACTACAAAATTCAGCAGTCACAGTCATTGTAGTAAACGATTTTTGCCTGATTGTCTGCCAATGAAAAAACATCATCCAGCTCTACCTTGATGTTAGCAAAACTACTGTTTCTCAAACATTAGAATTAGTTCTTCTATGCAGAAATCTTCTGTTATTTGTATAGGTTCTGATTTTTAGTCCATTATTATTTTCATTAAAATTGCTACTTACTTGAAGGCTAGTCTGCTTACAGGGGCTGGCCTCCTTTTTAATAGCGTTTACTTTCTATTATTAATGTGTCTGTGCCCCCACTTAAGTAATGCTAGGAACATAATAAACATTCCTCTTCCAAAGAGCTTCCACTCCAGGAGAAAAAATGGAAAAAGGGGTCCTTAGCCCTGATTAAAGAGCAACTCACTGCTTTCATAGAGTTAAGAGAGCTCCTGTATAAAGCCTTTTGGTATCTACACAGACAGAGCAAGACACATTGCACATCTCCAACTTGTGACACTGGAAGTGCGAAGCCCGTGGCTTGGTTTGACATTGTGCAACAGAACCAAGCAGGACCCCAGGGAAACTTTGGGGCAGGAAAGGAGGGTTTTCTCTTCTGCCCACAGCTCCAGGAAACTGCCTTACTGAGAACATGGAAGTCTGAAAAACTTCTTGCACCTATAGAAACCCCCAAAGGCTCTGAGTGTTAAGGGTTGTGGCAGATACTGCCAAGGAGGATATTTTTGATTGGTTGCCTTCCTTTTTCCCAAGTTCACTGTCTGTTGATTATTTTTCTTTCCTTCATTTGAAAAACCTCTGTTGTAAAAATGGGCTCTAAGCAACTTGGTCTAATGGGAGGTATTGCTGCCCATGGCAAGGAGAATGGAACTAGGTGATCAACAAGATCCCTTCCAATCACAACCATTCTATGATTTGATGAAAAAGGAAAGGAAGAGAAGACCTGAATTCTCCACCCCAGGTTTATATTGCAGATCTGTTGAGACTTGGTGTAGACACGTTCACGTGACCACTACCTGCCTTCTCAGATGTAAATGTTTCATCTAGAGAATTCTTGTCAGTTGGGAGAATTCGAGTGCCTTACTTTACCTCTGAATTCTTGGGTGTTTTTCCAAACCCTGTGGTATTGTGCCAGTCTGTGATCTTTCTGCGTTTATATGTCTAGCAAAAGGACAAAGAGAGCATTAGACATTTCAAATCTTAATTAATGAAAATACTCTTATTGTGCATAATCGAGCTGCTGGGTAAAATTAAATAAATGGACCCTATTTGGAGACAGAGCAGAGATCAAGAGATCAAGAAACTGGATTAGACTAGAAAAACTGATCCATCAATTATCAGTTACTAAAATTAACTTTGTCAAATGTCAATAAGAGGCCTTTCCCCCGTGAGAACCTGTGCTAGTGAAACAGATTTATAAGATTAATCATCTTTAAACACTTTTTTCTTGTTATTGCTGGATGAATTTCCAGTTCATTCTTCTATACATTAGAGGAAGTTTAATTCCAGCAGATTGTGCAGTAAAACAGATGCTGTTTATCACTTTGCCTTCTTTTCCCAAGCTGCTGTTGGTTTCACAGTCAATGAGGAATATTAGTTTAAAAAGCTAAAAACCATCATCAAATAATTGTGGCTAAGAGGACACCAGAACTTTGCAGGAGTATATCAAAGTGCATCCATTCATCGGCTCATACTCTTGACTGTTACTGTAGAGATCTATATTTATGCATGTTCCTTGTTTGCTTACTTAGAAATCTATAAATTATATCCATATCTGTCAGTCTGACAAATGCTTTAGCCAATATACCAAAGGAGAATTTGACTAGTAGGAATTTAGTGGTGAGTAGGTATTGAAATACACAGCAAGAGATACATTAACCATTTCTTTTTAATATTGACAACTGTTTTAATCAACATACAGCACTATAACTGAAAGGACAGAATCAGTATCTTCCTTTATATTTACACATTACTCACAAAGAAATGTAGAATTAGGAAAGCAAAGACGCCAATGGCTATCCCTGCAATTGACTGTATCATTTTGAGATCTCTCACATTAACAGATTTGTAAAATCAAGTACTAGCATGTGCACCAAAGTACAGAAAGAGCAGGTTTTGTCCTCTAAGATTATTATAATTGCAATTCTATGCCTCTGAACACAGAAACATGGCAGTTGAAGCATTCAATGCCACAGATACTGAATTAGTACCCAAGAAACCTCATATCCTTCTGGCAGGTTTGCCAGAAGAACCAGTGAAAGAAAATTCCATATACCAGTTATCTTCTGAGGGGTTGAATCAAAATCTTTCCCACTCTCAGACTGATGCCTGGTTGAAGTCAGATGGATGTAGATGCACTAGGCAATGGTAAGCACTACTCTGGCTTGGAAAAATAGGTACAATCTTATAATGTATTGGCTAAAATATGTTAAGCTTTAAAGAATGCTCAGCACTAAATACAACCAAAATCAATAATAAAGATAACCCACTAATGGTGGATTACAATCACATCCAAAAGCACTAAGCTGTGTCTATTCTATACATAGTAAAAGGGAAGGAACAACTGTATAGAGAGTCAGCTACAGTTGGTTAATCAGATAATTAACCAATTGTTTAATTGTTAGCTAACTGGATAACAGCAGCAGAGCAAATGCAGCTGCCTGGGTTTTAGCACAGCCTTGGACCACAGCAGGAGCCTCTAGGCTGTTAGTCTGCTAAGGAAGAGGATGACGCTATGTGTTCATGTATATTGTTAGCAAGATAAACTGGAAGAAATATGTCTATGGTACAAACAGGCTCTTCTTTTCCCGTCTACTCCTTAAATACAGGTTAGCCAATCAAAACATCGCCTACAACAGCTTAAAACATAGAAAAATCCTAAATGAAGGGTGGGGTTTAAGAGCTGGAAAATAGTAATATATAGTAATAGTGTCCAATATCATGAGTGTATATCTCACCCCTTTCTAAAATGCAGCACCACAAAATTCTCCATGACGTTATGCCAAAAGTAAGTATGGTTATGGATTTGCAAACAACTGTCTCTGACAGTAAAATGGCTCTGTCAAAGCCACCTACTCTCCCACCAACACTATTATTCGATTTAGCTATTTTAGTTAGCTGGACATTTTGCTGAACAGATAAATTGTTCTTGGCCCAAGGATCTTGTCAAATAATTTTGTCAGTGATGTAATGAGTGACAGCAAAATGCAGTAGTAGAGAAAGAAACGACAGAGCTTGGACCTTAAAAGTATGTCTGTGATTAACCAGTGTGAGCTTACAAACTCACGATGGAGAGTATGTATACTCTTGGCTTTTTACGAGAGAAGGCAGAATTCTGAACAGTAGTTTTTCTATGCTTTTGCTACTAAGAATTTCATAACCATCTCAGTAAAAATCTGATAGTTAGCACACACAATATAAAGAAATACTGTATGGCTGCCAAATTTGCAAAGTGTAATCCAAAACCTACCAGGAAAGAAACGATAGAAACATTGCTGAGTGTATAACATTCAAATGAAAGTTCATAAATAACTACTAAGAAGAAAAATAAACTCTGAATTTTTTAGAATACTTAAAAATTAAGAAGCAGTTTCTTTTTTCAAAGTTATATCTGTATACCACATTTTTGACTACTTTCCTTTACATATCAACTTGTCAATGTAATGAATTTCTGTTCAAGATAATGCACAGCATCCACATAGTTTTGAAACATATAGAGCTCGGGGGGAGCCTACATAAAGTAATCAATGCTCACTAAGTAAGAATATGAAGTTCTACCAAAGTAGCTATTCTACACCAGCTCTTAATGTGGACAGTAGACTTCGCTACATCTCCCTTTATGTACCCAAGGGAATTAAATTAGACAGATGGTTGTCTTAATTTCCCCATGTAGTGAATGGGCAGAAAGAAGTGTGTCCAGAAAGAAGTTACAAATGTTAAATGGACTGTACTGTGCTGAGGAGGTGGTTTTATCTCTCTGGTTTTATAAGACACTAAACTGAACTGAAGTCTTCATGCATTCCTTAAAAAAGGAATAAATGAAGGAAGACTCAGTTCTGCCAGGAGGATGGGATGCATCTCACTTGTCTACAGATATTTAGAAGATGGATTTGATAAAAACCTTTTAGTACTGACGACAATATTTTTTGATCATACTTTTTCATGTTAGTTTAATTCTAGTGGTACTGGGGCCTGAGATCACAATGTATATTCTCCACACATAATTCCTAAGGAACTTGACTTTGAATTTTGGCTTTGCTGGTGACCTCTGTCGTGCATGAGCACACTGGTTCCTGGTACAATGGTTAAACTGAATGTGTTTTCAAGTGTTAATTTGAACACTTCTCTTACGACCTTCTAAGTTCCTCCAACATTAGAATGGGCTTTATCTCATTTAACCTAATCATCTCAAAGCTAATTGCATGCTAGACGTGCAGTCTCAACTAGTCACGGAAGTGCCCTCTGGGAGGGGTAGCAGAATAAATCCTGGAACCATATGATATTTTAGGCAGAGAGGACCTCTATAGTTCATCTAGTCCAACTCCCTGCGTGATGGAGAGTTAATTTTGACACTAGATGATGTTGCTGAGAGTATTTTCCAGATGAGTTATGAAAATTTCTGAGGACAGATATTCCATAAAGCCATCCAACCTGTTCCAGTATATAGCCATCCTTACCATGGTTCTTTTTCCCCATATTCAAATAACTATATATCACTTATTTTTTCACATCATTTGCCCCTGTTTTTTAGCACGGAGAATTACTTTTGTTCCAAGGTGCTCGACAAAGTATCGGCTCTCACATGTTGCTTTAGCAGAGTCAAGGTGTTTTGCCAGTGAGCTGTGAAGATTTTCTCTTTCTCTCCTTCACTTGGGCTAACATGACTATTGTGGTTTGTCATGAGTGTCTAGATTGTGGTTAGATGTGGAAATACAGTAATAGATGCTTTCACGCAAAGATGGAAGGTTGTGACACCAGTGTCAAACCAACTATTTCAGCATTCCCCAGTGATGCATCAAAATGTCAAAACAGTGACAGAACTTGAAAAGCATCTCTAACAGGGGAGGACCCTGAACACACCTTCCAAAGAAAGGAAAAGGCAAGGCAGTTTCAGTTGTATTCTGAAACAGAGAGTGTCCTCTTAATGATACGGCGCTGGTTCTGGTAATATCTAGTTTAGAAGAGCAATCAACTGGGCATGCAGCCATGTGTAAACTCCACATTTCTTTGTGGACAAATAATCAGTGGATGGAAAATGTCTGAGATAATTAACAATTATATAATTTAAGCAAAATGGAAGAGAGTTATGGAAGTACCTACTATTCTGGCAGAAAATTAGAATTAAGTAACTGGCAGAATGAGGTAGAATTAAGAATCAAGAGCACTTGCTAATTTTTTTAATCTTCTTCTGGTGATCTAAAGTACCTGTGATTTTCCTGTACTTTGTTTATACTGTGGTAGCACAGTTGTGACCCAATGTGCCAGATGAAAAGCACATAATAATAATTAATCCTTGCAGTACAGAATTTGTGATGCAATTAGGTGCGATGAGCAATGAACGGAAGACTTGATTTGGGGATATGTAATCTTACTTGGGACTAAAACAAGATTTAGCCCTGGTTACACTTACAGTCATTAAGACACAGAGAATCAAATAGTCTGCTCAAGTTTCCAGAACAACAGATACAGCAATTCCAGGAACTGATCATATATTTCTCAGTCCTATAATGTGCTTCACACTGACTGATATTTCCTATTTCTTCTTTAATAACTATGTGCTTAGTGCAGGGCAGGAAGCTGGATTTCTTTTCCACTAAACATTCAAGAGGAAAAAGGTGGCTCAAAGTCCTGAGATTCCTGCTCCCTGAGGAGATGTTTCCTACCCAGACCGCTGAGGTGCCACTATGAATAGCTGAAGAAACCAGAATGGCAAGAACTGAATACACTCTGGAAGCGCGAACCCGTGGCGGTAACTGTTGCAAGCATGTTCTGGGAATTGAAATCCCAAGGTCTTTATTTAAGCCCATATTAGCTATCAGTTTAGATAAGGGTCTGAATAATACCTCTTAGCTTTACTAGGTTTACTTCAGATGGATTATCCTGAAATCAGTATAGAAGTCAGAGTCTTATTTAAGTAGAAATGAAGTCAGTGTTTTCTATTGCTGAAATCCAATTTTTTATCTTATTTAGCTTAACATTGCCTGGCAGAAACAACAACCTGGGAAAAGCTGCAAAGGTAATAACTTCATTAATTAAGCCATTTTTAATTTACTTAACATGCTGTTTTTTACAGAATTTCTTAATACTATTTTCCAATATATTAAGGTGTCAATTAAGTTAGTTACAGCAATTAGTTCCATCAAACTTACGTCATTGTTTACCTACTATGGTTGAACACTGGAGGAGTTCTATTATTATAATAATACTGCAGTTCTCTGCTGACCAAAGTCAGTTCTAACAAACAATTAAAACCTTCTATTTTAATAGAATTATCACATCTTCATTCTCATCTTTAACTAAGAAAAAAGGCTCATCACAGCTATGCTGTTAATAGGATGATTATTAGACCAATTCATCACTGTAATCCACTCATGCTAAGCAAGTGTTTTAGGCCTACAGCTTTTCTGGTGGCCTTTCTTAAAAGCTATAATACCTCAGTAAGGTGAACAACTGACTGTCTCAAAGTAGTCTTCTCCAAGGGACTGTAAGTTCCCACTACATTGAGTGGAGGAAGGCGTTTTGGCAGCTGTCAGGACTAATCTGACACCTCTCAAATATCATAAAAGCATCCGTGTGTACCTGGTTCCTACTGTTAGTTTTGCTAAACGTGGAACATAGTTTTCAATGCTAGAGCACTTAAAATTCAGTAACCTTTATTTTTTTTGTGATGTGACATTGCCTAGGTCTCTGTTGAGAGATTTCATATCTAAAATGCAAGTGTTGCTGGACAATGCTATTTGCATTAGACGATATTTGACTTTTCCAGGCACACAAGAGAAGAATCAAACACTTTCTTTTTATTGTAACAGCAAAGCTCTTTTGGACACATCAGGGGATGATTCACTGTGCAACCATCTTCCATCACCGAAAATATCAAAGGTCTATTTTAAAAAGAGGCCAAAGTGCTTTGTCTATTTCACAGCCAAAAACTACTGTGAGATTAATTTTCTTCTGTAAGGGTATAAAGTTCAAGTTGCTAAAATTAGCAATTATTTCACCTGAGCCTCTTCTCTATGGTCCTATTCAAAGCAGTATTGTTTAGTGTTCCAGTGCCTGCTGCTTAAAATGTAATGTTCCCCATTTTATGTGTCAAAAAGCTATAGCTAATTATTCTCATAGCAAGGATAATCGTACCAATTATGATTCTTTAAAAAGAATGGTGGAAACAAAGAAGTGGAGATAAGATTTTACAATGACAAGACAAATTGGGGAGGCAGGGAAATTTTAAATGTTGAAAACCTACAGTGCCTTCTTTTTTACAGGAAAGAATAGAATTAGAGCTTTGTGAAAGAGACAAGTTATCACAGTTCAATCTGTGGAATTATGGATTATTATGATAAAGTTCCTGTTAATTTGGAATGAAGTTCATAGCTGTCCCTTTAGCCTCAAAATCTGGGGCTGTAGGATATGACATAGAGCAAGATCTAATGTTTGTATCATATCTGCCTTAGACTGAGAGGTGGTGGAATTTTAGGTGCATAGTCCTGAGGTTAGCAGTCCACCCTTTCCAAGACAAGCACCTTATTTCTCAGGATGGTCTATGAAGAGGCAGATGGGTGTAAGATTATGCAGTCATCCTGTGTCAAGTATCTACAACCATTAATTGCCTGAGGAACACAAATATTGCTAAAGGACAATGCAAACTGTCTAGGTTAGATCTCTGTCTTTATTAGTGTATAGACTGTACAGACTTTTCCATCCAGCTGGCATACAGGCTGCATACCCTCTTTTAAGGAAAAGTACCAAAAAGAGCAGATCTGAAGCTCTGTGAGGAAGAAAAAAGTGGCAACAGCAAGAACTATATCCCCAGCAAAGGTAAATAACCAAAAAGCGTAAGACACAGATGTCAGCCTGGAGGGTGAAGAGCTCTTCTTTCCCACATCAAAAAGACCACAATAGGATGTGGGCCACTCTCAGGGAGGAGCACTCTGTGATCCTGCTGAAAATGACTCTTTATATTGGTAGAAAACCACGGCTCAAGGAGACAGTGAAGAATTTTGCTCCTTCTGCCTCCCTGCCAGACCAAACAGAGAATCCACCAGCTTTTCAACTCAGTCAGCGGTCTGCTCCTGCAGCTATTACCTCAGGAGCAGATAGCAGGCCTGGAAGTAATGACTTCTGTCACTTACTTGTGGGTATTGTTAATCACTTTAAATGGCTTTGTGACACATTTGGATTTCTCTGAATGTAGTTACAACTTTGGACAGAAAATCACAAAGCCTTTGGTTCTGATCCAGATCACACAGATGGTTTGAACATACCTACTGTCACTTAAAAAATGAAGAATAGCGTTGCACAATTGTCCTCTTGTACCTGACAAATTCAAAGCCACAGATTGAGTTCAAACAAGTGTTGCCCTGTTCTGCAAGTGCTGATAATAAAGACACCATGAAAGTTTTTTGGCACAAAGGAAAACAGGTCAATATATGCATCAGGACACTATAACAGATAATATTTAGCTCTGTTATACCCCAGTATTCAAGCACTCTTGGAGAAATTGAATCTGCCTGCTGCCATTTCTGCCATGCTTGCTTTAAGCTGTTCTCTTATCCAACTCCCTGACTGTTTATCAAACAGAAGACATCATCTGGATGCTAAGGAGGCATTTCACCATTGGGCTGAAGTGTGGCTCTTTCTGAGAGGTGTCACTGTAAAAGATGCTGAGAGAAGGGAAGAGTATGAAGACTTTTCAACTTTCCTCCTTCCCTATTTCAAAATCATTTTCTGAAATGTGTGGTCTTGTTGCTACCAGGCAACTTTTATATTAAGAGAAATTTATACCAAAGCTAGAGAAATAAGTGGATGGGAGGAAAAGAAAACCTGTAAGCGTAAAGCTTGCCGAGGCATTTAGAAAAACATTGAAGAGGCTATTCAAAAGTAGGATTTTTGATTAGCAAGATTTAAATGAAACGTGGTTATGTGGAGCCACCTCACCTTTAGAAAGACTGTGGTTTTCCCACAGCACAGTTGAATTAGCACCTACTTAGCCACTGCTCCAGGCTGTTCATTTCTTTGGGGATTGTTCCATAACCGCACCTCCCACAGCTGCTGTTGTTTTGTTCCCAAAAGTCTAGGAAACTAACAAGGCTTTGACTCCTTAATGAAACTACAGCTGTCTATTACATGACTTATACAGGTCTGGGAGCAACAGTGTTGTTAGGTTCTTGGCAAGTATGCAGAAAGGTGTGTAGTTGGGACTCATACTTTGTAACGTTGCATTCTGGATATCCAAAAGCATTCAAAAATACCTTAGGTTGCAGGATCCTTCCCTGCATTTATTTTATCCTGCTTCACAAATCTTTGACCATTATTATTTCCATTATGAATTCCATTTTTCTAAAAGTTTTTTCATCCATTGTACACATGCAAAATGAGATGAGTTAGCACTGTCTGTGAAATGTCTTCAATTTCCTTAACCTGGGTGAGTAAACATAGAAGGGAACTCATGGCCATGATGCAAGTTTTTAGGACCTATAAGCGAATTTCATCTCATTTCATATAAACTATGTAAAAGTTTCTGTCTTCTCTGTGCCTGTCTTCTTTCTTCAGGAAATAGAATGGGACAAGTATTTACAGAGGGCAAATGGGCAAATGATCCTGCTCATCAAGAACACTTATTTTACATTAAAACACATACCCTGGAATACCTCTCTGCCTCTCCATGAATTGTAAAAGAAGCTTAGACCAAAGGTTTCCCTACTGGTTAACTAAATTTAAGCTCCTGTTGCAGCTAAATATAACAAGAACACTGTGAGGCTAAGCCTAAAAGCCCTTTCTGTACTACAGCTGGTAAACAGGCCACCTGACAGCAAGGTTACATGCAGGTTACAGACTCTTCCTCTTAACAGTTTTTTTAACAACATTGCTCTCTGTATCCTCTATAATACTCCTCAAACTATCACAAGCCATTGTGCACGTGAGCAGTCCAGTCAGCCAGATGGTTTTGTGTGGTTCAGTCACTGTTAAGTCTATACACTATTCTTAGTAAAAGCAGGATTCGGGAATTATCACTTCAGCCAGTTCTGCCAATAACAAACCTCATGTTCTGCCAGTAACTAGCCTATTTGACTATGCTAATAGCTTCACTGAATTACCGTAGCCTTGCTTTTGCATGCTGTCATTATGTCGCCAGGTATAACACCCAAGAGGGAATTAGGAAACTGGTGGGTGAAGCGTGTAATGGTGCCATGGTCAGGACATTCTCCTCAAGGACCTGAGGGTTTAAACTACAGCGAAAGCAAACCCTTTACTTTTGCTATCACAGAACAAGAGGAGAAATAGTTTGGTTTCCCTTCCGCTCCCTAAATGAGAAGCAGCAGCCCATTCCCAACGCTCCCTTACAAATAGCAAAGCACAAGGAACTGCAGAGGTGTGAGACGAGTTTCAGGTCATTACTAATCTGGTTGACATGCAAAGTGCTGAGGCAGAAATTGAAAGCCCCGTTGCACATCCCAACCCCCTGAGACATACAGTCTCCCAGGAATCATTATTTCCTCTGTACAGTCTATTGTTTCATAAAGAATATTGTGTTTCAGCAGAAAAGTCAAATGTGTCCTCTCGTAACTCCATGTGACTGTTAGCTTACTGCTGAGTTAATACTTTGCCACATAAATAAAACTGTACAAAAAAGAGAGAGCAGACTTGCAAAGAAACATAGGGGAAAATATAATTCACTGGCGCTCAGGGCTGAAAAGCTGGTGAGTTTCTTTCCTTTCCTTTTTTCTTCCCTTTACCCTTACAAGTTGATGTGTATCCAAACAGCTTGAAAAGTACTTTGAAATCCAACTTTAGTCAGCTACGATGAAGACATAAGAGGAGCTGATTTTTCCTTTGTGATGCTTTGTTTTCTTCTCTCTTTTATTCAGTGTTCGCTTCAGCAGTGGTTGCAGGAGAGAAGCCAAGGTTTTTTTTCTTGGAACTTTTTACATTTTTGGTGCAGTTAAACATAAAGTTCTTGAGTTACACTGGGCAGGAGTCACTACCTGTTGCTATTAAGCCAAACTCAGCTAGTGAGCTGAGATAAAACTTTAACCAAACTCCAAGCCTTCTCAAAGCAGGCATACCATAATATTTTGCCCAAGGGCTCTTTACTCATAGCATCATAGAATCATAGAATCGTTCAGGTTGGAAGAGACCCTTGGGATCATCAAGTCCAACCATCAGCCCTACTCTACAAATTCCTGCCCTACACCATATCTCACAACACCACATCTAAGCGACTGTTAAGTACATTCAGGGATGGAGACTCAACCCCCTCCCTGGGCAGCCTATTCCAGTGTCTGACCACTCTTTCTGGGAAAAATTATTTCCTAATGTTCAGCCTAAACCTACCCTGTTGCAGTTTGAAGCCATTCCCTCTTATTCTGTCACTAACTACCTGTGAGAAGAGACCAGCACTAACCTCTCTACAATGCCCTTTCAAGTAGTTGTAGAGAGCGATGAGGTCTCCCCTCAGCCCCCTCTTCCTCAAACTAAACAGTCCCAGCTCCTTCTCAGGTGAGAAAATGCTGGGTATTGTGGAAAGATCTCTTTTATTACAGAAAACAATATTTAATAACATTTTTTTCTATTTTTATTCTTGATGAAAACTGTACTGACAATGTCAATTCGACAAATATTGTAAGGTAGCATTTGTGCAAACTTTTTCTTTGAGTTGGGGATCAGTCATTGCACTCAAAGGCAATGTTGACACTCAGAAGGCTCTAGACAGGTTGGAAGACAAGACCAATAGGAACTTAATGAAATTCAACAGGGGAAAAAATGCAAAATTCGGCACCTTATGAGTTATCCCTCAGCATAATTAGGGAGAAGCTATGCTAAAAAAGGACTGGGAGGTCCTGGTGGACACATAGGTGAATATGAGCCAGCAGCATCCCCTGACAGCAAAGAGTGACAGCATTCTGGGCTTTTAATACATTATCCCACAGCTACAATACTGCATACGGTTTTGAGACAAGCAAAAAAAAAAGGTATTGATAAACTGGCATGAATTCAGTGACAGGCAACCAAGAAGCGAGGCAGAGGCAGTGAGCAGGTACTGGAGTAATTGTCCTTCACAAGATAATTGGGGACCTGGGCTTATTTGGACTGGAGAAGAGATAGTTTCAGGAGGACAGAACAGCATCCTGCCTCTCTCCACAGAGAGGTCATCAAGAAGGCACTGGAACAAGTGCTTGGAGCTTTTCAAGACATGGCTGACAAGTCTTTTTTTTTTTTTTNNNNTTTTTTTTTTTTTTTTTTTTACCAGGTGGCTCTTTCCTGTTCCACCTGGTCAAATCTCATAGATAACCCTGATATGAAGAATCAGGGTTGAAACAGAGACATTCTGGCATTTCTCACATCCTATGTTCCAGGATGCTATGAAGTCTCCTGTGTCCTTTGTCAGCATATTTGAAAATGCCACCCATTAGCTTGCCATTCTGCTAGCAATAAGGTCGTTTTTGAAAAACAAATCCAGAAGGCCACAACAATGGTTAACAGTTTTAAACCAAATGAGGGCAAATTCAGCCTAGATATAAAAATTTTTATTTTTTTTTTTTACAAAACAGTGGCACTGGGGAGGCAAATGCACTGTCCCTGGAAACTTTTCAGGGACCTGATCTAGTTGAAGATGTCCATGCGTAGCAGGTTAGACTAGATGACTTTCAAAGGTCCCTTCTGACCTGAACCATTCTATGATTCTATGATTGTATTAATTAATTATGTTTTCTAATACTGAGTTAGTAAAGTAGACCTACGCAGACAACCATGTTTCCTCAAAATTACAGTTAATATTAAAACTCTAGTTCAGCAAAGCACTCAAATTTAAGCATATCTTTATTTTCCATTCATTATAGTCTCTCTACTAAATTTAGATATTTATGCTTTTTTTCTTCTAATCTCTCTAATGGATCCTCACATTGGTACCTTTTTAAAATGTTGTAAACTACTTAAAGATGGACAAATACTTAACATCTTTCCTGTGCTGAGAGGTTTTGTAGTATTAAAATGTGATTATCATTCATCCAATTTGTGGATTAGGTGTTACTTCATTTTATTTTTACAGCTATATGCAGTATTACCAACCATTAGTATGTAAGTAAGAAATGATGAAATTATATGGCTGTTCCATAAAATGTAATGGTACAAAAATTATTAATTTTAAATTTGAATGATTTTTAAAAGTAAGAGGATCCAGTGCTATGACATTGTTCGGCAGGATGGGTGCTGTGACTTGGAATACAGTGAGTATATTCCGCAGTGCTCATGTGTTGTGGACACTCTGACCATTGGAAGTCAGACTGACTTGAGACAAGGACATGCACCAGTGTTGTACCTCATCATTTTGGTTCAGAAAAACAAAACAAAAGAAATTATGCTGAGGACCAACGACCCTCCAAAACATTGGCCAGAACTGTTATCTCATTCATAGCTGAGAAGAAGTAATTCTCAAGGTCAAATGGAGGCTGAAGTGCTCCTGGCCTCATCTTGGGAGTCCATCAGATAAATTGTTGCCTTTCAAGTGTCAGTAGGCAGAAAATGACTTGCTCCTTCTTTATTGATGTAGAGGACTGTATTCTTCGTGTTCTGACATGACCATGGTGACACCTCATTTGAGATCTCCAAATAGCAGCACAGGAATCTACAGCTGTGGTTGACCATAAAAGCTACACAGAAGAGCCCGGAGATCCAGTGCATGATTCCCTCATCACGGTAAGACAACACCATAAGACAAAACAGTCCTTTTGAGCTGGACAAGGAACAAGATTAAAATCATATTCTTTGCAAGAGTGTCCTGTATACTGGCAAAGATAGAAAATGTTAGATAAAATAAGACAAATGAATATAAATGTCTAGCCATATTCTCAGAAGAGTCAGCTGACAAATGAAAAATGAATCGAGCAATAATGTATAAATTCACAATATCTGAGAATCTTATACTCTTTCCTTAGAATAATCCACATCTTAAAATAGATTCAAATTTCCTTAAAAAGGAAATCAGAATAACATAGCTTAGACTTGGAATACTTAAAAAATTGTATCCAATATTAATACACATGCAGATGACAATAAAAAGATTTTCACAATATTGGTTAAATACAACATTGAACAATGTGTTTAAATATTAATTACTATTTTCACCATTATTCTCTTGATGTTCTAGGAAAGATCAAGAGAAATACTAGCAAGAACTTTTAACTTATATTGACATGCAAATTAATTTTTCCATGTAACATCATACATTTTCATGAGGCAAACTTCATCCTATTCTTTATGCTTTTTCTGTCAATGAAAGAAACAATACCATGTACCTGAGGTATCCGCTCAAAAATTATGACCCATTTCAAGCTTTATGCATCAAGTATACAGGGTGAAACCCTTAACTGCATGTTGCATGAAGAGTGACTCCACTATGTTTAACAGGGGTTTGGGTCTTTTTTATGGCTTTCTAAATTATTTTCCTAGTAAATTTTAATTACTTTTTGATCATCACTATCACTGAGCCAACTTCTTCATAGAACTATATGTTGCAATTTCAAGATCCCATTCTTCAAGAGCAAAACCTAATTTTAATGTTGTATATGGAAAAATTAGTATCTTTTTTTCATGTACATCTGTTAACATTAGCTCTTATACAGTTTTATTTCTCTGGTCATTACCTGCTGATCATCATATGTTGTACATCACATGTATCATATTGTTAAAATGTATTGAGCTGCAGATCTAGAGGTCAAGTCAAGGTTTTAGGTTAGTTGTTAGGCTGTGTCTCAGCATTCAGATCTTAGATATCCCATAGATCTCTGTGAAGCACTTTCCTGTGTGATTTTCCTGTGCAGAAACTAGACTACCAGAACTTCAGTACCTCTGGAACTGAACCTTTAATTCTTTCTATGCAGGTTCTCCATGTATGAAATCTAATATTATTCTGTCCCAGATAACAATTTTCTCCTGAAGAACAGAGAAAAATTCATTCATGCTTTTTAGACACCTCAGGCAGGTTTCAACTCATCTAATTTTAAAAATCTACAAAGTAATTGTCTATACTTGAACTAGGTGGTCTTTTTTTGACTCTTAGAGACCAGGGAGAGAAATGGACACTTAAAGAATCTGATTCATCTCATCCTGAGGTAGACATCCATAACAGGTCAGACAAAATGTAATTTAAGTACCTGTTCTCTCTATAAAAGAAGTTCAGATGCATACTGGACCATACATTTCAGATGTAGACACCTATACTGCTGGATAGCTACACATACCGAGATGAGCTTGACATCCAGAGTTTAGAGTGATGACTGCTGTTTCAGCTCCTACATAGATACCCTTTGGAAAGTTTATGCAATATATATGTCTTTGGGCTATAATCTAATCAATATTTTAATAACTACACTTTTTACAGTTAGAAAAGATATTTCCCAAAGCTGTATGAGAATGATTGTGTTTTAAATTAAGATTTGGAGTCTGTTGTGAGCTGGAGAAACTCGGAGAGAAAAGTGCCGTGAACACATAAAGCAACACGATCCAAAGGATGCACGGAAATTTGTTCCCTAAATTCTGAATAAAATTGCATAAGTACAATGACATTACCCTATAATTGCATTTTCACCAAACTATATGATTACTTCTGAATCCAATATAATTAGTTAAGTAGCTCAAATCACCCAGAGGAAAGAGAGATACACAGAGGGAAGAAGTGATAAAGAGTATATCAGAATGGTAATGCAGGTTAAGCCAGTAAAAACACCTTGTTCTGTGCCCAAGTTAATTGGGTAAAAAAAATACAGTTTCAGACTCTGAGTATTTAAAACTTCAGAAGGAAACAGAAGATGCTATATGGACAAAAAGAAAGACTGATAGAAGGCCAGCCTGACTTTCATGAAGGATGCTAGCATGTACTCAGCATTATTTTTGGTACAGTCAGTCTAACAGCAGTGAAAACTTCTACCTTTACTTCTTATACACGTTCAGGCACAGTGTAGAAGACAAACTTTAATGGTGAAAGTGTGTTAAACTCTGCTGGACACCAAGAAGGCATTTCCAAGAAGGGCTTAAGGAGTCTTTTAAACATTGCAGAAAAAAGTGGCTTTGTTCAATAAATTGGCTTCACTAGGCCTGGAGGTGAGAATGATGCAACCTTCTTGGTTTCTGTCTCTGTACTGGCAGGGTCAGAAAGACAGTTTTAAGATGTCCTGCTTGATATTAGGAGTGAGATTTGTGTTCTAGCCCAGCAAAATACAGTATTCTGGGAAAACAGAAAACATTTATTTCATTCAAAATATAAATATATTAAGAAAACAGACCTAAATCAAATCATGCGGGGATGAATCCAGGAATGTGTCAGTCTTTAGCAGATAAGCAAAGTAGGGCTCAGATTCAATGCATGAAGAGGATGATGGGATGAGGACAGCACAGAATCTTGTTGACAGTGGGCTATAATGAATTGAATGGGAAAAAAATGATTCATTACTTCCCAAAAGATAACTTTATGCTACTTTAAAATGTTGGAAACATTAAAGTCTCAAAGAAAGCACTTGCTTAGAATCAAACATTGTCTTCTCCCCGTGTCTCCAGGGCTACTTATGGCAGTGCCCGTTAACCTTCAGGCTATGGGACAGTTTTCACAGTTTCCCACAGCAAATGCTTTCAGCCAGCCTCATCTGCAAACCCCTACCCTGCAGTTTCAAAGTTGTTCTGGAGGCAGCTTAATCCAATTCAACAGAATTAGCCTTTAAAATCACAGCTATTTTCCAAACTGTCCCTTTCCCTGTTTCCAGTCATGAATGTTGATGGCTGAAAGTAGCAATTTTTCTCCAGAAAATTTTGGTTTAATAGCTTGCTGTGAAAATATCCCTCTCCCACAATTTCTCTTAGAAAGCCACAATCCCAAGCTTTCTGTCCTGCAGATTTCTAGATTCAAAGATCCCCCTGGACTGAAGGACAGCCAGAAACTTGAATATCACAGGAGCTACAAATACACCGCAAAACTCAAGCTTCCATCTGCCTTTCCGGATCTTGTCAGCCCTTATGAGTGCTAACCTTAGAGTCTTTTCTGACTCCTTGCTTCCTTTTCTCATGAGTCTTAAAAAACATATGCAGTTGCTGAATGGAAGAAAGAGAAACTGATTAAAAACTGTAATTATGCTGCATCTATTCCCCCACAGGTAACACAGTCCAGCAGTTTAGGGAAGCAAGGCTGATGGCCTTCACAACTATTTCTATTTAAAAGTAATAATTTATACACAGGTATAAAACTCTTCCATAGGAATTTAATGTTTGTGGAGGATTTAAAATCGCTGCGCCTGAAACTGAGGTACTCTGTGATCATGCTTAGGGCACAGTGTGCTGTAGTGGGCAACAGTCTTCTTGCAGAGGTAACTCTGAGAGCTCGGGCTCCTGGTAGTCACACAGTCCTGGTCTCTGATTAGCCTTCCTGCTTTTGCTTGTTTAGGGTAGTAAAATGCCCATCTATGGATGAACTGAAATTTGTTTTGTGTGTACCATTGAAAAAACAATGGAGAGGGAGGGCCTGAGGTCACCATCAGCTTGGATGCATCAACCTCTCTCAGTCCCTGAGCCATGTAGCTACCCCAGAGCTCTTGCTGCCTTTAGAAAGATGGGGTTTGTAGTGGAAGGAATCAAGCAAGTCATATTATTCCCAGCTAAAAGGAAATACAATGATGGTAAGACCTTTATGTTTTGGGACCATGACTCAGCAATCAAATTGCTTGAGGATTTCAGGGGTAAGAAAAGGAAGCAGATGAGACCACATTGAGTACCTTGACGGTAATCATCTCTCAGCCCTGTTGGTATAGTCCACGGAGAAGAGTTTGCATGACCTTTTGGAAGCTAAATAATGTTGTGCTGTCTGTTACATACCTCTGTTGCAAAGAGGAAAAAAATGTTTCTTTTTTGTCTCCAATTTTCTCCCTTGATGTTGCTTTCAGCAATTTTTTTTGAAATTCAATGTTACTCCTCTTCAGTAAATGACTTCTGAAAAAATAAATATCAACTTTGATAACTTGGGTGATGATTGTTAATAATTGTCTAAATCTAAGCTTGAAACAAGCTATTTTAAAACTTTTTTTTGGCCAACTTTTAATTTATGCTCACTCCTGAAATAGTGCTCTTGCAATATCTTGATTAAGAAGTATTAACAACTGTCTTCAAAGTGTTGGTTTCACAATGATAAAAGGCAAGACTCCCAGCTTACATAAATTGTCACATCCTGTGGGCTGATAACATTTTAGATTAGTTGAGTCTCTAATATTAACAGTTTCTCTAGACATTCCCGATTTTCCTTGTAAGTTCCACTGTTTTAATTTTTTTTTTTACTTATATAAATAGAGAAGCCCTAAGGGCCCTAAACTAAGATGCTTTAAGTGGTCTCATTTTCCAATGGAAATCAAACAGTCCTCTGTCTTCTGAAAATTAGACATCTTTAAAGATTTTTTTTGTTTGGACATGCATAAAATCTAAGTATGCAAAACCATATTTTTTAATAAGCTTAAAGAAATCACCCTTTTTCTATACGTACCATCAAAGATTTGTAAAGACTGCGATTGTAATATCCCTTCTAAAATAGATTAAATTTCATGGTTTTTCTGTGTATCTATTATGGAAGTTTGAGTAACAAATGAGAACTTACCTTTTTATATTTTTCTTTATTTTTAAAACACAAGAAAAATCATGAGGGGGAGTGGAAGGGAGAAGGAGTATACGAACAAGTATCCACTTGTTAAATATATATATAGCAAACATCCCCTCCAGTCATATTCATACACGATAACGAGGTGACCCCACTGCCCCTTCCCTTCGAAGTTGAAAGGGAGGTTACATTTTTGCACGCTAAAAATAAATGTCTGCCTTCTGTAAAAAAAAAAAAAGAAAAAGAAAAGGAAAAAAAAAAAAATGTTGCTCAAGGGAAGCTATCAGCACTTGAGAGAACCATAATCCCCACCATCTGCTACCACAGAGACAGAGCAACTATTCACAGCTTTTGTTGCAGTCCTCAGGCTGCAATTGTACTGCAACTGAGGGTGGTCACAGTAGACCTGAGCAATTTTATATCTTTACTGCTTATTCCCCTGCCTACCGCCGCCTCTCTTCTTTCCTGCTCTGCCCATTTTTTTACTGTAATAGGCAAAATGAGGGCAGGGAAGGGACTGTATCTTTCTGATCTTTAGGCCACCTGCTGCCACCAACAGAAACATGAAACATGCATTGTATTTTGGGCCTGTAGGAGATGTCCTGTAGGCTGAGATTCATTTCATTTAATTATAGTCATCTAAAAAGTATCCAGTCTAAGCTAACTATCTAGGCTCCTCCTATAGACAATAAAAAGGAGGCAGTTCCAAAGGCAATTAATCCTATTCTATAATTGCTATTAATCCTAAAACAACATTGTGTAAAACAAATTGTCCTGTCTGCTACAAAAGGAGCTCAGTTTCCAATTTAGAGCAGATACCTAAGGATGGGCATTGCCTGAGGAAATGCAGATAGCTCCAATGCAGATATCCTTATCTGAGCTGACCATTTAGATTTCTTTTATAGACAATGGAAAGAACAGGAACTTTTGCCTCCTGTCTTCCTAACATAGATACAGAAAGATTTAAATGTTATAAGTATTTCTCTCCACTAATGACAATGGTTAGCTATAAAAAAAATCTTTTCTGTTATGGATTTATACTGTCACAAGAGGCGACTTGGATTTCTTGTTTCCAGATGGCTAAAACTGAGAAGGATCTGGGCTTTACTGACTTGCCCATACAACTAGAAATCATGTTTTGTGAGCAATGTCACTGGCTTCAAAAGGTTAGTCCCCTTGGCCAGCCAGCCAGCCACTGACCAACATTATCACTTTCAGTTTCTGGACTGTGCAGCTTTTCATGTGCTCTCCAGAGCAGCATGGAGTGAGCCAAAGACTGACAACCACTCCTTCTATCACACCAATGTAAAGACAAAATTCCTTGAAGTTTCTGAGTTAGAGACAGAAAATGGAGGAGAATATTTAATGTTAGAAGTAAAGTGTGTGTATGTCACTTGAACTGTCTGGAAATGTTCATATGGCATAATGTTCAGATGTTCATGGAACCTAATTTTCATAGGCTGGTTGGCTTATAGTAAATGATATTATATGAGCTACACATCGGTAAAGATGTTCATACACCAAAATGTGCATTTAAATAAGTACTAGTTCATTATAACCTTTAAAACACAAGCATCTTTACTTCATTGGCATTTAAGTATTGGATTGAGTTTTATTTCAATGAGCTCATTAGAGAGAGTTGAATGTATGGGAGGATAGTTCTTCAGTCTTATTTCATTGCAAGTTTTATAGCTAATTACTAGGAGAAAACACTAAATAAGAATACAAACAGTATTACCAGTTAAAATGGAAGGTTCTGTGGCAGATATAGCTTTATTTAACAAAAAAAAAAGTGTAAGTTAAATGCTAAGAACTCATTCATAATAAAAGCAATTTCCCAAGTATTATGTGTTATTTCCATTATGGTTAAACATCATAAATTAGCAGTGCACATTCCAATTCCAACGTCTTGTGTTCTTCAGTATTCTTAAAAATCAGTCGAATCAAAAGTCCGCTAGCGCTTCAATGGAAGTAATAGAAGACAATTTAATTGACAGGAAAATGTTTTAGATAATACTTCTTATCTTCAGGCAACACATTTTATTACCTAAAACTTCATTACTGTGCAGAAAAAAAGGAGAAAGAGAAACATATGTTTACTTGTAGTGAATCATACATTTAAAATGATAACAGAATTGATTTCTTCCTGCATTTTTTATCTTTACTGTATACATCAGGACCTACATGCTGAAATCTAGAAATTTCTGTTACACATTTGTATTTTCCAGGAAAAGAACAATAATCTTCTCAGAATAATGATATTTTTGCATTTTTATAATGTGCATTGCTCTCCTAAGATCAAATCTAAAAGGAAACAGCCCCCCATATCACCCATGGCAGTGCTTCTGTCAGATTTCGTAGTTATACTTGCTGAACAAAGTCAGTTTGGAGTTTCATTGGGAATCCCCAACACAACAGTAAGGAGGTAGCAATGTTTGTTGTCATGTGCAAGTACTGTGTGCGAAGACTGCTTTAAGAATAACAGGACGACACCAATGATTTTGAGCCTGTATAGACAGTGGGGAACAAAATAAAGAATCTGAACCCATTGCCAATGATTACCTGCAGATTTTTTGTCACCTGCTTCAGAAGGAACAAAATGATACCTGTAGTGCTCCATGGTGCTTTCTGGTGCTCCTGGACTCTGTTGGATATGAAGCAGCCTCTAGCACTCCGTGTAAAGTGTAAAAACTCCTAGCAAAGGAGTGTAGTTTAATAAGGGCACACGACTGGATGACACACGAATGATTAGAAAGAATGAAGATAAAGAGGTGCACAACCTAGCAGCAGCCCTTTTCAGATTATGATTTACAATCTAGTAGTTTTGCTGGAGAAACAACGAGCATTTTCAACAAACAATCAAAAGAGGTTACATTTAAAAAGAATAGTCCCCTTCCTAAAACAATGAGACACTTACAATCTATTTTAAGACTATGAAGTTTAAATAAACAAGCCGAGATCTCCAATTCACAGATGTATTCAAGCAGCCTTAGTCCCACTGAAACCAATAGAGGGCATGTCCTTCTTAACAGATCCTTTAAGGATCCGTATCTAAGTGCTAACAGTCATTGTACAGAAGGACCACTGACAATCACAAAGGTGTTAATTGACTTTGACTTGGAATTGTAATTGTATTACAGCTAGTAATACAATATATTACAAGTTGTAATACACAGTAACTGAATTACAAACCATTTAATACAGGGCAGGAGTAGGGGGAAGAATCATCATAAATAATTTTACAGACATGGGAAACAGAGAAGTGACCTAGATTGCTTGGTCAGCCAGTCAGAAGTGTACAATACAGGCAAGAAAACAGATCTATGACAGAGTATAAAGTTTCTACATAACTCTTAAATCCTGTAGTGGGAAGCAATAACTCTGGGAGCACAGCAGCCTGTCATCTGTGTGGAAACCTTGGTTGTGTTATTGTAGTTAAGTATTAGTAAAATCTGTGAATGGGTAAAAGTAAATACAAATGAAATATAGAGGGACAACATTTCTTCTATGGGACAGTTGTCTTAAAAGTTGTAGAAGGTTTAAAGAAAAATTAATGGCATAAAGAAAAGATTGAAAAATAATGGGAAGTGGAATTCCTGTATTTACACTATATTTACTCCTGTGCTGCTTTTGAGCCAGCTGATTCCAGCAGCAGTCAGAAGACTGCTACGCTCCTGAGACACAATTATATGCATTATTAAGCATGTTGGCAATTTGGGTTGAATTCAGGTTGCTTACAAGTACTGTCTGTTTCCGTGCGATTGCTGGACAATCCATCTGACTGACATTGACCATGGGACGCTGCCACGGCCACTCAAACACGACATTGTGAGAGGCACATGAAAGCAGGGAACATACTCAACATTTTCCCTTTGAGTTTGCCTCCAGGTTCACTTTCTATGCGGCTCAAATGCACTCTTATTAATAAACACTAAGAACTATTTATCCATTTGATCTAAAGCTTCATCTCAAGGACCTCTCAAAACACAGTATGTCTAAAGGAAATAGGCTTAATGGCTCTCCAAGTGCCTGCTTCTATCAGCACAGACAACTAATGGAGGTTGGACGCTGAACCTGCAGACAGCATAGTTAGGAGAAATGAATCTTACCAAGGGTGACCAGTACAATTTTATTTTACTTCAGGGCAGTATTCTGTTCTTTCCTATGTTTTAAATTTCCATTATTAATTCCTTGTCACTTTTTTTTTAAGAAGAGTTTAAAGTGAAAATAAAAAGTTGTCAATACAATTTTTTTGTTAAAGATCTGAATTATGTTTTATATTGGATTTTTTCTTGCCTCCCTAACAAGTTTATGCAAATGTCTGGAAACAGTCTTGCCATCACTGATGCATGTTAGTAGTCCGTTCTTACCCTTGATGTCCTGATTTCATCCACTTTGAAGAGATGTACTATTTGTAGAGTATCATTACTGGGATGAAAGAATAATATGGGTTGATGGATAAACAAATAAGTAACAATAAAATGCTAGCCTTGCAAAGCACTGTACAAACATCAATTAATTCTCTTTGCAGCAGCCTTATGCAGCTGTTAAATTGCCATTCTGCAGACGGAAGTGCTAAAGCAAAAAGTGGCAAAGCAGTTTACACTGTGCCTGGACATTGATTCAGCCAGAGTTTTGAGTCTTGACTATTCCCTTAGAACACTTTCCTAAAAGCACCAGAAGGCTTTGTAAGCTCCAGAACAAGTTTTTTGTTACAACAGAAACTAGACACATGACTTCTTTTTTCTCTCTTGGAAACAAAACTCAGACCGAGACAGAATAAAAATACTGCAGTTTATAAATGAAACTTTTCCTATCCCTTCTGTCCCTGCAGAAGAGGTGCTTTGTTTTGGGCTCTTTAGCAGCTGAGCTGCAACAGATCCTAACCTGTCCCTTCTGGGTGCCCAAGACATCTTTTCTCCCGTACCCACACCTTTATCTTCACTACTTAGGTCTCCTTGACAGTGTGCACAGTCTTTCTCTCAGCATGCCAGACTCAAACATGCTTCTTCCCCCTGACTTAGTAAGCCTTTCTCCCCATCCCCCAAACACTTCTTTTCCTTGAAGAGACAAACTTTCCCCGTGAAGGAGCCTTTGCACTTCGCTGCTTCCCCACGGCCTTTTAAAAGAGAGTAACATCTGATGCACAATGGGTTGCAAGCAGACATATAACCCAGACACCATCCATCATGCCTGGCCATAGAGTGACTCTCTTTATTCTGCTAGCTCAGTCCACCTTCGGAGACCAAAATAAGGGAGGTTGTTCCTCAAAAAGCCTGTAAGCTTTTCTTTGGTATTGCTGTGAATATTTTACTGTTGCTCATAAAAGTAGCTTGTGCACCAGATTTGGTCTCTCTGTGTGCGTCTTTTAACTGGCGGAATCACTCATAGGGACTTTTTTAATTTATTGAATTAGAACAAATCCTTCCTTTCTTTCCAGAAATAAATACTTGATCTTCCCAAAGCACAGTCATCTTTTAATTGGGCTAATGTATCTGATGGTGTTAAAAGTTGCTGCACAGCTGCTTCCCCGTCTTGTTCTTCTGTACTTTTTCCTATTAAAACATGAACTGGGTTTCCTTCTTAGTGGAATCACAGCTTCCTGTGGACAGAGGGGGAGGCTGTAGGAGTCCAGGAGGTAATAGCAGCTGAACACTGAAGGCACAAGCAAGGCTGGAGCTCCCAAAACATTACCTTCAAACTGAGCATCACCCTGAAAATACCCAGAATTAATCTACATGCGTTAAAAAAACCAATGAGAATTTTTTTTAGTGTGCCAGCATTATCATATGTAAACGATTATTTATTTCTATAGAAGAAAGCATTTGAAAGCTTTTTTATTTAAGTCTAAGAATGAAGCTTCCTTGCTTATACCTTTTTGTCACCATGCTGTCAAAATGAGTCAGTCAGATGCCTAATTTTCTTACAGATCACTGTTCAGGCTCTCTGTGTCAGGCTTAGGTGCCTGCGCAGCAAGCGCTCCATGTCCAGGCTCAGGGAGCTGGGAAGCAGCTCAGCACGGAGCAGGATTGGAGCCCTATCTTTCTGAAACAGTTTCCTTACTATTTTGCACCTGGTACACGACCAACTCAAATTGACACTCCAGTAAAATGAAAAGTGAAGAAACACTTTAGAAAGAAGACATTTCAAATTGAAGCTGAGATTTTGAGTAGGGAAAAGGTTTGGTCTCTTTATAGTATTTGCATATATATATATATGCATATACCTAGTACATGTATATATTCTGAAAACATTTGATTTTAAGAGGAAACCACTTATATGATTATTATTTTTAAGAGGGTTGAGAGGTTTTCTATAATTATGCTATGCTCATCTAACACATCTGTTCATTACATACCTGTCTGTGTCTCTAATCATTTAGAAGTTCATCACATGAAATATATAAACAAGTCAGCTCCATCACATTGGCAGCCAATCAAAGATGTTGGCAATGCATAGTTAGTTATTTCACAAATTAAATATTTCTGTTAAAAGGCATTTTGTTTCATCCTTTGCTTTTTTGGTGTTTTGATACTGGAACTTTCCTTTCAGACAGGCACAAAATTTTTGACATCAATGTCTGAAAATGGCCAATTATACTGCTAAGTTAATCTAGTGTTACCTTTAAGTATTAAAAAGAGGTACCCTTATGCTGGGAATCATCTTTGTTTCAAAGAGGAAAGGTATTCGCCGTTAGAGTTATTCAGATTTCACGGACCCCAAACAAAATTTGGAACTGCTTTTCTCTACATGAACCTTACAGGAAGGAAGCCCAAAACTGCTAAACTCTTAAATCAGGTCCCTCAGTTGTTCTCCTTAAATTAAATGGAATAAATCAGACAGATTTATTTATTTATTTTTCCAATTGTGTCCTGCAGAATAAATGGTTTGAGTTTTCGGTTTTGTTTGCTTTTCTTGCAAAGCCCATACACTATCCGTCATTACAAGCTGGGTTCTGCAATTTTTGCCCTAATGAAAAATGTTATTTAAAGTAATATATTATGCACAAATGAAGATTGGGCCCGACTTACACAAACATAAATTTGCAGGTGAACGAATGTATTTGTGCACAGCTTACTCTCCACATCCTTGTTGTGTGTGAGATCTCAGGGACAGTACCTGATACTTTCCCTTCAGACTTGTCATAAATAAATGAACTGGGGAGAAAATAGTGATATTATTTGGGCAATTGTTGAATTCCTGCAACTGATGAAAAATACATAGCCATAGAATTCTGACAAATATCTTCAGCTCACAGCTGGCGAGGTCACAAAGTCTGAACTGAGCTGCAAAATGACCTCTCAATGAGTTAATATGGCCTGAATTCTTAAAGGAAAACAGACTGCCTTTGGAGTCAAAATGTCAGGACAGGGAAGCAAGCTCTTAAAGTTGAAGTGGTTTAAGACCATTGTGCCTATTAGAAAAATACTGCTTAGAAGGTGGTAGTTACTGCACGTCTGAGCAAAGTGCAGGAGTTGGTGGTGACTTAAAAGCTGCTAGGTTGTGTTGCACTGAGCAAACAGGAGCACATTTCAGCTCATGGGTGGTAACTCAGACAGCAATAACTTCTCAAGCTGTTCCTATTTGGTCTGCAGGAGCATGCCTACGCTTTCAGCAACCGGGATGCTAAAAATTTGGTCATATGTGTGCGTTGTTGGGTGCTGATCACATTTTCCGTCCCAACACAGCCACAGATTTAAGTATGGAGAACACATAGGAGGATATACTATTTAAAATAGGGTGTTGTGTAGAAACAAGGCAACACAGCCTGAATTCTCTGAATTGCTACTGTATCCAAGTCTCTGTGATCTTAAACAGATCATGTCCTCTACATCTATTAATTACACTGCAAATTCGCCTGATTGTGTGACTGTCTAACATATTCAGTGTCGTGGCTCTCAATTCTGTTAATTACAGTTCTGCCAGATGGGTGACAGAAAAGGGAATAAACTCCAAATTTCTGTGAAAAGTTAAAAGAAAAGAAATGCCATTCTGTTTTTCACGTAACAACTGTTAAACCAGATCCTGGTCCATGTAAACTGACCAGCTCTATTGCTGGTGTTTGACAGATTCCTACCAGCTGAAGATATGACCTAGTGTTAAACGAACAGATGATTCATGCATTTTTTATATTAAACATAAAAATTATGTTCTCTAACATAGTTTAATAGGTACTTATTGAGTGCCAAGTTTCCACTGGTGCCTTATAAGTATACTGACTAATAATAATTAACAGATCTTCTTGGAAAGCAGTAATTTTCATATATTCATCTGCAAGATTTTTAACTGTTAATGCAAGTTGAATTAACTACCGCTGTACGTGGTTCTATAATCCTTAGCTTTTGCCTTTTTTTACCCTCAGCATGGCAGAGAAATGATCTTAAGAGACTCCAGTTTCCATCACAGGGGTAGCAAGGACCCTCGGGGAATTTCCCAGGGCTGACTGCAGCAAGGACGTTTTCAGGTAAAGCAGCCCATGGTTGTTGCTAAGCAAGTTGAAAAATGTGTTGACATTTTCATCCACAGCATTTTTTGCTGGGATTTTTTGTTTGCTTCTTTTGTGTCCTGCGATCATGGAAATCAATGTGATTTCCCTTCAAAGGTAGCGCACCATTGTAAGGACCCAGAAGCATGGAGGGGAATTTTTGCAGTGTTGAGATCCTCGGGCTGGTACTCATTGAGTCTGAGCAGCCTGGCAAAGGGATGCCATATAAAACAGGGAAGGAAAACTTCAGACTGCTATTTGCACTGCACTGAACATGGGGAAAAAGCTCTCTGAACCACAGCAAGATCCTCATATAAACAGGTTAGGGAGCTGGGTACCACCCTCTCAAGTCCTACACAAGTCCTACAGCATCTGCGACCACTGTGCCCCTCCCTGAACTCCCCTTTCTAATCCGGAGTTGGTCCTAACAATGCAAGTACTAAAGGAAAGTTTGTGTTCATTTATATGAGAAAAGGCAGTAAGAACACTGCCCAGGGTCTGAATAATACTGACTCACACTGAGAGAACCCAGCCAAGCTCTGCTGATACTGATGTTTTACTTTCCCCAAACTAATTAACTAATTCACTACTTCAGAAGGAAAAAAAAAAAAANTGCTAAGTGGGAAGTCCTGACAGGCCAGGCTTTCCCTGAAACAATGCAAATGACTGCCATCCAGATATTGGTGCCTTTATCCTTTGTGGGCTGCTGCAAATGCAGCAGGGCTGTGCATATTTAGTGTCTGCGAGGTGCCTGGGATAATGATCTTTCTCTGATGCAGTATTATTGCTGTTTCTGGCAGACTCTAGAAGTGCAGGCTAATTGCACAATGTCAGATGGTAGGTGTTTTATTGGTTAAAACTATAAGAGGCACATCAGCAGAGCTTTTTACAATATAATAGGCACTGATTAGCCAGTCATGTAATATGGCAGGAAAAGTTTCCCCACTCACTATTTGCTTTAAGTTCAGGAGGTCTGAATCTAAACTAGGAATAAAATGGAGGCTTGAATCTCTTATTATTACATGAGGGAAGGATTAAGAAATTGCACTTGCTGAAGAATCTGGTCCCTTCACCTTACTGATCTCTGTGCCACATTTTGCCCACTCTAACACCTGTTCCTTGGAAAAATGCATTTTGTCGTTTAACTTTTCCCAGGCTGATCATTCCAAGGAATTTTTCAAACCCCATCAGAATCACCAGTAACTTAATCAATCAAATAATATTAGGGTATGATCCTGCAAGATTAAACAAATTCACTTGTGTAGAACGTGGCAAGATGTGGCCCCTGGTTTTTAAAAGCCCTATAGCAAAACTGTACCAATTCAGATTGCAGGGGTGGCATTTAAATGAAAAGAAAAATTCTTAGACCCCAACTTATGCACTTGAATTAAATCTAGAGATTCGTTTCTCCAGAAATCAAGAGACTGATACTCCAAAAATCCCAAGAAAGCGTTTCTCTATTAACGCTGAACACATGAGGGAGGTGCTTAGATACTAGATGGCAGTATAAAACCTTAATAAAATTCACTTTAATAATGACATCCCAAATAATCACGCAGTACATTATTGGTATACTCACTGGGTTAGCAGAGAAATGAATTTCATTTCACTGCTCTGCTGTATATTGCAGTACTGCAATTTCTTTTAGAATGGAGATACAAAATTTTTGGTAAATATTCAGACATTAATGAAACCTTCAGGTAGACTCCACCTTCTCCCTAAATTTAAGAAAAATATATAGATAAATAAAACCGGATTTTTATTTTATATGAAAACTTTGTTACTGGTAAAATAAAACTCCTTAAATATAAAACATTTGAACCATTACCTTCTCAGAAGCACTCTCTTCTGCAAACTTCAAGAAGTTATTTCTGTTTCCACCTATTTCTCCCTGCATTTGTGTCATGAATGAAAGCAGTAGAGAGAAGAATTTGCCCAGTAAATCTCATACTGAAAAAAGGTATGTTGATAATTAGTAGTCTTATATGCTGTTTCTCATTTGGACCAATCCATTTTTATTTTTCCAGTTTGAGAAATGCATGACAAATCTAACACTGGTATGTAGAAACTTAAAACTGAGAAATGCATTGAATTCAACAGAAGTTGGTTAAGTTAGATAATAGAACAGAGTATCCCATGAAAAAAATTAATAATCTGCTTTTTATTTTTCATTCTGGAGGCTGTTGGCATTCTCCATTTGCTCTCATAAGTCTTTTCTAATGGAAATATGCATAGTTCATAGCCTAATTCTGAAAGCATTGTTACGTCTATGTAATCCAACCTCTTACATAACACAGGTCAGGGCATTTCATTAAGTGCTTCTTGCACCTTGGAAGATACTTTTATAGCAGCTATCATAGCCATGGTAAACTGCCAACACCTTTCTATCAATTTATGCTCTGTTACAGTGAACTCTCATTGCCCCAGCCCAAAGTGCTACACACTGCCATTTACTTTCAACAGTTTGTGGTTGCACTTTCACTCTCCCAGACTGCTGGTTCTTTAGATTTATCAACTAAATCCATGTAAAAGGGCAGAAATAGAACCTGCATGATGCTAAGTTCAGATGGATGCGGAGTAAGCAGTAGTAAGACAGGGTATATTAAGTAAGATATATAAGAAGCAAGTAGCAGTTGAAGGGCTCTTGAGCATTTTCCTAGGAAAGGTCCTCTAACCTTTGTGCATTGCACATTGTGCATTTCAATTGGATGTCAAAGCCATCTGGATCTATTTCCCAGCTGAACATAAAACAGCCTATTTGAAAATAACGTGAAAATAAGTACCACTTATTATTATCATTGTGGGGATCTTTTCTGCCCCCAATGAAAGAAAACTCTTCAAATCATCTATATTCCACTAGTAACAATAATTGCAGTTCTGATTCTCTCCTTTTTTTTCTTTTTTTTTCCATAAAAATTTTCATGAGCGTGAGCAAACTCATATCTGTTATAAAGGTTTGTTGATATGGCAAGGTCACCCAGTCTGTTGCAGACACAGCTGCTGTTGCTCCATGGCACACAGGCAAATGAGAAAGGTCTCACCTGAAAGCTGCTTAGCTTTGTTGGTCCATGAGGTCTGTAGCAACAATGGAGCACATCAAATCAGCATGGCAGCACCTTCAAACTGAGACTTGCAAATGTGTGGTCAACCACAGCACATGTGGAGAAAACACAAGTCTGTCTGCAAACACCCATACAAACACCTGTATGACCCTGCATGCAATAGCAAACCAGGCTCATAGAGAACTGCTTCTTCTGTAGATGGCCTATCAAAAGGACCACTGAGGTATGGTAGGGACTGAGGAGAGCAAGAGCTCCAAAATGGCTTTCTGCAGCTTTGTCTGTGATCTCTACTTACCATATTAGACACGATCATTTTGCTGTTCTTTTATACTTTTCCAAATCTACCAATTTTCAACTCTAAATCCAAGAAACAAATTTCACACAGAGGTGGACAATTTTTCCATTACACTGCCTACAGTTCATCATATACTGGGTCCCTTATCACAATATCCAGATGTTATTGCCTCACAAATAATAAATAACAAAATATATTTCATATCCAAAGTTGTTGTGCTTGATGACTCCAAATTCTGCCTCCCTTCCCAGATAAGTGGTCACTGTAATATCCAAGAATCTCAAAAGCATTCATCTAATATCTGCATGAGAAAGAAATGTATTCTGTTTTCCTACGAAGGTCTCAAAAAGTAGTAAGTGAATTTCCAAGTTCTTACATCTGAAAATATCTTCATTATCCTCAAATGCAACAGTTCTCAGTGACACCATTAGTGGGACTGTTGTACTAAAGGAAAGTAGATGATGTCAAAGTATTTAGGATAGTCCCTAGGAAATATTCTGCATCCTATTAAACATTAGTGGTCAGGTGCAAAACCCCTTAAAGCAAACTAAAATTGTCCATTCGTGTCAGTAAATTTGGACCCCAGCACAAGACTTGGAAATATTTAATGGATACCAACCCAAAACCAGTATCATCTTAATTTCCCCTCCCTCTATACCTAAATCCATAATCATACAACTGATCTGCACCAAGGAAATGCCCATATTTTCACCAGAGTGCATTAAGATTATTCTCTTATATTATACCCATTGTGAGAAAGTGAAAAGAAATAATTGCATTTACTTTTTTTCACTTACATGCCATTAAACTTGCCACGTCAATGCACTCTCTTTTATTTTGTTCAGGAAAAGGTAATTAACATAAAGCCCAAAAGTTAAATGCACAGCCAGGGCATATTTTTAATTGCTTTTAGTTACTTTTAGAAAAATAAAGGAACTAAACATTTTCCTGTAGTACCTTTTCTAATCAGATTTCAGATTCCCAACACAAATTACAGTTTATATGTATGCAATTTTGGCTTCCCTTCCTGAGGCATCTGGGCCTGACTCTGTTGTCTGTGTGAGGTTGAGGAGGACACCCCTCATACTGTAGCTGTTTTTCGGTCTTCAGTGAGGAACAAAAAAGTGCCAAACACTTCATTTTCCAACACTTCCTACTTACAGGTAGTTTTCAGTCATAATGGAAGAAATAAGAGATATTCTAAGCCTCTGAACAAAGGTTGCCTATTTTCAGGCAAGGAAACAAAATTTGTGCTCCAAACACAAGTGCTACAGTGAGAGTTCTGACTACCTGATTTTCTGTAAGTGCACATTTAATCTAATGCTGAAGACACAACAAAATCCCAGGGCTAGGAATGGAAGCAAGGCAACATCAAATGAGATAGGGCAGGATTTTAACAATAAAGTTAATTAACCATCAGAATGACTTCATACGAAAAGTGCTGGGTTTCCCTCCCTTTGAAGAATTTAAAATCAAATATCACTGTCTTTCTGAAAGATCATTTCTAGCTCAGCCAGAAGTCATTGATTAAGTTTAACACAGGAATTACTGTGTATAATTTTGTGTTATGCAGGAGGTCAGAGGAACCAATAGGTTTTTTGGGATGTAAAATGTAATTTCAGTATGGTGGTGCCAACAGCTTGATGCAATACATTAAACCCAGATGTCTCAGAGCAATGGATGTGGTACAGGAGTGAAATCTAATCTCAGAAAAAAAAAAATAAATTATTTAATATTGCTCTGGCTTTTAAAGACAAGATGCCTAAGCTGTAGGATCTAGTGATTGGCTCTGCTCCCATCTACTTCTGCCAGTGAGGAAAATTTGAGATTTGATCCTGATCACTCTCTCACCCACAGCTGACCAGGACAATGCCCCTTCTGTACATTCAGCATGGTTTCTGCAACGGTCCTCTGTTGAATTGTGTTTTCCAGTGCAATTAGGTACTACAAAGAGAGCCTCATACAGCATTCAGTCACAAGCTGCTAATAGCTGCTGATTCTTCCTTCCGCAGAAACATACATTAAAGAGGAGAAGATATTATCAGGCTCGTGCTGAGATTTAGAAGTCCTCTGTGTGGGTGCAGGAAGAGAGAAACGGGAGGAAGAATAAGAGGGGTGATAAAGAACTAACACGATTTCTTCAAAATTAGGGCTATTGAAAGGAAAAAAATTCTTGGATCCATGTTGGGAGGCAAACTGTTCATCTGAACCTTTGTCACTTTTTTTTTGCCACTGAAAAAAAAAATTATAAAAAGGAGATATAAAGTTATTTGTTTGAATTTAGACCTTTTTTCTAGCTTTTGGGAAATCTGTATTTGTTGCAGATTGCCTGCTTTATGCTTTTTTAATAAAGAACACTTTTTTCAAAAGGCTCGACTCCCCCTGATGTCCATGGGATATTTAGCATTTGACTATAATGCAAGTAAAATTGGACCGATGCTGAGAAGAATGTCTCTCCCATATGCCATAATGACCCCCCCCCCTTGGGTTTATGTGCTTTTTAAAGCATGTTAAGTGCTTATGATGGGGCAGGCACTTTTAATATATAAATCTCTAGAAAATGACAGAACATTTCAGAAGCCTTCTGAGTGGGTAGGATTCCTGACCCAACTGTTATTTTATATTTAATCCCCTTCCCTTTCTCCCCACAACTAGGCAATCCTGATTAGGCTTTACTTTTTAATAAAATAACAAATGCAAATAACAAATGCACGTACAGTACTGCGCCTATAAAATTTACATTAGAGCTTTTCTGAGAAAAGCTTTAATGCTGTGTTTGAAGTAATTTTATTTCTACAGAGTGCTGCTTGTTAAAAGTTGTAAATCCATTCCTGTGTTGCCGAGGATGTGTCTAGCTCTCAGCTAAGTGGAAATATATAATCCTCCTCATTCATTTGCCTTGCTTCTGCTCGTGGTGCTTTCTCTGAGCTCAGTCCTGGAAGGTGCTGGGTACTCCCCAGATACTTGTCAAGAAGACTGAACCACAACTAGACCTTCCTCCTTATCAAGGCAGCATTTCACTTTCCTGAACAAAATCCAACCCTTGTCTCCTCCTGCTCGCTTTGTACATTTCTGCAAAAAAGAAATAGAGAAACATTGCACACTTGTGTTTCCAGATCTCCGACTTCCCTCCACTCACAGAGCAGCAGAGCTGAAGCCGTGGGAGAAGTTGTTGTGTGCATGGCACATTTCCCCCCAGATGAGGAGAAGACCACAAGGCAGACTGGGACTTTGAGGATCTCAGTCTTTTTCACAGGTTCTTCTCTCCCAGCCACTGGGCCAGTGGGTGTGCCTAAAAAGAGATGAAAGTATTTCCAAGTATTTCAAAGACATTTTAACAGCTAGATATTGCTGTGGGGTTTTGGAGCCTATCTACTTCAAAACCCAAAAACTGTGCCTGAAAATTAGTAGCACCTGGAACTACCTTATTTGTGGAATTCTACTGCAAAAATAGAGGAATAGCTAAAACAGAGCAAAATAACAAGGGGAAGGTGACTCATCCTTTATTTCTCAAACCACCAGAGATGCTGAAGCCCTCCTTCAGTCACATATTTCAGCCTCATAGAGGTTTTGCCTGTCCTGAAGATTGCCAGGAAAGAAAACACACTGCACCATTATCCACTGTTGGAGGCACAACCGTTAAAGGAATTTTCTCTCTGCTTCTGAAAGGATCAGCTTTTCTCCCAGTTGTATTTTGTCTGAAGTATAGATAGAGTAAGGTGGCTTTTACCCTGAGACATTTAGGTTAATGTGACAGATGCCAGAAGTCTGATTAGGTTCTTGTGCGAATTCCAAAAAAACCCCCAAAACTCCTTTAAAAGATGCCCTTCTTGCTCAATGGCACCAAGCAACTTTGTTTTCCTCCTGCAGGTCTTTTTTTAAATGTAAATTAATTCAAGGTTATCACTTCCCTTCAGCATCCCCCACTTCACTGGAATTACTCTTAATTTACTTTGATGAAACGTACAATATTAGTCTTAATTAGAAGCCTTGGGGACAGACCTGTGTAGGCTCATGACACAGACACCTTGCATGTTTGTTGGAGGCTCTCTTCTTTGTAATTTGGGATGCAGGAATTTGTCTTTCAGCAAATGATAGCCCTGATATTTTCCAGCTTTATTGATCAGTCAAGTAGTCAATGACTTCACAGAGATTTCCTGATAGACTCTGACTTACACTTAACTAGCTCCTTAAATCAGCAATTGTTGTCAGAGGGAGGAAAAGCAATCTCAGTTAATTGGTTCATATGACCAACCTATCTCACACATGCATTGCGTTTCAAGAAGTAAAAATTAACAATTAACTAAAAGTTCAACAGAACTGGCCACTGAGTGACATAAAGAATGAAGACTGTCCCCCGAATCTTTTTTTCTCTCTCTTTGGGTATATTGCATGGAAAGAGGGAGGACAGGTCTGCTTAACAAGCTGTCTTTGCCGTTGTTCAGCAGAGGCATGTGACTTCCTACTTGGCAACAGCTACAAAGCTGCTGGTTTCTTTCCAAAAACCCAAGTAGAAAACTGCTTTGCATTCAGTTTGATGGAGTGAAACATCACAGTTTTCCATGATATTTGAAGAACACAAAACCTTACATGGGGAGGGGGTTTGCTTTATATATATATATATGTATATTTATGTACATATACATAGTAATGTACATATATGTATACTTATGTATCAATTTCAACAATATGTATGTAATCAATGATACAATCAATTATATGTAACAATGATGTATCAATAAGTATCAAAAGATGTGGAAAGAGGCAAAGTTTGTATGTGAGTGGCACAAATGTTAATTGTGCAATGGAATGACCCTCTATTTTTGCAGAGAATTAAGAGCCTGCAGCTGTTCATCCCACCACTGCTCCTCAGCAAGCTAAAATAACACAACAGCTCTCCCCAGCTCCAGTAACCCGAAGAATGTTTAATTTCATCCTTCTGTACCTCTCCCTCTATAGCCAACACTCATGCAGCCATGGATATCAAACTCCAGATGTTTGAGATCTTGGCAGCCGTGCCCTGCTCCTGAACCTTGCCATCAGCTGTAGCAAATGGCTGTTACTGAGAGCAGTTGTTGACCTAAACATCTTCTGACAGCAGCTTCACCCTGCCCCGATGATTGGCATTTCCCAGAGAGCTGATGTGTCTGATGGACTGTATCAGTTTCGGTACTCCATCTTTCAGATTCAGTCGCTGGTAAAATGAGTTCAGTCCTCACTGTGCATAATTTGGTAAATGCTGCATCAGCTTTAGCATGCTCTGCATTTAATTTATTAGGAGAAGAGATACATTTTGTACGCACAGACTGATTGCTATTTTACTAGGTGATGTGTTTCAATCAGCAGGTGATATATGTCATTTACCACATTACACTGTTTCAGATGTTGATATGTACTTCGAAGGGAGATGTACTCAGTTTAGCAATATTTTCTAAAGCATTTTGACATGCTTTTCATTCGGTAACATATCCAGTTTTTCCTTCTATTATGTAGCTTGTCAGGTGGGGTTTTTTTTTGTTTGGCTGTTGTGGAATTTTTTCACTTAAATGTGATTCATGGATGTTTCTCCCCATTTAGACTGTACTTAAACCTTTTATCCCAACCTCACTCTGTTTAACTTATTTATATATCAGAAATGCTTATGCATGTAAGCTTATTACCAGGAGTAAACCTCTACCTACAAAGCAAAAATTAGTAAATTCCTAAAGACATGGTCTAAGCATTACGAAATGTTTATGAGAGTGGCACTCTGATTCCAAGTGGGATCTTAGGGTATTGCTTAAATACCACTGAATTCATGACTTGCTTCACATGTTCACTAATTTTCTTGTTGTGATTTATGACTTTCTAATTTTCCTTATGTGAATGTAAGTAGAAAAACATTTGTACTAAGTTCTATGGACTCAAGTAACTCCATACATGCTCATAAAGAGCTCACAGTCCTGAGATGAACATTTAGGAAATGTCTTCATTTCCATTTGTGCTACAGAGAGATTTTCAAAATTTCCAAGCTGACAACAGTTCTACCACTCACAAACAAGTGCTGTTGGACAAAAAGCATATTTTTTCTCCTTGTAAAAAATGGGCTGTGTTCCTCAAACGTATCAGTATGCAGCTGGTAGTAGGCAATAGATAAATGTTTTCTCTGAAGAAAGATGAAACATCAGATTAAGCTGCAGCTTCACATGACATTACAGCTGGAGGTTCAGATGAAATTCAGGCAACTTCAGTTCTGCCCTTTGTCATTCTGGAGTGGATGCTCCAAGATAGAAACATTTTACTTGAATCATGAGGTTTGTCAACCTAACTATGCTCCAGCAGTCTAACTTTACAAAACACTTCACAGACAATATTTAGTCCTTAAAAGAACTTCCTTAAAAACTAAGGATGTCAGTATCCCACACAACTGTTTAAGACTGTGTGACATTCTCAAGTGAAGCAGAGATTTTAGTCCAGAAGTAAGAACAAAGATTTGTCTCACCTTTGTGTGCTTCAGTTCTGCACTCCAGTCCTTCAAATAACTGCTGCAATTCAGAATATTCTCTAATGTTTTTTGCTGTGAATGATTTTGCTGGTGCATTCAGGGCACTTAAACTACGTTTCTCCTCTGAACTGCTCTCTGGAGAAGCCTTTCTCACCCTGGTAAGTACAAAGACAGCCAACATATACAAATCTCCTAACTTAGGTGCCTACACTGTAAATACCCGCTGAGGGACTCTTGCTACAGAATGTAGCATTAAGACGTGTAGCGATACCTAGAAGAATTACTAAAGTGTTGTCACAGGCAGGCAGATACGTATCATTTTTCTGTCACTGAGCACCTTTAGAGCATTAAAAAATGTTCTAAGTGCTCAAACTATGTGCAAAGTAAACCCATTTTAAACCACACCAGGCAAAGTATAAACACTAAAATGTTTGCCTTATTTTTTCCTTTTCTTATTTTCCCCAGAAAATAATCATTTGCAAGGCTGTAAAATGTTGGAACAATAAGAGCAATTTTACAAAATGTTTTAACAGTTTGAAATACATTCTGCTTGGAGGATGAGGACTATGTGTGTGTGTGTGTGTATAAGGGGATTTTTTGGGGTTTTTTGTGCTTTTTTTTTCTTTTTCGCACTGCTTTTCTGACTCATAAAATGCTTTAGTTCATTGAATTTATTAAAAGAAAATTGTGTGCAAGCATTTCTGATCTGGTGATTAGCTAAACGTATCTCTTGAGAACTGTGGGAGAGAAGAAATTCTTATGCTTTCTTCTTGCAAAGCCATCTCTGGAGGTAGATTCAGAATATTGATATCAAGGGACCCACCTAAAGCTCATTGAAATCAATAGGAAGACTGACCGTGGTGATAATGATATGTGCAACTATCCACAATTTTGTCAAATTCTTAAACAACACCTTTCTACCGCAATGGGATTTCAGTAAATGCTTAAACACTTTGCTGCACCGAGATTACATCCTGCGTCTGGGGCTTATATACTTGCATTTATCAAACCCAGGGTGTATATACATTTGCAGGTGTGTGTACATGTGCCCAAATGAGCAATACATGCAGAGTTGTTACGCCTTTATTACCCAGAGCAGGTATCCAAAAAATCTATCAGTCAGATAAGATAATACAGAACTGCAAAAACTCACCGATTTCTCCAGCTGCATCCTCCCATCTTTCTCAGGGAGGTAGCTATGTTGTTACCTTTGCCAGGCTGTCACTGGCTATTTCTCTAGTGTGGAGAGATCCTGACACCAGTCATCAATATAGCACATCTAAGTTATATTGTGCTGAACATTCACATAGGATTTTTCAAGCTATGCATGTGTTCTGCATAAGGCCCTTTAGATAAGAGTAGGGTTTGTAGTTGATTTACATCATAAAGTGAACTGAATTACAATAATCAAATTATTTTTATGCTAACCTGCTAATTTTAAAGCTTGCTTATGTTTAGTTCAGACTCTGAAGTTTTATGGAGATATGAACTGATCTGCTCTCCTGTAATTCAAGTGGGATAATTCCAATGGATTGCGTTATCCCAAAATCCTCAATCCACAAGAATTAATTTGAGCTCAAAAGTTTTTGCCATGCCATAGCAGCACTTAAGGCATGAAAGTAAGGATTTTAAAAATAAGGGAAATAAGGGAGAATTCCTGTTAATAGGCTTTGGCAATGCAAGAGTTCTGGTAAACATCAAATGACAAAAGGCTGCCAGCACCTATGGGTCTGAGAGGCCAACACATGTCACTCTCAAACAACACTGGAGCAAAAAAGCTTGATAATTTGGGTCCAAAGGTTGCTTTGGAAGATCTTTTTCATGTGAGTTTGTTTCGTTGTTTTGGAACTGGAAAGCCCTCCACAGTGATAATAGAGATAAAAATGTTATGCTACCCTGGAGAGTGCTTTGAGGTAGCATTACTTCTGGATGTATTTCGTGCTGCAGTTCTGTAGTGTATTTGTAGTGGACTGGGGTTTTGTTTCTTTGTGAGTGCTCTGTGCTAAATTACTGCTGTACAGAAGTTGCCCATCTCGCTTCTCTCCACTACCTTCCTTCTTTCAAAAAATGCTACTTCAATACCTACCTGAAGATAACTTGCCGAAGAGTCCTGTGTCTACTTCTCATTCATTTTGCACTAAATACCTTTTGGTTTATGGTTCAAAACAAGTAAATCCTTACTTGCTGGAAAATAATTATTTCCAGTGGCCTGTGGCACCACATCAATTCTGAGTTATTTTTCTGAAATATTAGCTGTGCGAGGTACTACACTTAACTGAAACAGCATTTGCCTCAGAATTACGTGAAACTGTAAGATGAGAGCAGTTTATTTTAGAGATTTGTAGGAATGATAGACAGATCCAAATAGTTATGTACGCATGTTCAGATGGTACACTTCGGTGATCTGAGCTTAGAAATGTATGAGAAAAACTTGTGATTTCTAATCTTGGGTCTGACACCAGTTCCCTCTGTGGCCTAAGGCAAACCACTTAACTTCTCCATGCCTCAGTTCACCATTTGCCTCTAACTTTCAGTCTATAACAGCAGCTGTTTTCACTTTCTTTGGTAATTAAGCAAACCATCTCTTGCTTGAGGCCTGGCATTAAAAGCTACCCCCATGCTTAAAGAACAGAGATTTTTTCCATTGGTCACACTCATTTTTTTCCAGTTTCCAGTACTTCAAAATTTCTTTTGACATATCTTGCACATGATAAAGAGGTCAAGATATTTAGGTTCCTGTAGATGTAATAGCTGAGCAGCCTGCATGACACATGACATCTTACATCTACTGCCTCTCCAGTCCCAAGTGGAGTGATGAAATAAAGGCAAGGACTTGAGGTACATCATCATGACCTCGTTACCTATGATGGAGCCATGGGACACTGTGGTTGTATCTGTATAACTCAATAAAACTGTCCAGGGACCATTTTCTGCTGCTAAGATTTAGTATATGCCTCACACTCATAATTTACATAAGTTTTGCCCTCCAAATAGGGTGGTTATAGTGTGTGTGACTCTCAAAATATATCAGTGACTCTCAAAATGTACAGGTAATAAATAAAAATTATTTCCACTTTACAAATGGGAAGGTATAACCAAAAGAGAAGAAATCACTTGTCTAACGTCATTCACCACACGTATAAGTGGGACAGGGCTTAGACCTGAGGCTCCCAAAACCTGTTGGATGTTTTATGCTGTGGGAAACAGAGCTTCCCAAAACCAAATGGTGGTTAGATTTTATTTAGACACTTATATTGTACATCATTTTTACAAGATTAACTGTGATTAAAATAGTTTTAGAATGAACTAGCAATTTCCAAGATGATTAGTGATTGGTCTCAGTTGGTCAGGAAGTTTTTCCTGAGACCTAAGTTTCCTCAAATGATCACACTGTTCCTCTGATTGGGAAGTATATTTCTTCTTTTTGACATATGAGAGCATTGTCTCATACCTTGTCAGTGCATTGTTCAATGACATTATCTAATAAATTTTTGAGTAGCGTTTATTTTGATGGCAGTACCAACTTACAACCTTGTCACCCACTAGTATATCCAACAAAATCCTTCTCCTCCCTGGTTGTTTGCAACTGAACACTGCATTTATGGAAGAATTTTTTGTTATTGGTCCCCAGATACATGCACTTGCCCTCAATGTTATTGAATTTCATCCCATTTCTATTACTGCTGTTTTCAGACTCATCTAGTTGCTCCTTGCTGATCATAGCATCAAAGGATCATAGAATGATAAGAGTTGGAAGAGACCTCAAAGATCATCAAGTTCCAACCCTCCTTGACAAAGAGGGGACACCTCTCACTAGACCAAGTTTCTTAAAGCCCCATCCAACCTGACCATGAACACCTCCGGCGATGGGTCATCCACAACCTCCCTGGACAACTTGGGCCAGCATCTCACCGCCCTCAGAATAAAGTATTTCTTCCTAATATCTAATCTAAATCTCCCCTCTTTCAGTTTAAAACTGTTACCCGTTGTCCTATTGCTCCACTCCCTTATAAAGAGTCCCTCTCTATCTCTCCTGTAGCCCCTTTAGGTACTGGAAGGGGCTGTAAGGTCTCCCCGGAGCCTTCTCTCCTCCAGGCTGAAAAATCCCAACTGTCTCAGCCTGTCTTCACAGATGTGCCCCAGCTTCTGATCATCTTTGTGGCCTCCTCTGGACTCATTCCAACAGGTCAATGTACTTCTGATGTTGGGGGCCCTAGAGCTGGACACAGGACTCCAGGTGGGGTCTCACCAGAGCAGAGTAGAGAGACAGAATCTCCTCCCTTGCCCTGCTGGCCATGCTGCTGGGGATGCAGCCCGGGATGTGGTTGACTTTCTGGGGTTCAAATGCACATTGCCAGGTCATGTTGAGCTTGTCGCCAACCAACACCCCCAAGACCTTCTCCTTATTTTCCTTAATATCCTTAATTTCCTTTTTCCTTAATTTTTCTTTTCATTTGAGATTTATTTCAAATCTTTTATACTGTTCAGGTAGGACTAACAAGTCTATAGTAAGTTGGATAATTTTCCTTTCTACTTTCTGAAAATAATCCCTACAGCTTCAACTACCTATGCCTTAGAGATTTAGTGCTACTGGTTCTGCAACTTCTTCGTGTTTTGTAATTCAGGCACATCAGGTCACCCTGACTCCTTTTAAACCCTCGGAGTTTTGTTTCTTAATAATTTCCATTTCCTTACCTTGGTGTGTATTAGTCATCCTGCCTTTGCTACTGTGTTCTGCATTGCTGTTCTTACCAGCCAATTCAGTACTACTAGATAAAGGAAGACCTTGGCACAGGATCAAACACTGACAAATAACTGTCCATGCCATTTAATTGTAGGGGTACAATTCACCATTTCTGCCCTATGCAAACTACTACAGACAGGCAATGCCCATGCCTAGCTCAGGCATAGATCTGAGTAAAAATCTGTATGTGACCATCCTGCTTTGGGAGGTGTAGGGAGTTTAATCATATCAATACTAGCATTTGCTCCACCCACATGCAAGGTTTTTTGTTCAATTTATTCATTAGCATAGCTGTATCCATTGAAACCAAGGCACAGTATTCATTTAAATCAACTCATTATCTTTCCTCCCTCTGCTGTTAATTCTTACTTTACAATGAAGAAAACAAAAATAAAGATGACCGAGGTACTCAGTAACTCACTAAGTTTGGTACAGTCCTCAAAACAGAGTGAAATAAAATAGGACTAGAAATGCAGAGAGTGGATTTTTATATGCCTTTATAGATTTCTTTGTCAGTCTCTGCCTTGTAAGTGCCTCCCTGCTTGTGTCTTCTTTTATTCTCCCCATGTTGTGATTTTATCTATTTTCTTTTCTCTTTTGGACAACAGGTTATTTAACTTCTCCCTACCCTTTCCTCTCCCTATTCTGTTGTCTCTGTTGTCTTTTTACAGCTTTGTTTGGCTGATTTGGGTTTGCATGAGTTCTCACTCTAATAACCTCTTCCTGTAAGGGTGACAGGGAAGGTGCCATGGAGGGTGGAAAACTCCTTCTTCTTTGTTGTCTCCTGTGTGATCTGACAGGCTGGGAGAGGAACACAAAAGTGGGAGGAATGGAAATGGGAGGCACCGGAGCTGCCAGAATCCCCCCCTTTCAACATTTCTGCCAGGTTTTCTAGAAATGACAGGTTCTTCCACCCTTTTGTTTGAGCCTTTCAAGGGGAGAGGGTGGGACTCAGTGCCGGTAGCATGAAAGGGTGGCTGGAGAAACGCAACAGTCATAGGCTTGATGTGACAATTTGGGTTTGCAAAGCTTCACCTTGGGTGAGTTTCTTTTTGCACCATCCAAACTATCTGTGGTTTGGCTGTAGGTACCGTTTAATTCAGAATGGCGTGTTCTGGGGGAGCAGGGCAAGAGGAGGGATCATATGACTGTTCTGGTTTATGGTCCATTTAATCTCAGTAAGGAGATAAATACTCCAAGAAAGGCAAAAAGGAATGAAAATAAGACTAATGTTCGATCTTCTGTGGCTAAGAAGATTCTGAGCTATTACAACATCAAATAACACAGCCAAACCCTGTCACTGTTTTCTCTATATTTTCTGCCAAGTACAGAGCAACTAGAGACCAATGGCACATTCAACTAATATATATCAGCTTTGTTTCACCTTCACACCGAAAAAATACCCAAAACCAAAAAACAAAACAAACCCCAGAGCATATCTTTGCTCATTTACTGTCTTTAGAGCTCCTCTCCCTCCATCCACTTTCATATCTCACCCCCTTTAATAGTCCCGTGTCTTACCCTGGTATTAAAACTTTTCCAACCACCTCTATGGTGATGCTTTTAATATTTTTTTGCCATAATTTTTCATCCCATTTTTTTTCCCTGCCAAAAAGTATTCCAGCTCAGGAGAGCTTCCTGCTGACCAAACTGGCCACCATGCGTTGTTATCCAGGAGGTTGAGATTATACACTTCTACCCATTAGAAGGTCTGTTTTCAAAATTGCATTACATCCCAGTATTCCTGGTATGGAACAACTTACATCCCATTTAAGATTTAAAAAGTAACCTATGTGGGGTTAAAGTTCCTTAAGATGAACAATTTAAGCTGGATTTGTAACACCAAAAGACCATCTCAAATCTCTTGCCACAGCTCAGCTCTGAGGGACAATGTCATTTCACTACATTCCTCTCTTCTTTTGTTTTTGTTTTATAGCAGGTAATTATTCAGTATTCCCATTTATTACAGCACAGACCAAGCAGTCATCAGTAAGTCTGTCAGGGCTGGTTCTGGTTGGGCTCCTGAGAACCACTTCTGCCTCTCTCTCCATCGTTGCTCCTCTCTGACATTTAGTGGCTCTTCACAATCACATTTCTAATTTATTTCCAGGGGATCTCTCTGTAGGTTGCTCCTTCAAAACTTGGACTTGGTTCATTTCCTGGCACTGTCCTTCAGGGTCTGTAGAGGGAGTGCTGATGACTCAAGTAGTTCTTGGGTGCAAAGAGAAATTGCCTTCCCAAAACCTGAGAGTATCACTCCACATGCCAGCTGCACCCCATAGGCATCAAAGCTGGCAGTAATATGGGTTCAGTGCACCCTTTTATCAGTGGTTTTGCATGCATCTAAAAGACATTTTTGGAAAACAACCTTTCATTGCAATGTTTAAAGGCTGAGTTAATAAGAACAAATTATGGATCTTTGAGATCACATAGACTTCATTAGAAGCACCCTAAATATAACTTTTGCCAGAAATCTTAATAAGTATATTTAGGTGGCTCATTCAGCTTGTGAATCCATAATTCCCTAATGTTTGAAGTCCTTTCTGTGAAACTGCAGACCATCCCGATCCTAGACATTTCTGTAACACATTGTTAGATCCAGCTCTAATTCGGCCTGTGACTTAATTTAATGTTAGACACCTCAAAAATAGAAACTCATGTTAGTGGGAACAGTAATTATGTCTTTAAGCACAGTTTGCCATCCCGTAATGTCTTGCAACATCAAGATGCCCTTCCCCTGCATTGGGTAGTGAATTCCATGCCCTAAGGCAGCAAAGCCCATCAGTGTGCAAACTGATCCAGAAGCTGTTCCCATTGACTCATGATGGATGTTATCTTCAGACCATGAGGCTGATGTTCTCTATGGACAAGCCTGAGAGGAGCCAGGGCAGGGAGTCCTTTCTACAAATGGAGTACTGGGGTTTCCTTACATGCCCTGGTGCCTCCAGACTCTTCGTGTTTGTGGGGGTGAGCATTTAATCACATAACCCAGCAATCCATGTCTCAACATACCAATTTGTCTTTTACACTTCTCCATAATCATTAATCTTGTCAGGTTGTCATAATTCAGAGGCTGTGATCTAGTTCCTCTAAGTACTACATCATGAGCTACAGAAAATTCTCATTTAAATGAATAAGATGCAGTGGATATATTTTGTAATTCCCCTGCCATCTTACACTGATAGCCTTAAAGATTTTCTTCAGTGTCTCATCCTCTGCTGCAGTCCCTGCAAATACATTCCACATTATTTCTGAGACTGGATAATTGTTTCTTATATTTACATTATTATATTTTCTAGGTTTCTTCAATCTGTACACTCTCTGAATCAAACCTAAGCTAAACATGTTTTTAAACCCAGTATTGCCTTTTTATTTCTGTAACTATAACAGACTTGATCAGTTCCAGTTAAAGATAAACTTCAGATCATGTAATCCTTTACTCAGAATTAGTTTCGTGCTATGCATTCTCAATTATACTTGTCTTTCCTTTAGTATTTATATTTCCCATTCATTTTTTCTCTAAGGGATCTATGTTTAGTTTATCATTTATGAGCATGTCGTTATTTTTTAATGAAAAAAATCATCCTTTGCTTCAGCATCTTTCAGACAATGCCCATGCAGAACTGCTCCATGTTGCTGTCTACTCTGTCCCTGGAAGAAGGCCTGGTGTGCACAAGAACGTGACTATTTTTCTGTCTAAGTTGGACCATTGAAAGGTACTACCTGCAAAACTTGTCACTCTCTGCTCTCCTGATCAGTGGGTCATGAGATGTTGTGTTTTGTTCTTGCTACTCCAGGCTGAAAACTCTTGCAAAACGGCTGTATTTATTTCCAAATGCTGGTTGTTGTCTGGATCCGTGCATGTTCCCACTTCTCAAGCACCTTTTTTTCCTTTGACATTTTCTTGTGGTTTATTCTACTGCATCTCTTCCAAATTTCTCACTCTGCTGTGACCTCCTGCTTCCCAGTTTCCTCTCCTGCTGGTCAGTCTGTCTAGAGTAGCTGCAACTTGTTTTCCTTTTAACATTTTCGTTCTGCCTTGAGTATTTCTGCAGCTTGGCACATCCTGATAACATTTTCCCTAAGTCTAAATCCACATCTTCCAGGAGCTCTGGAACTTGGATGCTGCTCATTATCTGATCTCCATTAATGCAGCCTGACAAAGTACTGAAGTTACACATCTGACTCATTATTTTAAAATCAGTGAACAAAAACTTCAAAAGTGACTCATTAGTTTAAAATCAGTCAACAAAAACTTCAAAAGGACTCTTCCTTTTTTTTTTTTTTTTTTTTTTTTTCCAGTTACCAGTGAAATCTCACTTTTTCTAAAGTTTCACTTCTTTTGGGAAGGCAATATTCCCCAAATTTATGAATCTTACCCATTTGTTCTGCCTTAATTATATCCAGCTAAAGCCAATGATGGTACTGTAAGCTCTAGGTCAATGCTGTGGATTTAGTTCAGCATGAACTAAATATCTCTGACAGCAAAGTCTTAGCAACTGACACTGTTAAAAAAGGACCTTTATGAGCTCTTTCTAAGCTCACTTGAAAGTAATCAAACTATGGTATTTTGGAATAGCAGACCCCTCTCTATTCTATCTTTCCAAAGTTGGGAGAAAAAACTGCAATATTTGCCCATCTTCTGATTGGAAGAGCTCTGGCTTTTTAAGGTGACTTCTATGAAACCAGTTGTCCCAGTTTCAGCTGGGATAGAGTTAATTTCCTTTCTAGTAGCTGCTGTGGTTTGGATTTAGTACGAGAATAGTGCTGATAACACACACTGTTTTACCTGTTGCTAAGTGTTAGTCGGGGACTTTTTCAGATCCTTCATGGAAGCTGAGAGGGAGAAGACAGGACAAACTGGCCCAGAGGTATATGCCATACCATAGGCATCATTCTCAGTATATAAATTGAGGTGGCCGGGGATGAACCACAATCACTGCTCAGGATGAGCTGGGCAACTAATTCACCGGGCGGTGAGAGTGACTTGTGTTGTATCACATTGTTTTGTATACTCTTTTACCATTACTAATATTAATAGTAGTATTTTCCTCTTCAATTACTTTTCTATTAAACTGTCTTTATCTCAGCCCACAAGGGTCTCTTTCTTGGTGTATTTTCCCATTCCTTTTTTCCCTTTTCTCCCTACCTTACTGGTGGGGTGTGGAGGGGAGTGAGGAGTAAGCGAGCAGCTGCATGGTCCTAGTTGCTGGAGGGGTTTAAACTACAACAGCAGTGCAGCTGATAACCAGGCAATGCTTAAAATAAGTAATGAAAAGAAATAAAATATAAATCAAAACAAATCAAAGCTTCATGTCCTAAATTGTAAGTTAGAAACAGTTATTACGAAAAAAAAAAAAAAAAAGAAAAAAGACATAAAAAACCCCCAGAGACTGCAGCTCTTGTATAGTCTTTTGATTCTGACTGTTGTGCTGTTAAAAAAAATATCTTGTAAAATTATCTTGTATGACTCATGGTAAAGCTGTGAGAGGTGATGGTATGTGCTTTAAGGCCAGAACTGGGACCTGTAGTTTGCTTAAACGTGAAGCCAATTAAACAACGGAAATACCGATTAGTTAAATTAAACTGTGATAAATCATTTCTACACTTGAATATTTATTATACATAAAGATTCCCAGTGTACAAGATCTCATACTTTGAAGATAATGCTGTGAGAAGTAATCAAACTGAACTGCCTGCTTCAGCCATGTTGTAGTATGAACTATACTGAGCATTAGTTAGGGCTCTGGAAAATTGTGGCATCATTTTGGGGTTGCTGACTTTCTTGTATCAAAATTGATATTTCTTGTGTCCAGCTTAGATCTGGACTGTCCTCCAGCATCTAAAAAAAGCTGCAAATAGTCGCTTTCCATGCTATTTCCATCCTTTCACTTTATAATTCCAAAGAAGATGCAGTGGTGAAATGAAAATACAAAGAAATAGCATAGGTAAGGAATTTTTTAAAATTTTTAGGTTTGTTTAGTAATTTTCATGCTTTTTCTTTTTACAATACTATCTAAGCAGAAGAGTAACTTGAAATACAAAGCATCATTGTGATTACATTGAGGTGTATATAAGGCATTAGACACCATTTTAAATACAGAGCACGATGCTAAAAATATCCAGCATTCTTTTATTGATTGAAAAATCTGTGCTTGTAATTAAAGTTGAAGGCGGGTTTTTAAAACAATAACACTTTTCTTAAAAAAAAAAAGAAATATGGGCTAAACTGTTTCATTAACATTGAGACACCTTTCTGGAAAAAAACCACCCACAACCACATTAAAATTAAAGTTGTGTGTGATTACTTCAAACATGTCCTTATTAGTAGCTACCTAGATGATTGTGGTCCTTCATGCATTCATGTTTAGTTCCCAATTATTCACAGTTTGTTAATTGGTGTGATATGGGATGAATATTGATGGTACATTCTGAAGATGATTTCCATACCAAAAGAGCAGGTATATTTACTGTCCACATACACAGCAAAAAACAAAGTTCCCAACAGATCTGACTTTGAAATTTGGCAAGCACCGTCTCGTTGTGCTCTATGTCGGCTCATTATGTGGACAGCTTTGCAACATATATGATGGAAAATAAAATGCAATTCAATTAGAACAAACAACCAAACAAATAAACAAAAAAAATTAATAAGAACAAAGTAAAATGGCTAAATTCAGTTATTTAATTTTTATAAACTTATTTAGAAGCTCCGGACCCAGTAGATGATTATGGTAGGTGTAACAGCGGTGTGACTTCGTGTTTCTTGTAGAGGAGGGCCAACGTGTGGTATTGACTATCCAGATTTAGATCTGGACTGAAAGGTTAGTGTTTTCTGTGAGGAAAAAAGCCTTAGGACTTCAATTCTGTGCCAAGGTTTTCCCCAAGTTAAGTGTTAATGTCCCATTTTGAGCTCCTCTGTGCATCTGTGCTAAACCTGCCATGGCCATGAACCAAAATTATTCAGAGGGGAAGTGAAACATCCTTGAGAACCAGAGAAAAAACCAACCTTCTCCTTCACTCGTTTCAAAGCATTTTGGTTTGTTTTTCTAATTTTACCATAAGGTAGAGCATACTTGACCAGAGGGATGTGCTAGTGAATATCAAAGCAACTCAAGCTGGAGAAGTTGGAGGTGGTGAGAGTCTAGTCTATGAGAATATCATCTTTGAGGAACTTGGAGAGAACCTCAGATATCTCAAGGAAAACTCAAGAGATTATCTCTGAGGCAACACCTTAGTGAGAGATCCAAACTGACACTTAAAACAGGGATTCAACAGGAAAACATGCAAGAAGTAAATGCAAGAAGTGAACAGGAAGGAGGATTTCAACAAGAGACAATACATCTAAAGGAGAACAAGACAGAGGATGACACAAGCCTTATATCCTACCTGTAATAAAGGATTTTCTTCTAACCAGAGACAAAGCGGAGTTTCCAAAGGAATAACTACAAACCCTACTATGGAAACTAGCCAGCAAAATATGGGCTCACAATGGTTGTATCACATCTCTTCTTCACACAAGCATGTGAAGTTCTTAATGGATATTTTTTTAAATGGCTCAACTTATCAAGGAAATGTAAAGAAATGCAGCTACCCTGTGTATATTCAGAAAGCCCAATGAATGAAAAGAAAAAGCATTAACTTTCAATTGGCATTTGAAATGCTCTTCACCTTTGATGAGACAGCATAACATAAAAAAAAATTATTGAAATATTGACATATCTACTTCTCAGGCAATATAACTGTGCACATAAGACGCAGAATAGTTTTGGCCCAGATTATTTTCAATAAAAATTGCATTTTTAGTATAATCCAGGTAGTCTATAAATTCTGCTCAGTTTGTCTGAATTAATTAAAAAAAAAATAAAGTCATTATATAAAATAATAAATTATTTTTACTGGTTCAAAATGCTGTGGGTTTTTTTTTATAAAATGTGTTAGTTCAAAACCTTATTTTTTTCCTCAGTCTGAAACATAACACTTTTTAGGTTGGAGACAGTACGTTCTAAATCACGTCAGTTTCATTTTTCCCCGCTTTTATTTTGCTGGGTTATTTTCCCCCCGCTTTTTTTTTCCCCAGTCAGTGACTATGGCTGATAACCTGGTGAAAAAGACAGTTAAATTTCCAGTTCTTCATACTGTTATATGCAATGCAAGGTCATTTCTTTTAGGTAATTCTATATGACAGAGAGAGAGAGATATGTTCTGGTTATATCTTTACCAGAAAACTGAGCAGGGCAGCGTGCAAGACACAAGCACTCACATTTCAAACACCACCCTTCCAGTTAAATTCTCAGCACAGTCTCTGGCATGATTTTGACCAGTACAAATCACATTCTCCCAAAAAAAGCCAAGTTTGGCACAGGGCTTAGCCTAGGCAGGAACAATATTTGATGAGTGGCTTGCACTTATCCATCTGGGTGTATATAGAGTAAGTTCAGCTAAATGCTGCAGAATGGTCCCTAGACCATTTAATTTTCTATTAAAGTCATAGCCTCCAAGGCTACATTTAAGATCAGATTTAACCTCCATATAGAAGCCAAGTATACAAGCTTGGCTCCAGGCACAGCTGAAGGCTGCCTTCCACAGCAGACAGGATCCCATCAGCAACTTAGAAGCATCTAATGAAGAAGAATATATTAAACCAGTAAGTGGTTAGTGGCGCAAGCACACAGAGGAAGCACCTGCTCTTGCTTACAGTCATTAAGTGGAAGGATCCCACCTCAAACAAGCTGCATTAAGAAGCCTTTGAAAACCCTTCCACATTGCAGGTAAGCCAGTCTTCATGATGTTTCCACATGAGGCAAGTTGATAACGCTAAGGGGGAAAGAAAAATAAAGAAGTGAAGGAGGTAACAAGCCTAGGACAAAAATATAGCTTAAAAGGAAGAGACAAATCTAAAGCTGTCATAGCAGCTTTAATAGTGTTAAAGGAGGGACTTATTCCACCAGAAAATTTGGAGTTAAATCTTGCACTCACTGTAGTCAGTAGTAAAATATCCCCTGACTGCAGTAGGGGTTAGGTTTCACCCTTGATCTCCTTCCATATTTCTCTTTTTCAATTGCCACTTCTCGCCATCCTTTTTTAACATCTGTTCAACTATCAGAACAGGGTGCTAACCCTCCTTATTTCTCCACTACATTTCCCTTGTCTCATCTACCAACAGGGGTGAAAAAAGAGAACAAAATACTTATTAATGAAAGACTGGGAGCTTAGTTGCAGAATCCACAGAGCTTCCTTTATAACAGCATGTTTACAGGTTTATGGCAGAGGTGGATTTCTTTTCAGTCTTGCAGATCTCTGAAAAGACAAGTAGGCTTGCCAAATGTACAGGCACACACACTTAGGCTTGCACCTCTCAAGGCTATCAAACATGTCACATTTTATTTCTTTCACCTGCTTATGGACTGTGTACACCTGTGACTTACTGGCAGCACACACTGGTTGCAATGGGGAAAGTTTCAGATACAGGAATTAGCTTTGTACTCCTCCAGATTCCTGAAACCATTTTGGATTCTTTCTCAGGCATTTAGTATCTGTTTGAAGAAATTCTGTGTTTTTTTAAAATAATGACATTTTTTAAAGGAAAATTCAAAAACTAAGACAAAACAATCTTTCTCTAGAATTCTACAAAAGCCTACACATAGGAAAGTAAGGAAAACCTAATGAAACCCCAAAACTCATAATAATTTATTTTTCTGACTACACAATAACTTCACCTGTGACAAGTAGAATCAGCAATTGGCAAACTGAGCAACAGATGCTCTCAGGTAGTAAGAGTTATTAAACAGAGAGAGCTTTAGTAGCAGTTGCTAGGTAGTGCAGGAACCAACCATTACTGGGAGCAGATGCTCCCAGGTATTCAGGATATTTGTGCTTCTCTGATCATCTACTGTGAGGGCTTTGCTCATTCCACTGACTCAGAGCAGAAGGCATTTGGAGTTCAATGTCTTTCCACTGGATTTAGGTGGAGTTTAGTGGGTTTTAGAGGGGCAGTAATCAATAAGAGAGGCAACTTACCTGAAGACTATGCAGTGAAAGAGTTCTCACGCACACATTTTGAACGGGATTTTGGAAGCTTTGTCAATAAAACATGTATTTATATTGTGAGTTTATACTTTTTTCCTTTTTTTTTT
>VXBJ01002434.1:394915-424750 GCA_013400055.1 Nycticryphes semicollaris
TTCTGGTAACAAATACAAAACTTCTCCAGAGGCTTGAATGCCTACTACTTTACTACAAAATACAGACTGAGTTTTTAAAAGTTAATGAACACCCAGTTTCTTTCATCAATTTTTTTCTTCCCAGTAAATTTTATCATCTCATTTGACAAAATGCACTAAACTAGAATGGCAAAGCGAACAACTGCTTTCCAAGGCAGAGTGGTCAGAGCTTTTGGCAGCTGTAGGAGGTACCAACTCCCGAATCTTCTTATGGGATCTCCATCACTGTATAACATAGCCATTAACTCTGATGTACTGGGTATGTATCTGTTGAAGCTGTTTCATTTAGTCTATGAAATTAAAATATTTAACAGAATAAAAACTATAACACATGTCCCAGCGTCTAGTTCAAGGCCTTAATCACCAAACTAGAATATTTTTTTTTCACTGGTTAAGGAGATACTTAATGTTTCTTATACAATACAAAAGGGTTCCAACAGCTGAGAAAGAAATACAAATCATAGTATCATAGAATAGTTAGAGTTGGAAAGGTCCTTAAAGATCTTCAAGTTCCAACCCCCCTGCCTAGTGCTTCAGGCAATATTCTGATTGACAGGAAATGTGTGATAAATTTCAATCTGAATATTGTTTTCCATCTTTCTGGACACCTATTTCAAGCACAGACAGACCTATTAGATAAAAAATAACCCAAACCTGACCACCCCTTCCTGGGACTGATTTGAGAACCCAGTTCAAACTCCTACATCACAGCCAAACCTGTGTGTCAAATTCAGCATGATTTTGGAAGAAGGGTTTGTGGCAATCAGCTGCATTTTTCAGCCAGCAGTATTCATCATAGTAAGACAGAGTATCTTTTTGCAGAAATGCAAGCGAGTGTTTTGAGACGTGATTTGATTTTTGTCTCAGATCCATACATTGGGTGATCATTAGCAAAACAGGTTAGAAGGTATGTAATCACTTAAATAAGTGGCAGAAGGCTAGGAATCTCAGCTTGTAAATGTAATTACAGAGCCTGTCAATAACCATTGATTTCCTTAGATAGATCACTTGAAAGCATTCAGAAAGCTGGGAATAAAATGGAGGAATGCTACAGAGCTCCAAAAGGAGCAAAGAGTTTTTTTTCCATTTTATCTTCCAAGTAGTGTGCTTTCACACTGGAACATCTCACACTTCAGCAGCATCTTTTGTATCTTTGTTCCCCTGTGTGTGCTGGTTTTAGTTCATTTCACTGAACTTGGGATTTAAATAGCCTCCCTAAAAACTCTAACATTAAATGATTGCTAATCAACATTTCTGTTCTCATAGTCCATCTGCCTTCTCTGGAGTGACTATTTTCTCATTAATATCTAATATTTCTTCATATCATCAGCTTTTAAATTATCCTATTGTCAACTAAAATTTAACTCCTGTAAAATCGCTCTACTTCCTTTTCAACTTCTTTCCCACATCCTTGTATCTAACTTTGTTGACAGGAGAGAAATATTTAAAGACCAAGTCCAGAAACCTTTCTGCACTCTGTTGGAATTTGCAGGAAGATGTATTAAATGACACTGAAAATATCAAACAAAACTGAACTGTAGTTGAGAAGAGAAAGAAATGTAAACTCATTGTGGAAGTCACCTGTCAGGCAATAAAAATGTGAATATCTGGGACTCCAGTTCAAACAGTAGCCTGAAGGAAAATCATTATAATTAGTGCCAGTAGATAACAACCTCTTTTCAGTACAAGAAGTGATAGAGATCCAGCCAAGTATTTTACAGCAGGAAACAAAAAATGGGTATCATAGACAATTGCTTCTAGGTATATCACATTACTCTTCCATCTTCTTATTTTTCAACACTTCCCTTATTCCTTTAACAATTACCACTATAAACCTTTCCCATGTTGTTATTTATACACAAGAATATAAATTGTATTCTCTCTACTTGGAGCTATTGAAATATGACAACATGGCTGAATTTCAGGTCAAAATAAACAAGGGAAAATTACCTTCCTGTAGAAGGTGGTTTGTTGGTTGCTGTTGGTTTTAGATAGATAGATAGATAGATAGATAGATAGATAGATAGATATAGATATTGCCATAGGGATGCTGCAAACTGCTCCACTCTCCTACATCACAAGGAGTTTGGAGGGCAGGATGAAAGTGTAAGCAGTACAGCATGGTCTTCCAGTACTCCACCGCTTTTCTTCTCAGTGGATGAATTAAATTAGACTTAGGACTGCAATAATTTCTTTTAGGTGAAGATTTAGGGAAAGTTAGTAGTCCAATCACGCAGCTGAGCCATTCCATCCTGACCCAGTCCCATCCGTTCTTGAGGACTAATGGCCCACAGAAGCAGATATAAGCCAAGTAACCATATGTGGTCAAAAGGATTGTGTGGACATTCTTTTCTTTCAATAGCAACCTTAAGATAAATAATTCACTGGCTTCTGTGGCTCGGAGATAGCCTAAGAAACATCAAGACCCTCCACTGCATGCACAGACGAGGATGAATATTTCCAGGATGTCTAGACCTTTGTGTGCAAGCTCCTAAGCTCCTTGGAACAGAAATCTTGTCTTCTTTAAGTTTTCTGAAGCCCCTGTATCCTCTGCAGCAGAAAACAGGTGTGCAGAAAGCAACAGAAAACAGCAATCTGCTGAACATGCCACCCGGATTTGAAAACAAGACAGACAGCTANAAGTTAAGTCACTTTAAAAATCCCTTAAAAACTCTCCAGGGTATTGCAAATCCCTGTAGGCATGGAGACTACATAGCTGTGGATTTTTGTGTAGAATTCTGCAGACTTTGCAAACACTTTAGGATGCCGCAGGGAGTGGATGCTTCCTAGCTGTCATCACTGGAGTACAGCTAGGCAATTATGGTTTTGTTTCTCAGCACCTTTAATATTTTCAATTCACTTTATCATTTTCCCTTAATTTTTATTAAGCTAATCATAGACTTGCAGTTGCCAGCCTGATGGACTTGGAGAAGTGGTTGTTAAGTAAAGCAAGCTTGTCCCTTGAGACATTCTCTCACAGTCAGATAACAATTCTAATAATAACAATGATATGGGGAGGGGAGGAAAACAATAATTCGGGCAATAGAATATAGTGTTCATTATGTTAATTTACTCCAAAGAATTTATACAGTGTTACTTGGCTCTAAGAAATGAAATTCAGCTGGTCCTGCTCATGTAAAAATGTGGTAACCTCATGTGAAGTGTTCAGGGTTTAATTTAGGGCAGGCAGGAAAAAAGGGTTTTAGTCCTTCATCCATAAAACCTACGTTCAAAACCTTGCTTGTCATAAGTGAAAATTAGGGACATTTTTTTCCCATCAAGCAGCTCTGTTTGGCTATTTACTTACTATAAAAATTACTGGCAAAGAGTATTTGTTATGGCTAGGTGTAACCATTCCAGAGAGGCTCAGGGCTAGAAAAGGTATGAGGCGGAAGATAGGGCAAGCCAAAACTGAGATGTTTTGATAAGAAGGTGTGGAAACACTTTAGCAATAGTGTTTTGCCCTCCGACTGTTATGTAGTGTATGCATCTCCTATCTCCGCCTCACTGGGGGAGATTCTGCTCTGTCAGTCACCACCAGCCTCCAAGTTCCCTGGTTGATTTCTGGATAACTTGAATTTTCTTCTGGCACTATCTCAGAGGGAACAGCGAAGTGAGAATCCACTGTTGTTTTAAAATTATTTGAAGCACCCACTTCCCCCTTATTTCTAGGGTGCTGCCATGACATCTGAAGGCTCAACAGTATGAGGATGTAAGCCATCCCTTGGAGTAAAGAGACATTCCTCAAAGCTGAGAGTTTGCGAAAGGAGATTTCTACCAGACATGCAGGTTAAGTATGGGAGTTACATGAGGATCACCTGGAGTGAAGAAATCTCATTGAAAGTTGAGTCCACACAGCCAGTGAGAGGAAATAGGCTTACTTCAGGGCTGACCTCACCTTCGTCTTCTTCTGATGGTCATAACAGATGGACCTTCCAAAATTTCAGGATTCAAAGTGGAGTTCTCTTTGTATGGGGAGCCAGGGCACAGTGTAGGAGTTGAATATCTACATCTCTCTCTGACGTGGTCCTGGATCCCATTTCACACTGCTACTCTAGCACTTTCCTCATGAGGGCTGTCTTGAAAGAACTTTTGTCACCGCCTTACCCCACAGTCCATTAGCTTTTCAGACAGATACAGATTGCTGGAGGAGCAAGGGCTGAATATTCCATCCAAATTCTAGGCAGCCTTTAAAAAGGTAAAATAAGGATGGCTTTTCTTCATCTCTCTGCCCCTCTGCTTCCAAGCAGGAACTGAGCAGAATCCTAATTCAATTGAAATCAGTAGGAATCAGTTGTGCTCCCATTGACTGCAACAGGAATATGTCCTTGGTGCATAATACATGCAGTAATATTTTTTCCTATTCTCAGAATCTGGAGACGAGGAATAAAAGAATTGAAAGGTAGCATAATTCAGGGTAAAAGAGGAGCCTTAATCAAACTTAACCCACTTAACCAAATAAATAATTGACAACCTGAAAAAAAAACCCAACAAATATCTTTCTGGGCCTACGTCTGATCATTGTCTGTCTGGTAAGGAGACGATGGGAGAAGAAGAATGTATTTAACTGCATGAGGCTGCTGAACTTCTTGAAAGTGATGTTGATTTTAAAATGGAGATTGCCTGTGCTGGAATATGGACTGTGATCATACCACATGTGTGTCTAGCCAAATCCACTCTTACTTTAAACTGTCTTACTCATATGCCAGACCCTGGTAGCCTGCAATTTAGGGTACATAATATCAATATGGGCATAGCGTAGAGTAAGTGAATAGACATTTGTTTTGCCCTGAGCTCTGGAATGAAACAGCTCCACTGTACCTTAGCTGGCTGATGAAAAAGCAAAGTCTGTGGGTGCTACAATCATGGTTGCTTCGAGCACAACAGCATCCACTCAAAGGGGAAAAGCACGGGAAACGGAACACTGAACAGCAGGCACTTGGTGAAGCTCTCCTTGGTGGTGCTTGTTGGGTAGCACAGTGGGAGCAGCCCATGCATATCATGAGGCACAGGCTCAGCCCCCAAAGCTGCCAGCCTTTCGAAGACTTCAGCCACCCCTGGTTATGAAAACAGCAATGCAGACAACAAAGGCACAGGAACTACCTAATGTGGAAAACGGTGTTCTTAAATAAGTTTCTCCACCAAAACATTGTTGAAATCTTCAAAATGTTGAAGGAAGGATAAGCATGAGCAAATCTCAGTTCCTAATATCTTTATAAATTAGTCTATATTGCACATATACTGCTAGTGTGAGAACATGTGCATATGTGCATGTGGAGTCATATATAATTAACACTCATAGACTTAAGCAATGACTCCTCAGATAGTTTCAGTTATGTTTCCTCACTGAAAATCTTCCATTTGAAAGAAATAATCTTTCCTAGAAACCAAAGCAAAGAATGTTGGGATATCTGATCTCTTTAATGCCATTTCAATTCTTGAACTGGTTTGGTTTTCCTTTTTTTTTTTTTGTGGGTTTTTTGTTGTTTTTTTTTAGTAGAACATTGCCACTGAAGTTATTTTCAGAACATCATATAGATTTTTCATTGAAACATCTGTGTTAACTTTTATCATCCTTGCTCTGCTTTGTAATTTTGGAAACAGATATAAAGAATGAGCAACCCAGAGCACAGTAATATAGTGGGAAGCATCCTTCATAAGTCAATTGAGGAATTTAATAATCTCTTTAGAAATAAGCTCTGCAGCTATGAGAAAAATGTGTGGGTTAAAGGCCTTCCAATTAAGAAAGGTTTCTCTGTGGATTTATAGGCTGGTGGTTAGCTCTTCCTGTTCGTGTTTCCATGGCAACTGTCAGGTAGATTTTCTGCTACTTGCTAGGAAGTTGGAAATGTTGAGTCTGGTTGAGCCTTTCAATTCACTGAAGCTTAAATGAAATTCTTTGCAAGGAACTGGCATTTAGCCTGGGTCATTTATTCATATCTAGAAGAGAAATCAATTATAGTAATCAAATGTGCAAATTATTTTTTTTTATTGGAATTATTTTGGGTACACAATTTTTTATTATTATTGTGCCACAATCTATTTTTAATGCTAGGGTAGGAAAGGTTTGAAAGGCTGCAGCTGGCCTCTTTGCTACTGATGGCTTATGGCTTTAATTACAGCCCAAGACACACACAGGCACGTCTCTTTCTGGTCTGCTTTTACAAGCTATAATCACTCCTGGTGATATTCATGATACCAGCTCGAATCCTGTAGACTCATTAGAGTTGAGACACCTTTATTGCGAGAAACACAGCTTACCACCTTTTCTCTTTTCAATTTTCTTGTCTTGTTGATTTGTTTGAATTGGGCTTGAGGAATGTAAATATATTGTATGCTGTTATTCAAACTCTCAGAGTACACCGTGTTTTAATTCCACATCAGAATCTCTGTGTGTTTGCGCACTTCTTTGTGCTCCTTATATTTTCCATCCCACACTGACTGCTGCTTGACAGCTCCATGCAAGCTTCATTCTTTTAATTCTCTAACATCAGATACGTAGGCGTGCATGGTGTGTACCTATACTTTCAGCCTCTTGGTAATGCATAATCTGTACCACCCAATGAGCTGTGTCCTACAGGCTTTACGTGAATAATACCATGTAGACTTCATTGACTTTTCTTGCAAGAATAAAGACAGCATGGCTTGGCCCAAAGATCACAGAATATCCAAAGAGAGGCAGGATGATCTTCTGGGTAGAGCAGTAGTTCTGAGTGTGGAAAACCTGAGGGCTTGCTTCCCTACTCGGTCTCTGGCTTCCAGGGAAAAGGGAGATTCATTTAGTGGCACATCTTGAACTCTGTCAAAGTCCTCTCATACCGGAGTTAATGGAGCTGTGACAATTTATGCTGGTCAAGAATCTGCTCCATTACCTAAGCCTCACTTCAGCTGTATAATAGAAATAATAGCAGTGCCCTACCTCAGAGAGGTGTCGTGAGAATAAATAGTTAGACAGGAAAGTGTTATGATACTATGATAATGAAGACCAGAAAAATACCTGCGATAGACAGAAATCAGCATAACAGATCTGGCATTTACTTTTATTCTTTCAAGTTCTTCTGCCACAGAGAGACAGTAATAACTTGACAAAGAAAAAATGATGCTTAGTCCCCATTTTTCCTGTTGCTTTTCTTTGCTTGCTTTGCTTTCTTGCCTTTGTTCCTTCTCTCTTAGGATTTCAACCAATTTTCTTTAAAAGCTTTTAAGAAACAACTAACAAATATTTAATTTAATTTTCACCCTCACCTTGTCCTAGCATTTTTAATTGTTCTTCCTTTTTGCTCTCTTCTGCTTATCTTCATTTCCATGGATTAAGACTAAAAGCTGCACACACGGAAATCCAAACAGACTAAGTTAACTTTAAACACAAAATTACTTCCTCTGGCATTGATAAAGCACCCAGAACCAAGTCTCAGCACTGTAAATTTTAGCAGTCACTTTCAGGCCACCTCAGAGACAGAGAACTCATTTGGGTCCAAGGAGACATAGCACCTTATGCCCTATCCAAGTTACTAAAGGTATGTTTATACTGCAGATTTTGTATATACAGCTCAGTTGGCTGCTAGAGGTTGTGTAGGAGGGGCAACAGGCCTCTTCAGTTTTCATGACAGACCTTTTGTCTTAGGCAGATTTGGCACCCCAGGTTTACTTTGCTATATTACATAAAGTGCCTTCAAGAATAACTCTTAAGTTTTCAGTGTGGATATCTTCTTTCCCTTTGGGTCTGCCAAAAAGCTGTCCCAAACCTTTCTGAGATTACATCACCCTGAGCACCAATCTGAATTTGTGGGTTGGTATCATCAGACACACACCAAGGAGCTGAGTGACTGGATGGACTCACAGATGCATAGGTGGAAGGAGGTGACTCTGTAACATTCACTGCACAAGGAAACAACTCAGTTGCTGAATGTGTGTCTGGTTGTTAGATCCAGGAGAATGTTTGTAGCAAACCACTCTGATCTTCAGCACTAGTTAAGGGTTTATACTTCACCAGGACATGGAGCTGAGTCTAGTCCATAAATCAAATTTTAAACCATCTTAGTCCTCAGGAGACTAAACTGTTTTGCACCACAGTCAGATAATGGAAAAATGACTTATTGCCAGTGCCACCAGTATGTATTGTCGGTTCTGCTCTGAGGTCTGTATTGACTGCCCTTGCTCTCTGGTTTATGACTTTAGTTTAACCAGCAAGGGGAGGAGGAGCTGTGGCCGTTCAAAGGACTGCCTCCATGACAATAAAACTCTACAGGGCCTCCAAGGCTTGGACCTTACTTGTTTCCTGCAGCAAATATACCTGGAATAAGCAGGATTGATCTTTCTTCACCACTGTAGAAAATGGTGGTGTGACCATGATTTTGAAAAGCTTTGTATATGTTCTCTTATGGTGCTATACAAACAGAAGACAGGGTCCCTTTATTACGGTTTGTGAAATTTCAATATATTACAGATTACAATTCCAAGAGGCTGAAGGTGTGAGTTATAACTTGGGTTTCTTCTGTACATCTCTTCTGTGGCTATTCAGACACTGGGTTCAGGCACACACAATAGAAGAAGGCAAGTGCCTACTTGACCTCAGCATAGCACAGCGCATGGGCAAGAAGAAGCTGGGGAATAACTGCTCACTCCACAGTGCAGCTAACCCAGCAGTGATCAGCTGGCAAACTAAGGGTGGTATTCCTGTGCTGGAAACTTCAGTCTACCATGCTCTGATACAACTAAGCAAGGAAACAGATGGAACTGAGACTGGGAAGTATAATGTGTCCAGGGCAGTTATCTTTCTGCAGCATTCTTTGCTGACAGCTGAGTGTAAAGTAATTTTTTTTTAATAATCCCTATGAATACCTGCTGAATATCTAACTCTAAAGAAGTACCGTGTATAAACTGCAAGTGTCAACTTGGCAAAGGTCTGGAAAGCACCGATGCTTGTTACACAGAACCTGAAGCAGTGCATTCCTTCACTGCTGCATATAGCCACATCTGTTTTAAATGTAAAGGCTGCTGTTGCAGGTGACCTTATATATTTTCAAGCATTAGAGTATGTTAGCGAGTGTGTTTTGGAAAGGTTAAAAAAGATGTCATTTCTTTTTTCAGAAACTATTAGTTGGATACAAGCAGAATATTTCAGCCACATGGTGTTATTGTAGGAAATATGAGGATCGCTTCGGATTCAGTAATGCCTTGCACTTCCTGGCACTAAAGAATTGTGGCATCTAATTAATGACTATACTTCTCCATCACAATCCCAATATAGATTCATATTTCCATATATGCAGGTGCTCACAGGATTATCCTTATACAATTACTCTGTGGTTGTTCTCAGCAGTTCTGCTGCATGGCAAGAAACAGTTTTACCAAGTCACTCTCTTTCCTTCTAAGCAAAACAGCAGAATGAAGAAATGAAAATGAGCTTTTCTTTAGGTGCAATGCCTGGACTTCTTCTTTGAGGAATGCGAAGTGCTAGCAAAATACAGGATCTATTTGACTAGTGAGGCAAGAGCATCCATGCTAAACAGCTTGCCAAACTGCTGAAGAGGGCCTTAAACTGAATATGGGAAGGGATGCTGGAAACAGGCAGGGCAACAGGCAGGATGAATTAGGCTGTAGATGCAGATGCAAGCGCTGCTGGAGTAAGTGGGACATGGCAGGACTGGAGACCTCCCTGAGTCCCTTCCATCCTGAATGGGTCTGTGATCTGAGACCCGAGTGGAGTTGTTTATTTGCATTCCTATACCAGGCATTGATCCATGCCTGGTTTCTTGACTCAGCTCACAGCCTTTAAATTCTTCTGCTTTAAATTGATCAACATTGTCTCTTTCCAGAACAATAACTTTCAATAAAATAAAATTACTTTTCAATTTTTTTCTTACTTAGAGTAGTATAAATCTGAAATAACTTCATGGAGCTCAATGCAGCAACCCAAATTTACGTTACTGTCATTGATACGTGGTTTAAGAGCTTTACAACACAAAGACTTTTAAAGATGGCTGTGGGGATAGATAAAGTTTTAGATACAAAATATATAGATATTTCAGAAATCACAGAATTGTAGGGGTTGAAAGGGACCTTTGGAGATCATCAGGCCCCTCACTACAAGAAGGACATTGAAGTGCTGGAGCATGACCAGAGGAGAACCACCAAGCTGATGAGGGGTCTAAAGAACAAGTCTGTGAGGAGAGGCTGAGGGAACTGGGCATGTTTATTTTGGGGGAGGTTGAGGAGAGACCTCCTGCCATCTACAACTACCTGAAAGGAGGTTGTAGAGATGTGGGTGTTGACCTCTCCTCCCAAGTCAATAATGACAGGACCAGAGGAAATGGTCTGAAGTTGCAGCGGGGAAGGTTTAGATTGGAAATAAGGAAGAATTAGGGAGATCATGGAGTCACCATCCCTGGAGGTATTTAAGACTCTTGTAGATCTCGCACTTCAGGGCATGCTCTAGTACCTGAGATTGTTGGGTGTGGTGGGTGTTGTTATGGTTGGGGGTTTTTGGGTGTGGTGTTGTTGGTGTGTGGTGGTGGTTTGTTTTTGTGTTTGTTTTTTTTTTTTTTTTAATGGTTGGACTTGATGATCTCAAAGGTCCCTTCCAACAACGAAGATTCTGTGATTCTTTTATTCTATGATCTACTCCAACCCCGCTGCCAAAGCAGGTTCACCTGCAGCAGGCTGGACAGAAACACATCCTTCTCCAGAGAAGGATATTTAGCACACTAGACATACTTTAGATAGACATCCATTTTCTCTGTATGGGTATAACTGCCTTTCCAACACAGAGAATAGCTCTTGAGTTTTCAAACTTCACTTAAATGCTCTGGGGCATTGACATGGATGGGCTCCTTTTTTTCTAATTTTTGTACATGAGATCAGGCTGCTCCCTTCCCAGGTCTCCTACTTCACATCAGCAGAAACAGGCCAATGTCATGTAATCCCCCATCTAAGAGAGAACAAAAAGGTACAGATCATCCAAGTGTCACGGATGACTGTTCCTTATCTTACACCCTATGAAATATTAGCAAGAACACATCATTAGGAAGATCTTTATGTTGCATAATTTAAATCTAAGACACAAATTTATTTGAAAATGTTTCAGCCACTACTGATTGTTCTTATTATTTAAAAAAAAAAAAAAAAAAAAAGAGCTAGTCTTAATTGTTGCTATGGTAACTAACACATCTGCCAGGATATGTTGCTGTGGGAAAAGAGTGTGAATTCTGTGAACATTTCCTGTTGTCTTTCCATGGAAAGACTTAGAGCACGGCTCCATAGTGGCAACTTTACAAACTCGACTAGAAGGCACTGTGAAATTGAAAGGCAAGCAGTGTGAAATGAACGGAAAGAAGCACTCCTGTTTAAATAAACAGCAGAAAGAGCATAATTGGCCAGTAGAACTCATTGCCTTGTTAAAAACAAAGGATTTTTTTGTGGAGTTTTATATAGACGGCAACATTCTCACTTGGTAAGAATTCAAATACCTATATTTTCAGGACTCAACAGAATTACCCTTTATGGCTCAGGCCAACTCATTAATATGGAAGGAAGGAAGGGAGCAAAGGAAGGAAGTCAGGTTCTTTAGAGTTCCCATCATCGAAACGTGGCCTTACACAGGGTGAGTGAGGAACACTTGTTTGGATGTTTGCCCGCTCAACATTCTGCAACATGAAAATAGAATATTTCCCAAACTTTATCTCTCATTGCCAATGAGATGACCGGCACCTTCTCTTTCTCACCCTTCCCACTAACCGTATTTTTGTGTTTCATTCTGAAAGAATTTGATGCACTGCTCCTCTATTTATAGCTCAAACAATTCAACTGCAAGGTGGGTGGTTTCATTCAAAGATAAACAAACTTTTAACAAAACCTCACTGATTCTTAAATGGCCAACTCTGCTGACACTGCAGGCTGCAGGGAACTTAAGCCACCCTGGGAAGTTAGCCATTTACTGTACCACAGAGTAAGAGCCCCTGTTGTTTCCTTGACCAGGAAACAGCTGGTGGTGGTTTTTTGTTGTTGTTTTTTGTTGGGTTTTTTCTTACAGAAAATCAATTTCTGTATTGTTTTGTAAAAGGATTAAAATTTAAGATTTTGTTGCTGTTTTAATGTAATATATAAACGACTGTAACTTCCATTGCATACTTTGCCTGACACATTTATTGATTTCAAATTGTTTTGGGGGAGATTGTTAGCATCTTCTCTCCTTTTAAAACATACTTCTGAATCTAACGGTTTATTCCCTCGTGTTCAGGACTTTTGACCTTTAGCACTGGGATTTCTTGTCTTGCTCTTGTTCTTGTTGGTGCCTCTCTCTGCCTGAATTAAAGCAAGCTTCTGTTCCACTGGCACTTTTATTTAATACAGAAGAGGTGGTAAGACATATAATTTTGTGCTCCACCTCCTTTCAAAACCTGTGGCCTTCTGGGTGACGAATAAAATTGTTTGTGTAATATTTCAAAGGTAAAATATGCTTTTGTCAAACACTACAGTTGCATTTTCTTTAAAGTCCTCTTTTATGGAAATGGCCTAATATCGATGAAATGTAGCCTCTGCATCCCTTAGAGAAACCAAGAAGGAGAGGACATATCTACATACATATGCAGCATTTTTAAGCATCAAGACTGCCTCAAAGGCAGATATGTGCATTATCTTGACTGTTCCTCACTCCCAGGGTGGATTTCCTTCCTTTTCTAGGCCCATCAAATTAATCACATTTGTCTGAACTGAAGATACAATTGATTCACCCAGCAAAGACTTTTTGCAGCACCTTCCTCCTCTTGAGGTTCTTTCATAGTAGGGATGACTCAAGTCACTGTATTATCAAGAGAAAAGCATCCTTCCTGCATTCTCTGACAGAAGGAAAGAATAAAAAAAAAGTAAACAAAAATTTCTGAGTCCTGTAAAAGTGTGACAGGTCTGTGGCCTTAAGACTTATTCTGGATTTGTTTGTGAGGGGTTCAGGGTGGTTTTTCTTTTCAGTTCTGAATGCCTGAAATAATGAAAGAGCCATGTAGCAGTGCATCAGAGGTGTTTCTGTAAAATGACCCAAGGGGTATGTGTTGTATGCCTTGAATATGGCATAAGAGCCATAAGGGAGGTATAAGCCTGTTGAAGCAACGTTAAAGTACTGTGCAGGGAGAGGAAGCAAGATAAGGTGTGATTTCATCCATATTTCCTATATTATATGAACTCTGGAAAGACGCGTCATCCGAATTATATCTTGATGTCACCTGGCAAGGAGGTAGCTGGTTCCTTCTGGAGGGAAAACCCATACATGACTAAACGGATGCAGAATGATTGGGGGACCAAGGTCAGAGAGGAATGTGTGCGTAAATCCTCTCTACCAACTTTTGCATCCTTTTGGTTTTGTGATCGCCTATTGCACAGTTTGGCAGGAAAAAAATTACTTCATAAAACAAAGGCAAAGAGGAGGCTGGGCCTGAACATAGCTTTTTAGTGGATTTTCAGTGTACTTCTTGTTAATAAAGACACAGCTCAGAAAAAAAAAAAAAGTGTGACTTTTGCACTTTCTTTGACTCTGTGGGAGAATTGCTGAAATCCTTCTCTGGACCTAGATATACTACACTTGAATCCATTTAGCAAAATTCTTCAAAATAGGAACAGAACTGGTAAAAGTAGTTTTAACCTGATTTTTTTTTCTTTTCTATTTTATTTACAAATCTTGAAGTGCCTGTGTTTTGTTAAAAATAGTACAAATCAGAATCTTTAAATTTAAAAATTGGTATTTAATTCAAAAATAAATCATTGTAGCATATTTTCCTTGTTATGAAAATAAAAATGCAACTGGAACAAATTGCCAATTTTTTTAGAATCTGCTTAATTCTTAATTTTTTGGCCAAGTTATCAATTTTCCTAGTCTACATCTTTTCCTGGAGCTGACTCCAAATTATGTCAGCTGGTTTGTTTTACATGCCTTTTAAAGTACACATTTGTTTTAAAAAGTCAATGAAACAGGACAAACTGAAAGGGGGAGTTGTCTTTAAATTACTGGGTTTTGTATTCAACATGCCACCATGTGCATGACAGAATCACAGAAGCTATTTATGTCAAAGGTATTAGATCATCTGGTCTTTCTTTCCTAAAATGCAGAATTCTATTTGCTTTGATATCAAATCAAAAGAAACTGAAATGGAACTGTATGTAAAAAATTAAGAGAAAGGGTCCTGGCCTTAGAATACAAGATACTTTACTATTTTATATTTCATGTCTCTAAGGGAGGATTTTCTGGAAATACAAATGGGAGTTGGGTGCCTGAGTTGATGGAAATCGGACACCTGACTCCCATTTGTGCCTTTGAAAATCTTCCTTTTATAAATCATTGTGGAATTCCTATGCTATGATAGCATGTAGAAAGGGAGAAAGGGCTTAGAAGTAACGCTTGAAGTTCTCCAAGGACTATAAGGATACCCTTTCTACTTTCTTGCCTTTGAAACCAATATTCTTGGTTAAGTCACTGTATTTAAATATAGCTGTTCTTTTGCGAAGAATTATGGTTTGCAAATTATGATAACCCGCTTTCCTGCTGCTGGTCATTCAAAATTCTGCTGTATGATCTTTTAAGAAAAACTGCACTATTGTTTGCACCCATCTTTTACTAATAGCCTCAAGTAGTGAATCTCTGAAAAATACGGGAAGATTAAAGTGTTCTGTAGCTCGTTGGGACACTGATTGCTGTAATTATTGCAACACTTTTAAGTTAGTTTTGTTGCTTTCTTTTTTCTTTTTTTTTTTTTTTCTGTTTTGAAGCTTTCTGACCAGCTATTACACTATCCTAACAAGAATGTACAGAAAATCAATGACCTGAAAAGTTCAACACACTGTAATATGACTTAACTTGGAAATATTGTACAATATGGTATTACTCATGGTCTAATCCTACCTCAGTTTCTTTTGTTGTAACAATCTTCTTAATGCTTTATAGATCTGATGCACTGTAACTCTTCCTTCAAAGTAAAATAATTTCTGTAAAGTATAGGATAACAAGAGATATTCTGATTCCCATCACTATTTTTTCATCATATGGAAACCTGAGAGAAATATCATTCCCTCTCAGTTGCAAGAATTTTTTTTTATGTTTTGTTCGTATTCTCCCTCAGGATAAAGTTTTTAGGGTCTTAAAACCAGACTGGAATTAATTCAGAAGAACAAGAAGTCGTTTAGGGAAATTAATGATATTATGAAGGAACAGGAGATTCAGTTTGAGGAAGATGAAACATTTTTTTAAATCACTAATAATTGAAGAGTACATAAAATAATACCTAACATGTATGCTACTTTTTTATATCAATGGGCTCAGACAACTTACATGTTGCAGTTCTTTAAGAGCTACTCAATCAAATATGACATAGTAATTAAGATATTCTTAATAGATCTTAAAAAAAAAAAAAAACCCTGAAGAATGAAAAAAATACTGTGACAATATTCAGAAAAGATGCATGGAATCATTTGGTAAGCTTCAGGGTTGTCAGAGTGACATGAAGTTATGCAAAATATGTAAAAAAAGGAATAGGAATTAAGTTGATGGAAATTCAAAGAATGAAATATCAACCAGTACTAATTATGCAAAAAATATCTTTTACAAATTTGAATGTCATCTTTGATGAGATTATGAGTTTGGTAGGGATAATTAAGAGATGAAACATATTACTTTGGTATGCAAATTAGGTAATACAATGCCTAAAATGACCTCACATAGAGATTCACAATACCTGCCTAACATAGCACTTCATATGGGCTTAGGCAGTGAGTAAATACTTGGTCAAAGAGAGCTGTATAAGTGTGCTATGGAGGGCTGCAGGCAAATGGGACCTTTAAGCAGGTCTAACAGCTTTCTGTTGTCCAAAGAGGCAACGCTGACCCTCCTTCCCCTCTCTTCTCCTCTTCCCACCTTCTTCCGTTTCAAGCCATTCCCTTCTCTTTCCTATGGGTCTTTCTGACCCTTTCATGAGCTCGTTCATCTTGCAAACCGTATTTGAATTTATTCATACTTTTGCTGGGCTAGTTTTCTTCTTCTTTAATAGCTGGAATTGATTAATCAAGAACTCAGAGAAATGTCAGAGCCTGCATATGGAAAACAGCTGGAGCATGTGGCTGAGAGCAGGCTAGGGGAGATGGAAAGATGAGAAAAGTCAGGATTCCTTCTTTTGGCGAGAGAGAGCTGCTGAGTCAGCCTTGGTCATCCATTTGGAGGAGAAAGTGCATAAACTGAAGCATATCCAAAGAAGAACCTTATCTGAAGTAGATTTGGTCTTCCAACTGAAATGACTCCAAAGCAGCATCTCACTTTGAGCAGACTGGTTCTCCTTCATGACTGAGAGAAAGAGAAGAAGGGGTCTTACTTTGACACTGTATTTTAGAAAAGAGAAACAATTCCCAGATCCCACAGTCTTGAACAACAGGCTGAGTAGCTCTTTAGCACTTAGGTGCCTAAACTCTGACAAAGTCCATAATAGGTATTCAAATGGGCTTATAAATACCCATACACTTATTCTTTTGAAAAGTGCAGAGTAACCCTGTAATAAAAGACTAGCTTCACAGAAAATCAGTTAAGTAACGAAGATTGAACTGGACATCAGAAAAAATACTTACAGGAAACATTTCACTCTATGAAAGTATTTCTAGTAGAATTCTGCAGCAATCTATATTAGGGTTGAGAAAATTCTGTGTTTCCATAGTGATGTGGAAGTAAACATGATACAGCTGCCAAAAACTGGGTAATTATTGGCAGAATGATAGATAACGATAGTGACAAGGAAATCCTGCAGAACAGTTTGACAAGCTGGGTCTGTTCAAAGAAAAGTGCCTAAAGATATTTGCATCTGTATAGCTAGTTGCAGAGATAAAAATGAGGAACATTACAGAATTGGGGATTGTACCTTGGTAAACCACTAACCCTAAAATTATACAGCATTGTAGTGTAACAGGAACTCAATATAGAGTCCTAGTAAGTTACTGAGTTCTAAGGAAGGACAATCATAACTCTTTGAGGAGAAGCAAAAGATTGATACTAATTGTTTATGAGGCATTAATAACCAAATAATCTTGCTTGATGTTGTTGGCTTTATTATTGTATTTTTAAAAGGAAAAAGTCGGTAACAATTAGACAGGGTACAGGCAAAGCTACAAAAACTATTTAAATGGTAGGGAAAAAAAACAGATTTACCTTTCCTATTTATAGACCTTCGAGTATTTCTTTTGTCTAAGTTCACACATATAAGCATCATGTAAAAGTCTACTTGCCCTGAGAAACAGGTTGTGACTGTAAGACACAACTCCTCGAACCATAGGAAATCTGCTCGCACCAAGAAAATATTGCTTTGTTTCCAATTGATGGTAATTTCTTCCAGAGGTGAGATAGGACAGCTTCCCCGGTTAATTTGTGCACGGCTGTCCTATCTCAATTAACTCCATGCTCTTCCCTTGGAGCAACTCCACATGCGCAGCCACGACATGAAGGAAGGTTGAGAGGTGACTTGATAAGTACCTCCAGGAGCAGGAAACCAGAGGTTTTAAATGGCTCTTTAATCCAGCAGAGAGCTGTAACAGCAATGCCCAACCAAGCCAAATTTGAACTAGAAAGCTGTTACCTGCTGTAAACAGTGAAAGGGATTAATCACTGGAACAAATTACCAATGGAAGTGTTGGTTTCTCTGTCTCTTGATGTCTTTGTGTCAAGCATAGATGTGTTTCTGGTAGTCAAACAACTGCAATTTGGTTCAATTCAGGCAACATTAAATGGCTTCTGATGTACTGAGGGTCAGAGTACATAAGCTGAAGATTTTATCTGCCTCCATCTGCATGGCTGTCTGAGCAAAAGAACAACATTAAGGAATTATTACATGGGTAATTTTAATATTATTTTTTTAGGATTATTTATGCCAGAGCTGCTTAAATATTAATGTAAAAGCCAGGGTTTTTTTACTGGAAGGTACACTCAGTGAGATTTGTTTTCTTTACTGAAGGTAATGAAGATATGGGGATCTCAGCATTTTTTAGGACTAAATGAGGTTTTCTGCTCTTTATGATGCATGTGGTACATAAGTAATGCCAACTTCAATCATTTTTCTAATTTAAACAAAATATTAACACCTGCTCTTGTAAAATCACTAACAAAACTAATATTTGTATCCTCTGAGATTATAATCCAATTTAAGAAGACAGAACGATTCAAAGAAAATCCATACCTGTGGCTAGTCATGTAATTCATATGAAAATTTCCTAAAGTTTTTTTTTTTTTTGCAAGTGGGGTGAATGAATAGTAAATAATAAATTTGAGAATAACAAATATATATCTATTCAAACGTTTATGCTTGATACTTCCCAGATTCACAAGCATTTTTGCAAAACATCTGGCTCACTGAATACTCAAATAACATGACTCCTCTAGAAGCAGTGTGTTGATTAACTGTGTTTATTTATGAAAATGTTCTTGACTAAGTTGTTTCATTTTTTTTTAACTCAAGCAGCTCTAATGGCAAGAATGTAAAGCAAGATCTTAATTAAAACATGATGGTAAGATCAAATGGTTTTAATTAGAGTAAGGGTAATATTCCATGTGTAATGGAAGTGATTTACAATGTGGTTAGTTTGAGCTAAATGTCTCTCAACTTGAACCTTGTGACTTCTTCCTCTAAAAGTTACACAAAATCTGGTGAAATTCTGTAGGATTTGAGCCTTGACATTCTCTGAAAAATGTTAGTCTGAGTCCTTTAAGGTTGCAGTAGTGTATGTGAGTGCATCTGTGTGCTTAACGAAGTACTTAGATATGATTTTCAAAAGAAATTTTGTTGAAGTCAGTCAATTGTCCCTTCTCCAGATGTCTAGCAAAGCAACAGCTTTTACGAAAACACCTTTTTTTCTCCTTCATTTTCGCTATAGAATTGATATTAAAAAACACAGAGAATCGTTACCTCTACAGACATTTCCAAGAACTCATGGAAAGGTTTGGGTTGGTTTGGGGTTTTTTTGTAGTTGCCTGAGCCATTTGAAAAAAAGATGGATAATTTGATCCTGAAACTTTTTAATTATAATGTGTAATTGAAACACATTTCAGTTAAAACAAAGCAGCCTAAAACCATAGGGTGTTAGAACCTTATAAGCAGGGTATAATTTATTGCCATTTTGATGATCTGTAAGACTTCAACTTAAATCAATTATAAATAACTCATTTGAAGCTGGATACAAGTGAAATTAACTAAATTGATACCAGTTTCTTTTTGTGATCTGAAAATATATGCATAAATGGCAAGAAAATGTTAATTGACCTTAACCTTTTCTGTGATAAGTCTCTTCAGTAACGTAGTAATACTTGGCACTTATGTAATATAGTACCTCTTATCTAAAGATCTCAAAGAGCTTTACAAAAATTAATTAAATCTCACAGCACTCCTTTGACGTAGGCATATGAAGTATTAAATAGATGATTAAACAGAAAATGAGAGGCTAAAGCCAACATTTTCAAAATAGGGTGCATAATGTTAGGAATGAGACCCTAAATCTGCTTATTGTGGCACCTTATTTTCATTAAAACCACACTTCCTATTGATCCTAGGGCTTTAAGGACTCATAAGCACAGAGCTTTTGAATCACAAGGTCTTTGAGGCAAGAACTTGCTTGCTTTGGCCTTTATAATGCCAAGTAAATCACAGGTCAGCCAGTGCAGAGACTCCTGCTTGGTAGAAAGAAAGAGACATCTCATGGTTAACACCTCCTGCTTCTGCTAAACCTCAACACAGAGAATTTGCCCAAATATAAGGCTTTGAAACATATCACCATCCAAGACACTGGGATGAACTGTCTTCTGGAGGTTCCCCTCTCCATCAACAATAGAGATAACCAAGAACTAGCTAACAGAGATGTCTAAATTTTAGACAGCCGATATCATGGAAGATGAATTTCACCCTAATTAGAGGAAATTCTACTCTGTGGACCTGATTAACATGTTAATGCTAATTCTGCTATTAAGAAAGCACAACAAATAGGTAATGCTAACAGATACCTTTTAAATAGAGCACTTTGAATCACATATTTCTTTGTCACTTTGAAACTAAGGACGTAAAGGCAGAATAAATTTTATAATTATTACCCTATATTCTTCTTAACATATGTTGCAATCTGGATAATCATAAAAACTTCCTGCCTGAAAAAGGTTTACATTCACAAAGCTTGGAAATGCAAGGCATTGTCAAGCAAGGTGTAACTACATATTTGTGAGGATGAATGGGATGGTTCATGCATATATTCCACCTTACTTCAAAGATTTCCTGCCTGAGGAAACAGTTGAGTGTAAATTCAAATAGAGGTACCTGTACAGAACTGGCACTCTCTCTTGCATGTAATTTATCCATGGTGAATTTGAGGAGGAAGACTTGTTCTCATCAACAACCAAGCATTGCCCCTTGAAATTAATTAAGATTATAAGCAGAGATGAAAATTTGTGTTATCACAGAGCTCAGAAGTCCACCAAAAATCTCCTAGAAGAGACTGGACACTCATCGGTACTTCTACAACCAAGAGGAGATAGCCAGAAATGTATTTTCAGTTAGCATCTCAGTCCCCAATTCCCAGGTGTCTTCTCAGGTGATGTAAGAAAATTATTGAAATCTGGATTCTAAGTGCCCTCTGTTGGGTAACTCCAAAACTAAGAATACAGAGCCTTAGAAGGGGGAAAAACAAAGAAAAAAAACCAACCAAACAAAAAAAAAAATCCAAACCCAGAAGTATTAAAAAGATTCATGGATACTTCGTTTTCACTGGAGTCACTATCTCTAGATTCATGACGTTACAGCCCATGGAAAATCTCAAGCTTATATACTATTATATCCTATATCTCCACTACCTGTTTGTCTTGGCTTAATTTGTGAGTTTTTTCCTCCCTCAATCAGGCTAAAGCAACAGCAGGTGATTCATATTTGGAAACCAGCAACCAAAAATATAACCAGCTGGTATTCAGCCTCATAACCACTTTGTAGTATCAGGCCACCTTTATTTGTGTCACATAGTGCATCAGCAAGAAACAGCAATTGATAAGAACATGATCCATCTTCCGTTGCAAACAATGAATATTTCTTAGTTTATTTTGCTTGGTAAGGTTCTAAAACTACTGTATGACTTTATATCCAATAAAGAATGAAACTATAGAATTTTTAAAAATTTCATGTGTTTGTGGGTGAAGATCACTGAAGTGAAAAGAATCAAATGCATTTCTGGGTAATTTATTAAAATAACAAAAGACAAGTTCAGAAAACACATCTTGTGTTCCTGTCACTGTGAAATCCTTGAACTGGAGTGTTCCTGGCACAACAGAACCAGCTGGAGCTATTGAACATAATTCTGGTAGTAGCTTACATTTTTATAGCTCCAGGGGCCAGTAGCACACAATGCATATTTGGCACCACAAAAGACAATACTAAGTTTTGATGCCAATCTTTGGCGTTTTTTTAAAAAATAAATTATTTCTGTTCAGCATGTAGGCCGCAGATGCTTTTTCTAGGAGTCTCCAGGTTGAATACATTCCATGTTATTCAATTACACAGCTGACATATTTTCTAAAGTGGTATGTTGAGTGAGCTTGTGAGCCATGTGAGCTTGGAGCCTGTCCCTGAAATAGCTTAACCAAAAAAAAAACAGTACAGAGCCAAATCAGGTATAGTCTTCTTCTCTTAGATTAATTTGCCTTTTCCTGTTCTAGTAGCAATACAGTTTGGCTGAATCAGCAAACTGTGGAATTAAACCACTGCATTATCTATCAGTCCTCCTTGAAGAGTGCTTTTAAAGTTATCCCGTTCCTCACTTATACACCACGAAAGAACACCCTAAGCACACCCAAAAGATCATTCTCAATTGAACTTTGCATTCTCTTTGAAAAAAAAGATCTTATGCAATGCCATCAGCTATACAGATGCCAATTAATAATTGGGAAGACAGCTGCTGGTTCAGTTATTCCAAAAGGTTTAGTTGCCAGCATGACCACTGAGAAAGTGAAAACCCTAGGTGTAGATTATGTTTTTACCTAGATTTTGTATTGGCCATCCTGTTATTTTACAAATAGTTCCCATGTCATTATCTGTGCTGAAACAACGTGAAATGCATGCCTGGGTATTTAAAATTCAGAAAATGCTGAGATTGACATTGAACTTTGCCCAGCTGCAAATAAGTGCTGTGATTCCAGGACAAGCTCTCTTCTAGCGGCTGTTGGCAAACTACACAACGTTGCCTTCTTCAGCACCCGTCTGCGGCAGCCGCTGCCTCTGCTCGGCAAGGGGCTCTATTTCAGGTTAACTCCAAAGACCTGCACCACTCGTCTATTTGTCCTACTTGTGTGGGCCTGATTAGCATAGCAGCAGAGCGGCTTGCAAACCACATCTGTTACCTAATGATACTGCCTGCTGACACATTCATATATCTTTCAGGGAGTCTTTTTCTACCTCTGGTCGCAGCTGCTTCCAGTTCCTTTCTGGTCCCATTCAACTTGAGTTTTGCAAAGTTGTGTGCGTCTGCTGTGGCTTGGATCCTAATTCTCATTTCACTGCCTCTCTGTGTGCATTGTCCTTGCTGGAGATTTGCTTTGCCTGAGCTAACTGCCTCCAGATTTCGATGAGAAGGAGCTAATTGTAGGGGATTTTTAGCACAACTAAGATAAGGAACTTTTTTTCCCTCCTCTCTAGCAAAGCAGTTTGCTGCTCAGCTGACAGAAATAACCCCATTGACATCAACACAACTCAGCAGACTTATATCAGCTAAGGAACTGGTTTTCCGGGGTATGTCAAAGGCCTATCTTCTCACACAGGCTTTTGCTTCTCAGATTGTCAGAAAGACACTGGACTTAACCTTCGCTGTTTTACCTTTACAGCCTGGTCCCAAGTGCTGCTCTTCCCCACCTGAAACGAAGAGTCTGCTGAAACTCCTTCAGCCTGGGGAGGGTTGGCAGGACACCTCCCTTGGCTCCTGAGCTCTGGCATGTTCCCCAGGCCAGGGATAACTGAGGCAGCTGCAGATCTCCTCTATGTCCATAGTCATCCAGGGAGGGGGATTTGTCTTGAAACACAGTTTATAAGGTTAGATTTTCTTTTTTTCCTCTTCTTGTTGCCATTAGAAGTTTGTTGCAGCTAGTTTTATTTGCCAGATTGGATGTGTCTCCTAAATAATTGCAAGGACACCTGCAGCTCTGGAGAAGGCTACAAATATGAACATTCATTTTTGATTGCTCGATCTTAATTGTCCAACCCTAGAGGGATTTTGTGATAATAAATATTTTCACTTAGTAAATCAAGCTGGACACAGAAAACTGAGATACAACATAACAAGATAATCAACAACAGTAATAATTTTAGAATAGCTTACCTGGTGCCATTTTTTAAATCTACTTTATATATCATAACTGATGACCTTATGTCTTGTAACTTGTTTAATGTGTCCCTTCTGATTGTTCTAGCACTCAGACATTGAGTGATGCTTGAAACCAAATGAATTGGAGCCTGATTCCATGCACTGCTTGCTAGATTGTCCTTGCAGTAACAGAAAGAGAACGGTAAACTTCATCACTGAAAACAATCCCTCATGGCTTTAGGTGACCCTCTCAAATAATCTCATTCATAAATCTATTAAGCTCCATCTTCAAACAAGTTAAGTTTTATATTCCACCTCTTGTTGTTTAGATCCCGAGCAAGGCTGCTCTGATAGTTACAGTTTTGCATGTCTTTCTAGTTTAAGTGTATTTATTCTTATACTATGTTCACACATAGTTTGTAATGTCCAATATTGCCAAGTAATAGCAACAAGCATCTTTTGACCTGCATCATAAAGTCCATAATTAAAGTTAAGGGACACAAATCACATTCTGTAACAACGTCTCTGCTATGTGCCCTTAGAGCATGCAAGGAAATATCTGTTTAGGCACCATGATGGATGAAAAAAGTCTATGTTCATATCCATTGCAGAAAGAAATTTGCTAAAGTGTATGGCATTTAACACAATTACAGAATACAAGAGAATTCTGTGTAATTTCTGTTTCTAAATAACGTCGTCTGACTATTTCCCATACTATCAGCTCAAACATCAGTGAAGAAGTACGAACAGGTTCCTAAATTCTAGCACAGACTTACACCTAAAGCCCCTGGTTGAGCTTTCTGAAGCATGTCTAAAATTGCAGTCAGGTAGAATTTCCTCCTGATCCATGAAATGCTAAAGCTTAAACAGTACCATTTAGCTGCAACCACCTGTTTCAGTTAATTCTCTTACATGTTTCATGCCTTGAAAGCTTTCTTCTCTCTCTTTAAGTTTCTCTGTCAAAGAGCACAGATGTTTTATTTTTGCTAAAGCCCTATTATGCTTCCAGTAATAACAAGAGGTGAATTAAATAAATCTACAAAACACAGCATACACGGGCATCCATCATCACTTGCAAAATGTGTAGGCACAGTTGTCAGATAAGAGAAACAATCCTAAAGGACTTGGCAAGACAACAACCAGCTTGTGCTGTTCTTGCTGGATATCACATTCAGTTACAAGCTTAGGGAAAGAAATACAGTCTCACAAGTGGGGCACTAGACAGGGAACTGAACTGCTGGTTATAATCCCTGCTCTGCTGCTGGCCAGGCAGCCAGTATTTTACCTTCCGCTCCATCTTGTGAATTTATGCTGAGATGTGCAGAGAACCACCTTTGGCAAGAGCCTTTCAGTAGAATACTGACTGGTATGGACAGTAATCTAACATCAAAAATTCATACACTGTTTTTCACACTCTTGATAAAACCAGAGCTACCATATTGAGCAGTGTGTGGCAACCAACATACAGTGTAAAAGTAAGATGATACCTACCTGCAATACAATGAAGGATTGTCTGACATATTTTCAAAATCCTTAGTCAGCATTTATTTTCCATCAAACCTTCATCCTCCCCACACTGTAGGTTCTGCCACACGTGACCTGTGCTTCTCTAAGGAGACCTGCAGTTCCTTGGATCCCTCTGTCACCCATACAGACCCTTTCTTTTCTAAGCAAGCACAAAGAAAGATAATTTTGTAACTTTATAAGTGAAGACTAAGATAGTTTGTCTTGCTTTGCACTGTTTATCAGGAGGATGACGGTGGTACACTGAAGATCTGGTTCTGTTTATATTAATATCTACAGGATTCCTTTGTATCATCCTTTGAGTTGTTCTAAGATGCTCTCAAATGACACCTCAAAGATGGTACCTCCAGCTCATCCAAACCTGATATCCTCCATAGACAACCTATGTACCATTTCCAACCGTAACAATTCTGTAATTCTGTGATTTATCCAGGAGTGCTTTTTCATGGAGCATCCTATATTTATCCTATATTTAATATATATCCTATATTTAATAGCATAGTTTTATTTAATAACACAATTGATAATATAATAAACAATATTTAAAACATACAAAATGCTCTTTTGCAAAAGTTACAGGGATAAACCAATTGTGGTAAACCTTGAGACACTGATATTTTCCAATCAAGTTTTTTCATTTAAGACCTTTATGTTAAGAAAACATTGCCTGGAACTGCTCATTGACACACCAACACTTTTATTATTCTTCTTGTCATCCTGTATCAAGGTGCTAGAATTATACTGTAGATATTTCTACATTTTTAATCCAGCATGATTTTTTTTTTTCCAGAATTCTTGGCTAAACTCAGCTCAAGTTTAAATATAAGAAAGCTTTAGTGTTGGTTTTCCTGGGGACAGACAGACCAATGCCTCTTAACATCTCGCTCCAAACAGGCAATTGTGCGATAAATCACCAAGTCTGAAAGACTCTTGGCTTTAGCATGAAACTGGATTGAAGCTGACCATTGAATCTATGTGAGTATTAACCTTTCCCTCTGTTGCTAAAATCTGGGGGATGTGGGAGAAGGTTTCAGCCTTTTGAAACTGCAAAGCTCTAGAAAAGCACTTTGCACATGCTAATTTTTTTTTTTCCTTTAAAATATGCTCAGATACCAGTGAAGTAATGAGATTTGCCTGGAAAACTTTAATGGTGCATCCAAATATTTAGATCAAGGCTTAGCTTTTTGTATCGAAAGCAGGCTGAAGATCCTGGTTTAATGGCTCCTAATATGACTGCAGAAGTTAGCAAGTAAAGAAGATTGAGGAAATAAACCCTGTTTTCTTTTCACCTCCATTTCAGGGAAATAGGTCATGCAGCTCAAGGAGGAAATACCACAACGCTACAGAGACCACCACTGATATCTCGAGAGCAATTAGTACTACTTTCATTTCAACAAAATTATACACAGCTGTGAAATTCAAAGCATACAACAAAACCGAAAGTCAGTTTACTTCTTGTAGAGCTTAGATGTAGATTTCAGTCACTTACTTTAAACACTGGTCTTCTTTTATTACTGTTACACTTATTTTTCCACAGACATCTGTCTGGCTTCAGCCAACCATAACAGCAGCTGTCCGTGTAGAAATAGGTATATGGAATTTAATACAGTCAGAAGCCAACAGGTATCCAAGGAAATAAGTCTATCAGTCTTTTGATGTACGTGTTTCTATCTACATTGCAATCTGGAGGTGGGTGGCTATCCTGTGTAGATATACCCAAATTAACATCATGCTAGCTGTGTCTCCATGGTAGCAAGGACTTCTTGTGAGATGTACAATCCTGCAAGACATGGGATGCGTATGCTGGAAAAGCTGTGTCTCCTGCGATCCACAGCTGTCAGATTCAAGCTCACTTGGAGATGTTCATGTAAGATGCCGTCACACAGGAGTTTTGGCTGTATTTTTTTTGTTGCTGTTGAACATTATTGAAATAGAGCAGGGTCACTTTTGAATGATTCAAATCCTTACAGCTTGAAGAAGGAATGAAATCTGAGGTGTTTAGCCATCCGGGACAAAAATCAGAAGAGCTTCTATCAGTTCTGACTTTCAAAATAAAGTTTAAAAAAAAAAAAAAAAAAAAAAAAAAAAAAGAAAGAAAAANAAAAAAAAAAGGAAAGAAAGAGAAAGCCCAGGGCTGCCTCTCCAAAGCATTTTTTCTTCAATTTCTGTTAAACACACAGAAGCAAAATGTCTCTGTGGAGACACAGACGTGTACCTGTAGCCCTGATTGAGAAACCTAATCTCTAAAGAGAGCATTCTAATGTTCAATGTTTTCCTGTAGATTGGTCAGATTAATTTAAGGTATTACTCTTCTACGTTGTTTTTCTGGTCAAATTTGTCGCATGGCAAGCCTCTTTTGGAGTCTGCAAACTCATTACATCAAAACAGAGACAATGCAGGACTTATAAACACAGACACCACGGCTTTATTCTACCTATTTCTCAAATCCTAATATTTCCCCAGGCTGCTCACCTCTGAAGACAGATGGATGTATTTTGTTGTATTGCATGGGATTTCTCTCTTCTATTCTGAATTTGGACAGGCTTAATTCATATTCTGGCCCTTAACTAGCAACCTGACTAGAAAAAGTGTAATTAGCTCTCAGAAAACTTTCCAGGCTGAGGGTAATATAGATATTTAATATGTCACTCCCTTATCCTTATCACAGACATCTATATAAATGAGTTTCTGGCATTCCCCTACTTATCTGTTATACAGCATTACAGATTTGTAAGATTACGCTTTCTGTGGGCTCCAAGATTCCCTCTTGAATCCAGATATTCAGCATTGTTTTCATCACACTTGGACTTTGTTCCACTTTTAGTAGCAGCATGATGTCAGTCACATTTAAATCAGATGAAAACTTGAATTTTTCATATTAATTAAAGTTCAATAGATTCCTTATAAAGAATAGATGAAAGGAGCAGCAGTGACAGGGGAGTCATGTAGGCCGGATTTTCTGCAGATTAGCTAAAGCTGGTATGAACTTCCTCCCTGGCTTTCTGGAATGTTTCCTGATTTTTTGAAGAGATTGACAAATAAGGTTTTGCATAATAGCACAGGAGCAATTTCCTCATCATTTCTACAATGTAAAGAGGAGACAGGAATAAAATAAAATAAAATAAAATAAAATAAAATAAAATAAAATAAAATAAAATAAAATAAATAAAATAAAAAGAAAGAANGAAAGAAAGAAAGAAAGAAAGAAAGAAAGAAAGAAAGAAAGAAAGAAAGAAAGAAAGAAAGATCCCAGGGCTGTCTCTCCAAAACATTTTTTCTTGAATTTCTGTTAAATGCACAGAAGCAAAATTAATATACAGTATAATTCTCCCAGTCACACTGGGTTACACCAGTGATGAATTTGGCTTTGCTGTGTTTAGTTGTGGCATCCTGGAAAAAGCCCTAGTAGAGTCTTTTTAAAGTGTTGATTTTTGGAGACTGATCATAACTGTTATTTCCAAAGGAACACCCCGATCCCCACCCCACATTACATTACATTAAAACCCCTACTTTTGATATAAAAGGCTATATTAAGAGTCTGTTATCCTGTCAGGAACTTGCATGATCTTACCTTCCCCTTAGGACAGTGGGTTCAAAGCCACCTCTTAGGAAGCTGTAGAGCCACATCAGCACAGGGAAGCAGCCTAGATAAAAACCCTGCTGAGAGGTGTATAATCCTTCCCATATGCCATCTGACTAATGAGGTTAGAGAGCTTCTGGTCATGGTGGAGGTACACAAGCACCTGCTCTAAATAATCTTTCCATACACAGGTTTATACACTGCATTATTCCTGGGGTGAGGAAACAAAAAAAAAAAAAAGAGCCATCAGTGACACACAACTCTAATGTGAGGTACATGAACAAACCCTCTTCAGACCATACATACTTCAAATTATACGTATCGTGAATGAAGCTTTTGTCAATGCAGATTCACACCCATCCTATCTAACTTGTCGTGGTTTCAGACAAATTTACCCTTCCAGACTGACAGATGGCCCTTCCTCCCCCCCTGAAAAAGAAAGGAGAGGAAGAGGATAAGAAGATGTACAAGTTTTAAATGAACTAAACTACTTTAATGAAGTATTAATACTAAAGTTCAAATTAAAATAAAAAATAAAAAAGAAGAAAATATTTAAATACATTNTTCCTTGATATAATCAGGTCTTATCACTGTGAGAGTGAACAGTTTTCTGAACAATATGCTGTTAATTTCAGAGTTTATTCACTTAGAAGAGGCCCAGTTAAAAAGTAATTTTACTGAACAGAAAATCAGTTCTGTTTCCTCAAACCAGGACAGTATCTATACAAATATCACTCAATATATCACAGACAAAATTTTCTTAGTGTTAACCAGCTACCGACAGGAAGGGTGTAACTGGTAGTTGTGCCTCAGGATTCCTGATCTGAGGATACCAATTCTAGCAGTGAAGCGAAAAAAAGAGGACACATGACCATTTTTACCAGTACCTTCCAAGTTACTCTTACCACATATTTTGCAAGACCATTTATTGCCTCCTGCTAAAGGGTGAAGAACTTGTTGCTAAAAAATTATGTCTTGTTTGTCCTCAGTTTCCTTAAGTCTTCAGAAGAGTCTGGTAGTTGTACATCCGGAAATAGGGCAAAGAAAAAGTGGGTGTTTGCAAAACAGTAGTTGAAAAATGGAAAAATGTGCAAGGGTTCTAATTTAGTTTAGGAAATACGTAAATTAATAAATAGTTAAATACGTGTACTAGTGACAGATTGCCCAGTGCAGCCCTTATTTTAATAAATTCCATTTTAAGATAACCACTCACTGTTACTACTTAAGGAGATTTTGCTTGTATATTTACCTACCTTTTTAATGAATATTTGTACAGCTACATGTAAAATAGTGATTCTATATTTTTCACAGGCAGGTCAATCAAGGGTAGTGTTAATTAACTTTGTGGGGGTGGAGTG